>JANJGN010000923.1:0-105000 GCA_026770705.1 Isurus oxyrinchus | reverse complement strand
GCCAAAAAAAGCAAAATTAACTGCAGGCGCCTGAGTGTTTACAACCTCAGACAGCTTCAATCGGCAGAGCTGCTTTCAATCCGAGATCATTCACACTAACCACACACAGAGCAAGAAGCCAGGAAAACATTCCATTTGCTTCATCAAGGCAAAGGGAAATTTTGCCTGTAGAGTTTATTCATAACATGGAACATGTCTCAGTGAAAATCAGTTTCATTCATACACTCAGCAAAGAGGCATGCGAAAATTATCCAACTCCAACTACTTTATCAAACAACATCCCTGTCCCCCAGTGTTATACAGTGACAGACCCATCCCCACCAGTACTGTACCCCAGTGTTATACAGTGACAGACCCGTCCCCACCAGTACTGTACCCCAGTGTTATACAGTGACAGACGCGTCCCCACCAGTACTATACCCCAGTGTTATACAGTGACAGACCCGTCCCCACCAGTACTGTTCCCCTGTGTTACACAATGACAGACCCGTCCCCACCAGTACTGTACCCCAGTGTTATACAGTGATAGACCCGTCCCCACCAGTACTCTACCCCTGTGTTATACAGTGACAGACCCGTCCCCACCAGTACTGTACCCCAGTGTTATACAGTGACAGACCTGTCCCCACCAGTACTGTACCCCAGTGTTATACAGTGATAGACCCGTCCCCACCAGTACTGTACCCCAGTGTTATACAGTGACAGACCCGTCCCCACCAGTACTGTACCCCAGTGTTATACAGTGACAGACCCGTCCCCACCTGTACTGTACCCCAGTGTTATACAGTGACTGACCTGTCCCCACCAGTACTGTACCCCAGTGTTACACAGTGACAGACCTGTCCCCACCAGTACTGTACCCCAGTGTTATACAGTGACAGAACCATCCCCTCCAGTACTGTACCCCAGTGTTATACAGTGACAGACCCGTCCCCACCTGTACTGTACCCCAGTGTTATACAGTGACTGACCTGTCCCCACCAGTACTGTACCCCAGTGTTACACAGTGACAGACCTGTCCCCACCAGTACTGTACCCCAGTGTTATACAGTGACAGACCCGTCCGCACCAGTACTGTACCCCAGTGTTATACAGTGACAGACCTGTCCCCACCAGTACTGTCCCCCAGTGTTATACAGTGACAGACCCGTCCCCACCAGTACTGTTCCCCAGTGATATACAGTGACAGACCCGTCCCCACCAGTACTGTACCCAAGTGTTTTACACTGACAGACCTGTCCCCACCAGTACTGTACCCCAGTGTTATTCAGTGACAGACCTGTCCCCTCCAGTACTGTACCCCAGTGTTATACCGTGACAGACCTGTCTCCACCTGTTCTGTACCCCAGTGTTATACAGTGACAGACCAGTCCCCACCAGTACTGTACCCCAGTGTTATTCAGTGACAGACCCGTCCCCTCCAGTACTGTACCCCAGTGTTATACAGTGACAGACCCATCCACACCAGTACTGTACCCCAGTGTTATACAGTGACAGACCCGTGCCCACCAGTACTGTACCCTAGTGTTATACAGTGACTGACCCGTCCCCACCAGTACTGTACCCCAGTGTTATACAGTGACAGACCCGTCCCCACCAGTAATGTACCCCAGTGTTATACAGTGACAGACCCGTCCCCACCAGTACTGTACCCCAATGTTATACAGTGACAGACCCGTCCCCACCAGTACTGTACCCCAGTCTTATACAGTGACAGACCAGTCCCCTCCAGTACTGTACCCCAGTGTTATACCGTGACAGACCTGTCTCTACCTGTTCTGTACCCAAGTGTTATACAGTGACAGACCAGTCCCCACCAGTACTGTACCCCAGTGTTATTCAGTGACAGACCTGTCCCCACCAGTACTGTACCCCAGTGTTATACAGTGACAGACCCGTCCCCACCAGTAATGTACCCCAGTGTTATACCGTGACAGACCTGTCTCCACCTGTTCTGTACCCCAGTGTTATACAGTGACAGACCAGTCCCCACCAGTACTGTACCCCAGTGTTATACAGTGACAGACCTGTCCGCACCAGTACTGTACCCCAGTGTTATACAGTGACAGACCAGTCTTGTACCCCAGTGTTATTCAGTGACAGACCTGTCCCCTCCAGTACTGTCCCTCAGTGTGATACAGTGACAGACCCGTCCCCACCAGTACTGTCCCCCAGTGTTATAAAGTGACAGACCTGTCCCCACCAGTACTGTACCCCAGTGTTATACAGTGACAGACCTGTATCCACCAGTGCTGTACCCCAGTGTTATACAGTGACAGACCTGTATCCACCAGTACTGTACCCCAGTGTTATACCGTGACAGACCTGTCTCCACCTGTTCTGTAAACCAGTGTTATACAGTGACAGACCAGTCCCCACCAGTACTGTACCCCAGTGTTATTCAGTGACAGACCTGTCCCTACCAGTACTGTACCCCAGTGTTATACAGTGACAGACCAGTCCCCACCAGTCCTGTACCCCAATGTTATACAGTGAAAGACCTCTCCCCACCAGAACTGTACCCCAGTGTTATACAGTGACAGACACATCCGCACCAGAACTGTACCCCAGTGTTATACAGTGACAGACCTGTCCCCACACTACTGTACCCCAGTGTTATACATTGACAGACCGTCCCAACCTGTACTGTAACCCAGTGTCTTACAGTGACAGACCTGTCCCCACCAGTACTGAAGTCCAGTGTTATACAGTGACAGTACCATCCCCACCAGTACTGAACCCCAGTGTTGTACAGTGACAGACCCGTCCCCAGCAATACTGTACCCCAGTGTTATACACTGATAGACCCGTCCCCACCAGTACTGTACCCCAGTGTTATACAGTGACAGTCCCATCCCCACCAGTACTGTACCACAGTGTTATACACTGACAGACCCTTCCCCACCAGTACTGTTCACCAGTGTTATGCCGTGACTGACCTGTCCCCACGTGTAATGTCCCCCAGTGTTATACAGTGACAGACCCGTCCCCACCAGTACTGTACCCCAGTGTTATACAGTAACAGACCCGTCCCCACCAGTACTGTACCCCAGTGTTATACAGTAACAGACCCGTCCCCACCAGTACTGTACCCCAGTGTTATACAGTAACAGACCCGTCCCCACCAGTACTGTACCCCAGTGTTATACACTGACAGACCCGTCCAGAGCAGTACTGTTCCTTAATGTTATACAGTGACAGACCTGTCCCCACCAGTACTGTACCCCAGTGTTATACAGTGACAGACCCGTCCCCACCAGTACTGTACCCCAGTGTTATACAGTGACAGACCCGTCCCCACCAGTACTGTACCCCAGTGTTATACAGTGACAGACCCGTCCCCACCAGTACTGTACCCCAGTGTTATACAGTGACAGACCTGTCCCACCAGTACTGTACCCCAGTGTTATACAGTGACAAACCCGTCCCCACTAGCACTGTACCCCAGTGTTATACAGTGACAGACCCGTCACCACCAGTACTGTACCCCAGTGTTATACAGTGACAGACCCGTCCCCCCCAGTAATGTACCCCAGTGTTATACCGTGACAGACCCTTCCCCACCAGTACTGTACCCCAGTGTTACACAGTGACAGATCCGTCCCCACCAGTACTGTACCCCAGAGTTATACAGTGACAGACCTGTCCCCACCTGTACTGTACCCCAGAGTTATACAGTGACAGACCCGTCCCCACCTGTACTGTACCCCAGTGTTATACAGTGACAGACCCGTCCCCAGCAGTACTGTACCCCAGTGTTATACAGTGACAGACCCGTCCCCAGCAGTACTGAATCCCAGTATTATACAGTGACAGACCTGTATCCACCAGGACTGTACCACAGTGTTATACAGTGACAGTCCCGTCCCCACCAGTACTGTACCCCAGTGTTACACAGTGACAGACTTCTCCCCACCAGAACTGTACCCCAGTGTTATACAGTGACAGACCCATCCGCACCAGTAGTGTACCCCAGTATTGTACAGTGACAGACCAGTCCCCACACTACTGTACCCCAGTGTTATACATTGACAGACCGTCCCAACCTGTACTGTAACCCAGTGTTTTACAGTGACAGACCCGTCCCCACCAGTACTGAACCCCAGTGTTATACAGTGACAGACCCGTCCCCACCAGTACTGTACCCCAGTGTTATACAGTGACAGACCTGTCCCCACCAGTACTGAACCCCAGTGTTATACAGTGACAGACCCGTCCCCACCAGCACTGTACCCCAGTGTTATACAGTGACAGACCCGTCCCCACCTATACTGTACCCCAGTGTTATGCCGTGACTGACCTGTCCCCACGTGTAATGTCCCTCAGTGTTATACAGTGACAGGCCCATCCCCACCAGTACTGTACCCCAGTGTTATACAGTGACAGACCCGCCCCCACCAGTACTGTACCCCTCCGTTACCCAGTGACAGACCCGTCCCCACCAGTACTGTACCCCAGTGTTATACAGTGACAGACCTGTCCCCACCAGTACTGTACACCAGTGTTAAACAGTGACAGACCCGTCCCCACCAGTACTGTACCCCAGTGTTATACAGTGACAGACCCGTCCCCACCTGTACTGTACCTCAGTGTTATACAGTGACAGACTCATCCACACTAGTACTGTACCCCAGTGTTAAACAGTGACAGACCCGTCCCCACCAGTACTGTACCCCAGTGTTATACAGTGACAGACCCGTCCCCCCCAGTACTGTACCACATTGTTATACACTGACAGACCCGTCCCCCCCAGTAATGTACCCCAGTGTTATACCGTGACAGACCCTTCCCCACCAGTACTGTACCCCAGTGTTACACAGTGACAGATCCGTCCCCACCAGTACTGTACCCCAGAGTTATACAGTGACAGACCTGTCCCCACCTGTACTGTACCCCAGAGTTATACAGTGACAGACCCGTCCCCACCTGTACTGTACCCCAGTGTTATACAGTGACAGACCCGTCCCCAGCAGTACTGTACCCCAGTGTTATACAGTGACAGACCCGTCCCCAGCAGTACTGAATCCCAGTATTATACAGTGGCAGACCTGTATCCACCAGTACTGTACCACAGTGTTATACAGTGACAGTCCCGTCCCCACCAGTACTGTACCCCAGTGTTACACAGTGACAGACTTCTCCCCACCAGAACTGTACCCCAGTGTTATACAGTGACAGACCCATCCGCACCAGTAGTGTACCCCAGTATTGTACAGTGACAGACCCGTCCCCACACTACTGTACCCCAGTGTTATACATTGACAGACCGTCCCAACCTGTACTGTAACCCAGTGTTTTACAGTGACAGACCCGTCCCCACCAGTACTGAACCCCAGTGTTATACAGTGACAGACCCGTCCCCACCAGTACTGTACCCCAGTGTTATACAGTGACAGACCTGTCCCCACCAGTACTGAACCCCAGTGTTATACAGTGACAGACCCGTCCCCACCAGCACTGTACCCCAGTGTTATACAGTGACAGACCCGTCCCCACCTATACTGTACCCCAGTGTTATGCCGTGACTGACCTGTCCCCACGTGTAATGTCCCTCAGTGTTATACAGTGACAGGCCCATCCCCACCAGTACTGTACCCCAGTGTTATACAGTGACAGACCCGCCCCCACCAGTACTGTACCCCTCCGTTACCCAGTGACAGACCCGTCCCCACCAGTACTGTACCCCAGTGTTATACAGTGACAGACCTGTCCCCACCAGTACTGTACACCAGTGTTAAACAGTGACAGACCCGTCCCCACCAGTACTGTACCCCAGTGTTATACAGTGACAGACCCGTCCCCACCTGTACTGTACCTCAGTGTTATACAGTGACAGACTCATCCACACTAGTACTGTACCACAGTGTTAAACAGTGACAGACCCGTCCCCACCAGTACTGTACCCCAGTGTTATACAGTGACAGACCCGTCCCCCCCAGTACTGTACCACATTGTTATACACTGACAGACCCGTCCCCACCAGTACTGTACCCCAGTGTTATACAGTAACAGTCCAGCACCCACCAGTACTGTACCCCAGTGTTATACAGTGACAGTCCCGTCCCCACCAGTACTGTACTGCAGTGTTATACAGTGACAGACCCGTCCCCACCAGTACTGTACCCCAGTGGTATACAGTGACCGACCCGTCCCCACCTGTACTGTACCCCAGTGTTATACAGTGACAGACCCGTCCCCACCAGTATTGTACCCCAGTGTTATACAGTGACAGACCCGTCCCCACCAGTACTGAACCCCAGAGTTATACAGTGACAGACCTGTCCCCACCTTTACTGTACCCCAGAGTTATACAGTGACAGACCTGTCCCCACCACCAGTACTATACCCCAGTGTTATACAGTGACAGACCCGTCCCCACCAGTACTGTATGCCAGTGTTATACAGTGACAGACCCGTCCCCACCAACTGTACCCCCGTGTTATACAGTGACAGACCCGTCCCCACCAGTACTGTACCCCAGTGTTTTACACTGACAGACCTGTCCCCACCACTACTGTACCCCAGTGTTATACAGTGACAGACCTGTCTCCACCTGTTCCGTACCCCAGTGTTATACAGTGACAGACCCGTCCCCACCAGTACTGTACCCCAGTGTTATACAGTGACAGACCAGTCTCCACCAGTACTGTGCCCCAGTGTTATACAGTGACAGACCAGTCCCCACCAGTACTGTACCCCAGTGTTATTCAGTGACAGACCTGTCCCCTCCAGTACTGTACCCCAGTGTTATACAGTGACAGACCCATCCACACCAGTACTGTACCCCAGTGTTATACAGTGACAGACCCGTCCCCACCAGCACTGTACCCCAGTGTTATACAGTGACAGACCCGTCCCCACCTATACTGTACCCCAGTGTTATGCCGTGACTGACCTGTCCCCACGTGTAATGTCCCTCAGTGTTATACAGTGACAGGCCCATCCCCACCAGTACTGTACCCCAGTGTTATACAGTGACAGACCCGCCCCCACCAGTACTGTACCCCTCCGTTACCCAGTGACAGACCCGTCCCCACCAGTACTGTACCCCAGTGTTATACAGTGACAGACCTGTCCCCACCAGTACTGTACACCAGTGTTAAACAGTGACAGACCCGTCCCCACCAGTACTGTACCCCAGTGTTATACAGTGACAGACCCGTCCCCACCTGTACTGTACCTCAGTGTTATACAGTGACAGACTCATCCACACTAGTACTGTACCCCAGTGTTAAACAGTGACAGACCCGTCCCCACCAGTACTGTACCCCAGTGTTATACAGTGACAGACCCGTCCCCCCCAGTACTGTACCACATTGTTATACACTGACAGACCCGTCCCCCCCAGTAATGTACCCCAGTGTTATACCGTGACAGACCCTTCCCCACCAGTACTGTACCCCAGTGTTACACAGTGACAGATCCGTCCCCACCAGTACTGTACCCCAGAGTTATACAGTGACAGACCTGTCCCCACCTGTACTGTACCCCAGAGTTATACAGTGACAGACCCGTCCCCACCTGTACTGTACCCCAGTGTTATACAGTGACAGACCCGTCCCCAGCAGTACTGTACCCCAGTGTTATACAGTGACAGACCCGTCCCCAGCAGTACTGAATCCCAGTATTATACAGTGGCAGACCTGTATCCACCAGTACTGTACCACAGTGTTATACAGTGACAGTCCCGTCCCCACCAGTACTGTACCCCAGTGTTACACAGTGACAGACTTCTCCCCACCAGAACTGTACCCCAGTGTTATACAGTGACAGACCCATCCGCACCAGTAGTGTACCCCAGTATTGTACAGTGACAGACCCGTCCCCACACTACTGTACCCCAGTGTTATACATTGACAGACCGTCCCAACCTGTACTGTAACCCAGTGTTTTACAGTGACAGACCCGTCCCCACCAGTACTGAACCCCAGTGTTATACAGTGACAGACCCGTCCCCACCAGTACTGTACCCCAGTGTTATACAGTGACAGACCTGTCCCCACCAGTACTGAACCCCAGTGTTATACAGTGACAGACCCGTCCCCACCAGCACTGTACCCCAGTGTTATACAGTGACAGACCCGTCCCCACCTATACTGTACCCCAGTGTTATGCCGTGACTGACCTGTCCCCACGTGTAATGTCCCTCAGTGTTATACAGTGACAGGCCCATCCCCACCAGTACTGTACCCCAGTGTTATACAGTGACAGACCCGCCCCCACCAGTACTGTACCCCTCCGTTACCCAGTGACAGACCCGTCCCCACCAGTACTGTACCCCAGTGTTATACAGTGACAGACCTGTCCCCACCAGTACTGTACACCAGTGTTAAACAGTGACAGACCCGTCCCCACCAGTACTGTACCCCAGTGTTATACAGTGACAGACCCGTCCCCACCTGTACTGTACCTCAGTGTTATACAGTGACAGACTCATCCACACTAGTACTGTACCACAGTGTTAAACAGTGACAGACCCGTCCCCACCAGTACTGTACCCCAGTGTTATACAGTGACAGACCCGTCCCCCCCAGTACTGTACCACATTGTTATACACTGACAGACCCGTCCCCACCAGTACTGTACCCCAGTGTTATACAGTAACAGTCCAGCACCCACCAGTACTGTACCCCAGTGTTATACAGTGACAGTCCCGTCCCCACCAGTACTGTACTGCAGTGTTATACAGTGACAGACCCGTCCCCACCAGTACTGTACCCCAGTGGTATACAGTGACCGACCCGTCCCCACCTGTACTGTACCCCAGTGTTATACAGTGACAGACCCGTCCCCACCAGTATTGTACCCCAGTGTTATACAGTGACAGACCCGTCCCCACCAGTACTGAACCCCAGAGTTATACAGTGACAGACCTGTCCCCACCTTTACTGTACCCCAGAGTTATACAGTGACAGACCTGTCCCCACCACCAGTACTATACCCCAGTGTTATACAGTGACAGACCCGTCCCCACCAGTACTGTATGCCAGTGTTATACAGTGACAGACCCGTCCCCACCAACTGTACCCCCGTGTTATACAGTGACAGACCCGTCCCCACCAGTACTGTACCCCAGTGTTTTACACTGACAGACCTGTCCCCACCACTACTGTACCCCAGTGTTATACAGTGACAGACCTGTCTCCACCTGTTCCGTACCCCAGTGTTATACAGTGACAGACCCGTCCCCACCAGTACTGTACCCCAGTGTTATACAGTGACAGACCAGTCTCCACCAGTACTGTGCCCCAGTGTTATACAGTGACAGACCAGTCCCCACCAGTACTGTACCCCAGTGTTATTCAGTGACAGACCTGTCCCCTCCAGTACTGTACCCCAGTGTTATACAGTGACAGACCCATCCACACCAGTACTGTACCCCAGTGTTATACAGTGACAGACCCGTGCCCACCAGTACTGTACCCCAGTGTTATACAGTGACTGACCCGTCCCCACCAGTACTGTACCCCAGTGTTATACAGTGACAGACCCGTCCCCACCAGTAATGTACCCCAGTGTTATACAGTGACAGACCCGTCCCCACCAGTACTGTACCCCAGTGTTATACAGTGACAGACCCGTCCCCACCAGTACTGTACCCCAGTCTTATACAGTGACAGACCAGTCCCCTCCAGTACTGTACCCCAGTGTTTTACCGTGACAGACCTGTCTCCACCTGTTCTGTACCCAAGTGTTATACAGTGACAGACCAGTCCCCACCAGTACTGTACCCCAGTGTTATTCAGTGACAGACCTGTCCCCACCGGTACTGTACCCCAGTGTTATACAGTGACAGACCCGTCCCCACCAGTACTGTACCCCAGTGGTATACCGTGACAGACCTGTCTCCACCTGTTCTGTACCCCAGTGTTATACAGTGACAGACCAGTCCCCACCAGTACTGTACCCCAGTGTTATACAGTGACACACCTGTCCCCACCAGTACTGTTCCCCAGTGTTATATAGTGACAGTCCCGTCCCCACCAGTACTCTCCACCAGTGTTATACAGTGAAAGTCCTCTCCCCACCAGAACTGTACCCCAGTGTTATACAGTGACAGACCCGTCCCCACCAGTACTGTATGTCAGTGTTATACATTGACAGACCTGTCCCCACCAGTACTGTACCCCCGTGTTATACAGTGACAGACCCGTCCCCACCAACTGTACCCCCGTGTTATACATTGACAGACCCGTCCCCACCAGTACTGTACCCCAGTGTTTTACACTGACAGACCTGTCCCCACCAGTACTGTACCCGAGTGTTATACCGTGACAGACCTGTCTCCACCTGTTCTGTACCCCAGTGTTATACAGTGACAGACCAGTCCCCACCAGTACTGTACCCCAGTGTTATACAGTGACAGACCAGTCCCCACCAGTACTGTACCCCAGTGTTATTCAGTGACAGACCTGTCCCCTCCAGTACTGTACCCCAGTGTTATACAGTGACAGACCCATCCACACCAGTACTGTACCCCAGTGTTATACAGTGACAGACCCGTGCCCACCAGTACTGTACCCTAGTGTTATACAGTGACTGACCCGTCCCCACCAGTACTGTACCCCAGTGTTATACAGTGACAGACCCGTCCCCACCAGTAATGTACCCCAGTGTTATACAGTGACAGACCCGTCCCCACCAGTACTGTACCCCAGTGTTATACAGTGACAGACCCGTCCCCACCAGTACTGTACCCCAGTCTTATACAGTGACAGACCAGTCCCCTCCAGTACTGTACCCCAGTGTTATACCGTGACAGACCTGTCTCCACCTGTTCTGTACCCAAGTGTTATACAGTGACAGACCAGTCCCCACCAGTACTGTTCCCCAGTGTTATTCAGTGACAGACCTGTCCCCACCAGTACTGTACCCCAGTGTTATACAGTGACAGACCCATCCCCACCAGTACTGTACCCCAGTGTTATACCGTGACAGACCTGTCTCCACCTGTTCTGTACCCCAGTGTTATACAGTGACAGACCAGTCCCCACCAGTACTGTACCCCAGTGTTATACAGTGACAGACCTGTCCCCACCAGTACTGTACCCCAGTGTTATACAGTGACAGACCAGTCCTGTACCCCAGTGTTATTCAGTGACAGACCTGTCCCCTCTAGTACTGTCCCTCAGTGTGATACAGTGACAGACCCGTACCCACCAGTACTGTACCCCAGTGTTATACAGTGACAGACCTGTATCCTCCAGTACTGTTCCCCAGTGTTATATAGTGACAGTCCCGTCCCCACCAGTACTGTACACCAGTGTTATACAGTGAAAGACCTCTCCCCACCAGAACTGTACCCTAGTGTTATACCGTGACAGACCCATCCGCACCAGAACTGTACCCCAGTGTTATACAGTGACAGACCCGTCCCCACACTACTGTACCCCCGTGTTATACATTGACAGACCGTCCCAACCTGTACTGTAACCCACTGTTTTACAGTGACAGACCTGTCCCCACCAGTACTGAAGTCCAGTGTTATACAGTGACAGTCCCGTCCCCACCAGTACTGAACCCCAGTGTTGTACAGTGACAGACCCGCCCCACCACTACTGTACCCCAGTGTTATACCGTGAAAGACCCGTCCCCAGCAATAGTGTACCCCAGTGTTATACACTGATAGACCCGTCCCTTTCAGTACTGTACCCCAGTGTTATACAGTGACAGACCCGTCCCCACCAATACTGTACCCCAGTGTTATACAGTGAGAGACCTGTCACCACCAGTACTGTACTGCAGTGTTGTACAGTGACAGTCCCATCCCCACCAGTACTGTACCACAGTGTTATACACTGACAGACCCTTCCCCACCAGTACTGTTCACCAGTGTTATGCCGTGACTGACCTGTCCCCACGTGTAATGTCCCCCAGTGTTATACAGTGACAGACCCGTCCAGAGCAGTACTGTTCCTTAATGTTATACAGTGACAGGTCCGTCTCCACCAGCACCGTACCCCAGTGTTATACAGTGACAGCCCCGTCCCCCCCAGTAATGTATCCCAGTGTTATACAGTGACAGACCCTTCCCCACCAGTACTGTACCCCAGTGTTACACAGTGACAGATCCGTCCCCACCAGTACTGTACCCCAGTGTTATACAGTGACAGACCCGTCCCCACCAGTACTGTACCCCAGTGTTATACAGTGACAGACCCGTCCCCAGCAGTACTGAATCCCAGTATTATACAGTGACAACCTGTATCCACCAGTACTGTACCACAGTGTTATACAGTGACAGTCCCGTCCCCACCAGTACTGTACCCCAGTGTTACACAGTGACAGACTTCTCCCCACCAGAACTGTACCCCAGTATTATACAGTGACAGACCCATCCGCACCAGTAGTGTACCCCAGTATTGTACAGTGACAGACCCGTCCCCACACTACTGTACCCCAGTGTTATACATTGACAGACCGCCCCAACCTGTACTGTAACCCAGTGTTTTACAGTGACAGACCCGTCCCCACCAGTACTGAAACCCAGTGTTATACAGTGACAGACCCGTCCCCACCAGTACTGAACCCCAGTGTTATACAGTGACAGACCCGTCCCCACCAGCACTGTACCCCAGTGTTATACAGTGACAGACCCGTCCCCACCTATACTGTACCCCAGTGTTATGCCGTGACTGACCTGTCCCCACGTGTAATGTCCCTCAGTGTTATACAGTGACAGGCCCATCCCCACCAGTACTGTACCCCAGTGTTATACAGTGACAGACCCACCCCCACCAGTACTGTACCCCTGCATTACCCAGTGACAGACCCGTCCCCACCAGTACTGTACCCCAGTGTTATACAGTGACAGAGCCGTCCCCACCAGTACTGTACACCAGTGTTATACAGTGACAGACCCGTCCCCACCAGTACTGTACCCCAGTGTTATACAGTGACAGACCCGTCCCCACCAGTACTGTACCCCAGTGTTATACAGTGACAGACTCATCCCCACTAGTTCTGTACCCCAGTGTTATGCAGTGACAGACCCGTCCCCACTAGTACTGTTCCCCAGTGTTATACAGTGACAGACCCGTCCCCACCAGTACTGTTCCCCAGTGTTATACAGTGACAGACCCGTCCCCCCCAGTACTGTACAACAGTGTTAAACTCTGACAGACCCGTCCCCACCAGTTCTGTACCCCAGTGTTATACAGTAACAGTCCCGCACCCACCAGTACTGTACCCCAGTGTTATACAGTGACAGTCCCGTCCCCACCAGTACTGTACCGCAGTGTTATACAGTGACAGACCCGTCCCCACCAGTACTGTACCCCAGTGGTATACAGTGACCGACCTGTCCCCACCTGTAATGTACCCCAGTGTTATACAGTGACAGACCCGTCCACACCAGTACTGTTCCCCAGTGTTATACAGTGACAGACCCGTCCCCACCAGTACTGAACCCCAGAGTTATACAGTGACAGACCTGTCCCCACCTGTACTGTACCCCAGAGATATACAGTGACAGACCTGTCCCCACCACCAGTACTATACCCCAGTGTTATACAGTGACAGACCCATCCCCACCAGTACTGTATGCCAGTGTTATACATTGACAGACCCGTCCCCACCAGTACTGTACACCCGTGTTATACAGTGACAGACCCGTCCCCACCAACTGTACCCCCGTGTTATACAGTGACAGACCCGTCCCCACCAGTACTGTATCCCAGTGTTATACAGTGACAGACCCGTCCCCACCAGTACTTTCCCCAGTGTTATACAGTCACAGACCCCTCCCCACCAGTACTGTATCCCAGTGTTACACAGTGACAGACCCGTCCCCACCAGTACTGTATCCCAGTGTTATACAGTGACAGACCCGTCCCCACCAGTACTGTACCCCAGCGTTATACAGTGGCAGACCCGTCCCCACCCGTACTGTACCCCAGTATTATACAGTGACAGACCTTTCCCCACCAGTACTGTACCCCGGTGTTTTACAGTGACAGACCTTTCCGCACCAGTACTGTACCACAGTTTTACAGAGTGACTGACATTGCCCCACCAGTACTGTACCCCAGTGTGATACACTGACAGACCCGTCCCCACCAGTACTGTACCCCAGTGTTATACAGTAACAGACCTGTCCCCATCAGTACTGTACCCCAATGTTATACAGTGACAGTCCCGTCTCCACCAGCACTGTACCCCAGTGTTACACAGTGACAGACCCGTCCCCACCTGTCATGTAACCCAGTGTTATACAGTGAGACACCCGTCCCCACGAGTACTGTACCCCAATGTTATACAGTGACCGACCCGTCCACACCAGTACTGTACCCCAGTGTTATACAGTGACAGACCCGTCCCCACCAGTACTCTACCCCAATGTTATACAGTGACAGACCATCCCCACCAGTACTGTACCTCAGTGTTATACAGTGACAGGCCATCCCCACCAGTACTGTATCCCAGTGTTATGCAGAGACAGACCCGTCGCCACCAGTACTGTTCCCCTGTGTTATACAGTGACAGACCCGTCCCCACCAGTTCTGTACCACAGTGTTATACAGTGACAGACCTGTCCCCACCAGTTCTGTACCCCAGTGTTATACAGTGAAAGACCCGTCCCCACCAGTTCTGTACCCCAGTGTTATACAGTGACAGACCCGACACCACCAGTAATTTTCCCCTGTGTTATACAGTGACAGACCCGTCCCCACCAGTACTGTACCCCAGTGTTATACAGTGACAGACCAGTCCCCACCAGTTCTGTACCCCAGTGTTATAATGTGACAGACCCGTCCCCACCAGTACTGTACCCCAGTGTTATACAGTGACAGACCCGTCCCTACCAGTACTGTACCCCAGTGTTATACAGTGACAGACCTGTCCCCACCAGTTCTGTACCCCAGTGTTATACAGTGACAGACCCGTCCCCACCAGTACTGTACCCCAGTGTTATACAGTGAAAGACCCGTCCCCACCAGTACTGTACCCCAGTGTTATACAGTGACAGACCCGTCCCCACCAGTACTGTATCCCAGTGTTATACAGTGACATACCCGTCCCCACCTGTTCTGTACCCCAGTGTTATACAGTGACAGACCCATCCCCACCAGTACTGTATGCCAGTGTTATACATTGACAGACCCGTCCCCACCAATACTGTACACCCGTGTTATACAGTGACAGACCCGTCCCCACCAACTGTACCCCAGTGTTATACAGTGACAGACCCGTCCCCACCAGTACTTACCCCAGTGTTATACAGTCACAGACCCCTCCCCACCAGTACTGTATCCCAGTGTTACACAGTGACAGACCCGTCCCCACCAGTACTGTATCCCAGTGTTATACAGTGACAGACCCGTCCCCACCAGTACTGTACCCCAGTGTTATACAGTGACGGACCCGTCCGCACCAGTACTGTACCACGGTATTATACAGTGAGAGACCTTTCCCCACCAGTACTGTACCCCGGTGTTTTACAGTGACAGACCTTTCCGCACCAGTACTGTACCACAGTTTTACAGAGTGACTGACATTGCCCCACCAGTACTGTACCCCAGTGTGATACACTGACAGACCCGTCCCCACCAGTACTGTACCCCAGTGTTATACAGTAACAGACCTGTCCCCACCAGTACTGTACCCCAATGTTATACAGTGACAGTCCCGTCCCCACCAGCACTGTACCCCAGTGTTACACAGTGACAGACCCGTCCCCACCTGTACTGTAACCCAGTGTTATACAGTGAAACACCCTTCCCCACGAGTACTGTACCCCAATGTTATACAGTGACAGACCCGTCCCCACCAGTACTGTACCCCAGTGTTATACAGTGACAGACCCGTCCCCACCAGTACTGTACCCCAATGTTATACAGTGACAGACCCATCCCCACCAGTACTGTACCTCAGTGTTATACAGTGACAGGCCATCCCCACCAGTACTGTATCCCAGTGTTATGCAGAGACAGACCCGTCGCCACCAGTACTGTTCCCCTGTGTTATACAGTGACAGACCCGTCCCCACCAGATCTGTACCCCAGTGTTATACAGTGACAGACCTGTCCCCACCAGTTCTGTACCCCAGTGTTATACAGTGACAGACCCGTCCCCACCAGTTCTGTACCCCAGTGTTATACAGTGAAAGACCCGTCCCCACCAGTACTGTACCCCAGTGTTATACAGTGACAGACCCGACACCACCAGTAATTTTCCCCTGTGTTATACAGTGACAGACCCGTCCCCACCAGTACTGTACCCCAGTGTTATACAGTGACAGACCTGTCCCCACCAGTTCTGTACCCCAGTGTTATAATGTGACAGACCCGTCCCCACCAGTACTGTACCCCAGTGTTATACAGTGACAGACCCGTCCCTACCAGTACTGTTCCCCAGTGTTATACAGTGACAGACCTGTCCCCACCAGTTCTGTACCTCAGTGTTATACAGTGAAAGACCCGTCTCCACCAGTACTGTACCCCAGTGTTATACAGTGACAGACCCGTCCCCACCAGTACTGTATCCCAGTGTTATACAGTGACAAACCCGTCCCCACCTGTTCTGTACCCCAGTGTTATACAGTGACAGACCCCTCCCCACCAGTACTGTACCCCAGTGTTATACATTGACAGACCCGTCCCCACCAGTACTATACTCCCATGTTATACAGTGACAGACCAGTCCCCACCAGTACTGTACCCCAGTGTTATACAGTGACAGACCCGTCCCCACCAGTACTGTTCCCGTGTGTTATACAGTGACAGACCCGTCCCCACCAGTACTGTACCCCAGTGTTATACAGTGACAGACCCGTCCCCACCAGTACTATACCCCAATGTTATACAGTGACAGACCAGTCCCCACCAGTACTGTACCCCAGTGTTATACAGTGACAGACCCGTCCCCACCAGTACTGTTCCCCAGTGTTATACAGTGACAGACCAGTCACCACCAGTACTGTACCCCAGTGTTATACAGTGACAGACCCGTCCCCACCAGTACTGTTCCCCTGTGTTATACAGTGACAGATCCTTCCCCACCAGTAATGTACCCCAGTGTTATACACTGACAGACCTGTCCCCACCAGTACTGTTCCCCTGTGTTACACAGTGACAGACCCGTCCCCACCAGTACTGTACCCAAGTGTTATACAGTGACAGAACCGTCTCCACCAGTACTGTACCCCAGTGTTAACAGTCACAATCCTGTATCCACCAGTACTGTGCCCCAGTATTATACAGTGACAGTCCCGTCCCCACCAGTACTGTACCCCAGTGTTATACAGTGACAGACCTCTCCCCACCAGAACTGTACCCCAGTGTTATACAGTGACAGACCCATCCGCACCAGTACTGTACCCCAGTGTTATTCAGTGACAGACCCGTCCCCACACTACTGTACCCCAGTGTTATACATTGACAGACCGTCCCAACCTGTACTGTAACCCAGTGTTTTACAGTGACAGACCTGTCCCCACCAGTACTGAAGTTCAGTGTTATACAGTGACAGACCTGTCCCCACCAGTACTGTACCCCAGTGTTATACAGTGACAGACCCGTCCCCACCTGTACTGTACCCCAGTGTTATACAGTGACAGACTCATCCTGACCAGTACTGTACCCCAGTGTTACACAGTGACAGACCCGTCCCCACTAGTACTGTTCCCCAGTGTTATACAGTGACAGACCCGTCCCCACCAGTACTGTTCCCCAGTGTTATACAGTGACAGACCCGTCCCCCCCAGTACTGTACCCCAGTGTTATACAGTGACAGACCTGTCCCCACCAGTACTGTACCCCAGTGGTATACATTGACCGACCCCTCCCCACCTGTACTGTACCCCAGTGTTATACAGTGACAGACCCGTCCCCACCAGTACTGTATCCCAGTGTTATACAGTGACAGACCTGTCCCCACCAGTACTGTACCGCAGTGTTATACAGTGACAGACCTGTCCCCACCAGTACTGTACCCCAGTGGTATACATTGACCGACCCCTCCCCACCTGTACTGTACCCCAGTGTTATACAGTGACAGACCTCTCCCCACCAGAACTGTACCCCAGTGTTATACAGTGACAGACCCATCCGCACCAGTACTGTACCCCTGTGTTGTACAGTGACAGACCCGTCCCCACCAGTACTGTACCCCAGTGTTATACATTGACAGACCGTCCCAACCTGTACTGTAACCCAGTGTTTTACAGTGACAGACCTGTCCCCACCAGTACTGAAGTCCAGTGTTATACAGTGACAGACCTGTCCCCACCAGTACTGTACCCCAGTATTATACAGTGACAGACCAGTCCCCACCAGTACTGTACCACAGTGTTGTACAGTGACTGACCTGTCCCCACCTGTACTGTACCCCAGTGTTATACAGTGACAGACCCGTCCCCACCAGTACTGTTCCCCAGTGTTATACAGTGACAGACCCGTCCCCACCACTACTGTACCCCAGTGTTATACCGTGAAAGACCCGCCCCAGCAATACTGTACCCCAGTGTTATACACTGATAGACCCGTCCCTTTCAGTACTGTACCCCAGTGTTATACAGTGAGACACCTGTCACCACCAGTACTGTACTGCAGTGTTGTACAGTGACAGTCCCATCCCCACCAGTACTGTACCACAGTGTTATACACTTACAGACCTGTCCCCGCCAGTACTGTTCACCAGTGCTATGCTGTGACTGACCTGTCCCCACGTGTAATGTCCCCCAGTGTTATACAGTGACAGACCCGTCCTCACCAGCACTGTACCCCAGTGTTATACAGTGACAGACCCGTCCCCACCAGTACTGTACCCCAATGTTATACAGTGACAGACCCGTCCCCACGTGTAATGTCCCTCAGTGTTATACAGTGACAGACCCGTCCCCACCTGTACTGTACCCCAGTGTTATACAGAGACAGACCCGTCCCCACCTGTACTGTACCCCAGTGTTATACAGAGACAGACCCGTCCCCACCAGTACTGTACCCCAGTGTTATACAGTGACAGACCCGTCCCCACCAGTACTGTACCCCAGTGTTATACAGTGACAGACCCGTCCCCACCTGTACTGTACCTCAGTGTTATACAGTGACAGACCCGTCCCCACCAGTACTGTACCCCAGTGTTATACAGTGACAGTCCCGTCCCCACCAGTACTGTACCGCAGTGTTATACAGTGACAGACCTGTCCCCACCAGTACTGTACCCCAGTGGTATACAGTGACCGACCCGTCCCCACCTGTACTGTATCCCAGTGTTATACAGTGACACACTCGTCCCCACCAGTACTGTACCCCAGTGTTACACAGTGACAGCCCGTCCCCACCAGTACTGAAGTCCAGTGTTATACAGTGACAGACCCGTCCACACCAGTACTGTTCCCCAGTGTTATACAGTGACAGTCCCGTCCCCACCAGTATTGTACCCGTGTTATACAGTGACAGACCCGTCCCCACCAGTACTGTACCCCAGAGTTATACAGTGACACACCTGTCCCCACCTGTACTGTACCCCAGAGTTATACAGTGACAGACCCGTCCCCACCAGTACTGTACCCCAGTGTTATACAGTGACAGACCCGTCCCCACCACCAGTACTATACCCCAGTGTTATACAGTGACAGACCTGTCCCCACCAGTACTGTATGCCAGTGTTATACAGTGACAGACCCGTCCCCACTAGTACTGTACCCCAGTGTTACACAGTGACAGACCCGTCCCCACCAGTACTGTACCCCAGTGTTATACAGTGACAGACCCGTCCCCACCAGTACTGTACCGCAGTGTTATACAGTGACAGACCCGTCCCCACCAGTACTGTACCGCCGTGTTATACAGTGACAGACCCGTCCGCACCAGTACTGAACCCCAGTGTTAAACAGTGACAGACCCGTCCCCACCAGTACTGTACCCCAGTGTTATACAGTGACAGACCCCTCCCCACCAGTACTGTACCCCAGTGTTACACAGTGACAGACCCGTCACCACCAGTACTGTATCCCAGTGTTATACAGTGACAGACCCTTCCCCACCAGTACGGTACCCCAGTGTTATACAGTGACAGACCCGTCCCCACGAGTACTGTACCCCAGTGTTATACAGTGACAGAGCTTTCCCAACCAGTACTGTACCCCGGTGTTTTACAGTGACAGACCTTTCCGCACCAGTACTGTACCACAGTGTTATAGAGTGACTGAACTTGCCCCACCAGTACTGTACCCCAGTGTTATACACTGACAGACCCGTCCCCTCCAGTACTGTACACCAGTGTTATTCAGTGACAGTGCCGTCCCCACCAGTACTGTACCCCAGTGTTATACAGTAACAGACCTGTCCCCACCAGTACTGTACCCCAGTGTTACACAGTGACAGACCCGTCCCCACCTGTACTGTAACCCAGTGTTATACAGTGACAGACCTGTCCCCACCAGTACTGTTCCCCAGTGTTGTACAGTGACAGACCCGTCCCCACCAGTACTGTAACCCAGTGTTATACAGTGACAGACCCGTCCCCACCAGTACTGTACCCCAGTGTTACACATTGACAGACCCATCCCCACCAGTACTGTACCCCTGTGTTATACAGTGACAGACCTGTCCCCACCAGTACTGTACCCCAGTGTTATACAGTGACAGACCATCCCCACCAGTACTTTACCCCAGTGTTATACAGTGATAGACCCGTCCCCACCAGTACTGTACCCCAGTGTTATACAGTGACAGACCCACCTCCACCAGTGCTGTACCCCAGTGTTATACAGTGACAGACCTGTCCCCACCTGTACTGTACCCCAGTGTTATACAGTGACAGACCCACCTCCACCAGTGCTGTAACCCAGTGTTATACAGTGACAGACCTGTCCCCACCTGTACTGTAACCCAGTGTTATACAGTGACAGACCTGTCCCCACCAGTACTGTACCCCAGTGTTATACAGTGACAGACCCGTCCCCACCAGCACTGTACCCCTGTGTTATACAGTGACAGACCCGTCCCCACCTATACTGTACCCCAGTGTTATGCCGTGACTGACCTGTCCCGACGTGTAATGTCCCTCAGTGTTATACAGTGACAGACCCGTCCCCACCTGTACTGTACCTCAGTGTTATACAGTGACAGACTCATCCCGACCAGTACTGTACCCCAGTGTTACACAGTTACAGACCCGTCCCCTCTAGTACTGTTCCCCGGTGTTATACAGTGACAGACCCGTCCCCACCAGTACTGTTCCCCAGTGTTATACAGTGACAGACCCGTTCCCCCCAGTACTGTACCACAGTGTTATACAGTGACAGACCCGTCCCCACCTGTACTGTACCCCAGTGTTATACAGTGACAGACCCGTACCCACCAGTACTGTACCCCAGTGTTATACAGTAACAGTCCCGCACCCACGAGTATTGTACCCCAGTGTTATACAGTGACAGACCCGTACCCACCACTACTGTACCCCAGTGTTATACTGTAACAGTCCCGCACCCACCAGTACTGTACCCCAGTGTTATGCAGTGACAGTCCCGTCCCCACCAGTACTCTACCGCAGTGTTATACAGTGACAGACCTGTCCCCACCAGTACTGTACCCCAGTGGTATATAGTGACCGACCCGTCTCCACCTGTTCTGTATCCCAGTGCTACACAGTGACTTCCCGTCCCCACCAGTACTGTTCCCAGTGTTATACAGTGACAGACCCATCCCCACCTGTACTGTACCCTAGTGTTATACAGTGACAGACCAGTCCCCACCAGTACTGTACCACAGTGTTATACAGTGACAGACCTGTCCCCACCAGTACTGTACCCCAGTGTTATACAGTGACAGACCTCTCCCCACCAGTACTGATGTCCTGTGTTATACAGTGACAGACCCATCCCCACCAGTACTGTACCCCAGTGTTATACAGTGACAGACCAGTCCCCACCAGTACTGTACCCCAGTGTTATACAGTGACAGACCTGTCCCCACCAGTACTGTACCCCAGTGTTATACAGTGACAGACCCGTCCCCACCAGTTCTGTACCCCTGTGTTATACAGTGACAGGTCCGTCCCCACCAGTACTGTACCCCAGTGTTACACAGTGACAGACCCGTCCCCACCTGTACTGTAACCCAGTGTTATACAGTGACAGACCTGTCCCCACCAGTACTGTTCCCCAGTGTTGTACAGTGACAGACCCGTCCCCACCAGTACTGTAACCCAGTGTTATACAGTGACAGACCCGTCCCCACCAGTACTGTACCCCAGTGTTATACAGTGACAGACCATCCCCACCAGTACTTTACCCCAGTGTTATACAGTGACAGACCCGTCCCCACCAGTACTGTACCCCAGTGTTATTCAGTGACAGACCTCTCCCCACCAGTACTGTACCCCAGTGTTATACAGTGACAGACCCATCCCCACCTGTACTGTACCCCAGTGTTATACAGTGACAGACCCGTCCCCACCAGCACTGTACCCCAGTGTTACACAGTGACAGACCCGTCGCCACCTGTACTGTACCCCAGTGTTATACTGTGACAGACCTGTCCCCACCAGTACTGTACCCCAGTGTTATACAGTAACAAACCCGTCCCCACCAGCACTGTACCCAGGTGTTACACTGTGACAGACCCGTCCCCACCTGTACTGTAACCCATTGTTATACAGTGACAGACCTGTCCCCACCAGTACTGTACCCCAGTGTTATACAGTGACAGACCCGTCCCCACCAGCACTGTACCCCAGTGTTATACAGTGACAGACCCGTCCCCACCTCTACTGTACCCCAGTGTTATGCCGTGACTGACCTGTCCCGACGTGTAATGTCCCTCAGTGTTATACAGTGACAGACCCGTCCCCACCAGTACTGTACCCCAGTGTTACACAGT
This sequence comes from Isurus oxyrinchus, assembly GCA_026770705.1. NCBI lineage: Eukaryota > Metazoa > Chordata > Chondrichthyes > Lamniformes > Lamnidae > Isurus > Isurus oxyrinchus. The sequence goes on along the minus strand of JANJGN010000923.1, from coordinate 82,174 downwards.
TACAGACCCGTCCCCACTAGTACTGTTCCCCAGTGTTATACAGTGACAGACCCGTCCCCACCAGTACTGTACCACAGTGTTATACAGCGACAGACCCATCCCCACATGTACTGTGCCCCAGTGTTATACAGTGACAGACCCGTACCCACCAGTACTGTCCCCCAGTGTTATACAGTAACAGTCCCGCACCCACGAGTATTGTACCCCAGTGTTATACAGTGACAGACCCGTCCCCACCAGTACTGTACCCCAGTGTTATACAGTAACAGTCCCGCACCCACCAGTACTGTCCCGCAGTGTTATACAGTGACAGACCTGTCCCCACAAGTACTGTACCCCAGTGGTATACAGTGACCGACCCGTCCCCACCTGTACTGTATCCCAGTGTTATACAGTGACACACTCGTCCCCACCAGTACTGTACCCCAGTGCTACACAGTGACTTCCCGTCCCCACCAGTACTGTTCCCAGTGTTATACAGTGACAGACCCATCCCCACCTGTACTGTACCCTAGTGTTATACAGTGACAGACCAGTCCCCACCAGTACTGTACCACAGTGTTATACAGTGACAGACCTGTCCCCACCAGTACTGTACCCCAGTGTTATACAGTGACAGACCCGTCCCCACCAGTACTGTTCCCCAGTGTTATACAGTGACAGACCCGTCCCCACCAGTATTGTACCCCAGTGTTATACAGTGACAGACCCGTCCCCACCAGTACTGAACCCCAGAGTTATACAGTGACAGACCTGTCCCCACCAGTACTGTACCCCAGTGTTATACAGTGACAGACCCGTCCCCACCAGTACTGTTCCCCAGTGTTATACAGTGACAGACCCGTCCCCACCAGTATAGTACCCCAGTGTTATACAGTGACAGACCCGTCCCCACCAGTTCTGTACCCCTGTGTTATACAGTGACAGGTCCGTCCCCACCAGTACTGTACCCCAGTGTTACACAGTGACAGACCCGTCCCCACCTGTACTGTAACCCAGTGTTATACAGTGGCAGACCTGTCCCCACCAGTACTGTTCCCCAGTGTTGTACAGTGACAGACCCGTCCCCACCAGTACTGTAACCCAGTGTTATACAGTGACAGACCCGTCCCCACCAGTACTGTACCCCAGTGTTATACAGTGACAGACCATCCCCACCAGTACTTTACCCCAGTGTTATACAGTGACAGACCCGTCCCCACCAGTACTGTACCCCAGTGTTATTCAGTGACAGACCTCTCCCCACCAGTACTGTACCCCAGTGTTATACAGTGACAGACCCATCCCCACCTGTACTGTACCCCAGTGTTATACAGTGACAGACCCGTCCCCACCAGCACTGTACCCCAGTGTTACACAGTGACAGACCCGTCGCCACCTGTACTGTACCCCAGTGTTATACTGTGACAGACCTGTCCCCACCAGTACTGTACCCCAGTGTTATACAGTAACAAACCCGTCCCCACCAGCACTGTACCCAGGTGTTACACTGTGACAGACCCGTCCCCACCTGTACTGTAACCCATTGTTATACAGTGACAGACCTGTCCCCACCAGTACTGTACCCCAGTGTTATACAGTGACAGACCCGTCCCCACGAGCACTGTACCCCAGTGTTATACAGTGACAGACCCGTCCCCACCTATACTGTACCCCAGTGTTATGCCGTGACTGACCTGTCCCGACGTGTAATGTCCCTCAGTGTTATACAGTGACAGACCCGTCCCCACCAGTACTGTACCCCAGTGTTACACAGTTACAGACCCGTCCCCACTAGTACTGTTCCCCAGTGTTATACAGTGACAGACCCGTCCCCACCAGTACTGTACCACAGTGTTATACAGCGACAGACCCATCCCCACATGTACTGTGCCCCAGTGTTATACAGTGACAGACCCGTACCCACCAGTACTGTCCCCCAGTGTTATACAGTAACAGTCCCGCACCCACGAGTATTGTACCCCAGTGTTATACAGTGACAGACCCGTCCCCACCAGTACTGTACCCCAGTGTTATACAGTAACAGTCCCGCACCCACCAGTACTGTCCCGCAGTGTTATACAGTGACAGACCTGTCCCCACAAGTACTGTACCCCAGTGGTATACAGTGACCGACCCGTCCCCACCTGTACTGTATCCCAGTGTTATACAGTGACACACTCGTCCCCACCAGTACTGTACCCCAGTGCTACACAGTGACTTCCCGTCCCCACCAGTTCTGTTCCCAGTGTTATACAGTGACAGACCCATCCCCACCAGTACTGTACCCTAGTGTTATACAGTGACAGACCAGTCCCCACCAGTACTGTACCACAGTGTTATACAGTGACAGACCTGTCCCCACCAGTACTGTACCCCAGTGTTATACAGTGACAGACCCGTCCCCACCAGTACTGTTCCCCCGTGTTATACAGTGACAGACCCGTCCCCACCAGTATTGTACCCCAGTGTTATACAGTGACAGACCCGTCCCCACCAGTACTGAACCCCAGAGTTATACAGTGACAGACCTGTCCCCACCTGTACTGTACCCCAGTGTTATACAGTGACAGACCTGTCCCCGCCACCAGTACTCTACCCCAGTGTTATACAGTGACAGAACCGTCCCCACCAGTAGTGTATGCCAGTGTTTTACAGTGATAGACCCGTCCCCACCAGTACTGTACCCCACTGTTATACAGTGACAGACCCGTCCACGCCAGTACTGAACCCCAGTGTTAAACAGTGACTGACCCGTCCCACCCAGTACTGTATCCCAGTGTTATACAGTTACAGACCCGTCCCCACCAGTACTGTACCCCAGTGTTATACAGTGACAGACCCGTCCCCACCATTACAGTACCCCAGTGTTATACTTTGACAGACCTTTCCCCACCAGTACTGTACCCCAGTGTTACACAGTGACAGACCCGTCCCCACCAGTTCTTACCCCAGTGTTATACAGTGACAGACCCATCTCAACCAGTACTGTCCCCCAGTGTTTTACAGTGACAGACCTGTCTCCATCAGTACTGTACCCCAGTGTTATACAGTGACAAACCTGTATCCACCAGTACTGTACCCCAGTGTTATACAGTGACAGACCTCTCCCCACCAGAACTGTACCCCAGTGTTATACGGTGACAGACCTGTCCCCACCTGTAATGTCCCCCAGTGCTTTTCACTGACAGACGCCTCACCACCAGTACTGTACCCCAGTGTTATTCAGTGACAGACCTGTCCCCTCCAGTACTGTACCCCAGTGTTATACCGTGACAGACCTGTCTCCACCTGTTCTGTACCCCAGTGTTATACAGTGGCAGACCAGTCCCCACCAGTACTGTACCCCAGTGTTATTCAGTGACAGACCTGTCCCCTCCAGTACTGTACCCCAGTGTTATACAGTGACAGACCCGTCCCCACCAGTACTGTACCCTATTGTTATACTGACTGACCCGTCCGCACCAGTACTGTACCCCAGTGTTATACAGTGACAGACCCGTCCCCACCAGTACTGTACCCCAGTGTTATACAGTGACAGACCTGTCCCCATCAGTTCTGTACCCCTGTGTTATACAGTGACAGACCCATCCACACCAGTACTGTACCCCAGTGTTATACAGTGACAGACCCGTGCCCACCAGTACAGTACACTAGTATTATACGGTGACTGACCCGTCCCCACCAGTGTTGTACCCCAGTGTTATACAGTGACAGACCCGTCCCCACCAGTACTGTACCCCAGTGTTATACAGTGACAGACCCTTCCCCACCAGTACTGTACCCCAGTGTTATACAGTGACAGACCCGTCCCCACTAGTACTGTACCCCAGTCTTATACAGTGACAGACCAGTCCCCTCCAGTACTGTATCCCAGTGTTATACCGTGACAGACCTGTCTCCACCTGTTATGTACCCCAGAGTTATACACTGACAGACCAGTCCCCACCAGTACTGTACCCCAGTGTTATTCTGTGACAGACCTGTCCCCACCAGTACTGTACCCCAGTGTTATACAGTGACAGACCAGTCCCTACCAGTCCTGTACCCCAGTGTTATTCAGTGACAGACCTGTCCCCTCCAGTACTGTACCCCAGTGTGATACAGTGACAGACCCGTTTCCACCAGTACTGTCCCCCAGTGTTATACAGTGACAGACCTGTATCCACCAGTACTGTTCCCCAGTGTTATATAGTGACAGTCCCGTCCCCACCAGTACTGTACACCAGTGTTATACAGTGAAAGACCTCTCCCCACCAGAACTGTACCCTAGTGTTATACCGTGACAGACCCATCCGCACCAGAACTGTACCCCAGTGTTATACAGTGACAGACCCGTCCCCACACTACTGTACCCCCGTGTTATACATTGACAGACCGTCCCAACCTGTACTGTAACCCACTGTTTTACAGTGACAGACCTGTCCCCACCAGTACTGAAGTCCAGTGTTATACAGTGACAGTCCCGTCCCCACCAGTACTGAACCCCAGTGTTGTACAGTGACAGACCCGCCCCACCACTACTGTACCCCAGTGTTATACCGTGAAAGACCCGTCCCCAGCAATAGTGTACCCCAGTGTTATACACTGATAGACCCGTCCCTTTCAGTACTGTACCCCAGTGTTATACAGTGACAGACCCGTCCCCACCAATACTGTACCCCAGTGTTATACAGTGAGAGACCTGTCACCACCAGTACTGTACTGCAGTGTTGTACAGTGACAGTCCCATCCCCACCAGTACTGTACCACAGTGTTATACACTGACAGACCCGTCCCCACCAGTACTGTTCACCAGTGTTATGCCGTGACTGACCTGTCCCCACGTGTAATGTCCCCCAGTGTTATACAGTGACAGACCCGTCCAGAGCAGTACTGTTCCTTAATGTTATACAGTGACAGGTCCGTCTCCACCAGCACCGTACCCCAGTGTTATACAGTGACAGCCCCGTCCCCCCCAGTAATGTATCCCAGTGTTATACAGTGACAGACCCTTCCCCACCAGTACTGTACCCCAGTGTTACACAGTGACAGATCCGTCCCCACCAGTACTGTACCCCAGTGTTATACAGTGACAGACCCGTCCCCACCAGTACTGTACCCCAGTGTTATACAGTGACAGACCCGTCCCCAGCAGTACTGAATCCCAGTATTATACAGTGACAGACCTGTATCCACCAGTACTGTACCACAGTGTTATACAGTGACAGTCCCGTCCCCACCAGTACTGTACCCCAGTGTTACACAGTGACAGACTTCTCCCCACCAGAACTGTACCCCAGTATTATACAGTGACAGACCCATCCGCACCAGTAGTGTACCCCAGTATTGTACAGTGACAGACCCGTCCCCACACTACTGTACCCCAGTGTTATACATTGACAGACCGTCCCAACCTGTACTGTAACCCAGTGTTTTACAGTGACAGACCCGTCCCCACCAGTACTGAAACCCAGTGTTATACAGTGACAGACCCGTCCCCACCAGTACTGTACCCCAGTGTTATACAGTGAGAGACCTGTCCCCACCAGTACTGAACCCCAGTGTTATACAGTGACAGACCCGTCCCCACCAGCACTGTACCCCAGTGTTATACAGTGACAGACCCGTCCCCACCTATACTGTACCCCAGTGTTATGCCGTGACTGACCTGTCCCCACGTGTAATGTCCCTCAGTGTTATACAGTGACAGGCCCATCCCCACCAGTACTGTACCCCAGTGTTATACAGTGACAGACCCGCCCCCACCAGTACTGTACCCCTGCATTACCCAGTGACAGACCCGTCCCCACCAGTACTGTACCCCAGTGTTATACAGTGACAGAGCCGTCCCCACCAGTACTGTACACCAGTGTTATACAGTGACAGACCCGTCCCCACCAGTACTGTACCCCAGTGTTATACAGTGACAGACCCGTCCCCACCTGTACTGTACCTCAGTGTTATACAGTGACAGACTCATCCCCACTAGTTCTGTACCCCAGTGTTATGCAGTGACAGACCCGTCCCCACTAGTACTGTTCCCCAGTGTTATACAGTGACAAACCCGTCCCCACCAGTACTGTTCCCCAGTGTTATACAGTGACAGACCCGTCCCCCCCAGTACTGTACAACAGTGTTAAACTCTGACAGACCCGTCCACACCAGTACTGTTCCCCAGTGTTATACAGTGACAGACCCGTCCCCACCAGTACTGAACCCCAGAGTTATACAGTGACAGACCTGTCCCCACCTGTACTGTACCCCAGAGATATACAGTGACAGACCTGTCCCCACCACCAGTACTATACCCCAGTGTTATACAGTGACAGACCCATCCCCACCAGTACTGTATGCCAGTGTTATACATTGACAGACCCGTCCCCACCAGTACTGTACACCCGTGTTATACAGTGACAGACCCGTCCCCACCAACTGTACCCCCGTGTTATACAGTGACAGACCCGTCCCCACCAGTACTGTATCCCAGTGTTATACAGTGACAGACCCGTCCCCACCAGTACTTTCCCCAGTGTTATACAGTCACAGACCCCTCCCCACCAGTACTGTATCCCAGTGTTACACAGTGACAGACCTGTCCCCACCAGTACTGTAACCCAGTGTTATACAGTGACAGACCCGTCCCCACCAGATCTGTACCCCAGTGTTATACAGTGACAGACCCGTCCCCACCCGTACTGTACCCCAGTATTATACAGTGACAGACCTTTCCCCACCAGTACTGTACCCCGGTGTTTTACAGTGACAGACCTTTCCGAACCAGTACTGTACCACAGTTTTACAGAGTGACTGACATTGCCCCACCAGTACTGTACCCCAGTGTGATACACTGACAGACCCGTCCCCACCAGTACTGTACCCCAGTGTTATACAGTAACAGACCTGTCCCCACCAGTACTGTACCCCAATGTTATACAGTGACAGTCCCGTCTCCACCAGCACTGTACCCCAGTGTTACACAGTGACAGACCCGTCCCCACCTGTACTGTAACCCAGTGTTATACAGTGAGACACCCGTCCCCACGAGTACTGTACCCCAATGTTATACAGTGACCGACCCGTCCACACCAGTACTGTACCCCAGTGTTATACAGTGACAGACCCGTCCCCACCAGTACTGTACCCCAATGTTATACAGTGACAGACCATCCCCACCAGTACTGTACCTCAGTGTTATACAGTGACAGGCCATCCCCACCAGTACTGTATCCCAGTGTTATGCAGAGACAGACCCGTCGCCACCAGTACTGTTCCCCTGTGTTATACAGTGACAGACCCGTCCCCACCAGTTCTGTACCCCAGTGTTATACAGTGACAGACCTGTCCCCACCAGTTCTGTACCCCAGTGTTATACAGTGAAAGACCCGTCCCCACCAGTTCTGTACCCCAGTGTTATACAGTGACAGACCCGACACCACCAGTAATTTTCCCCTGTGTTATACAGTGACAGACCCGTCCCCACCAGTACTGCACCCCAGTGTTATACAGTGACAGACCAGTCCCCACCAGTTCTGTACCCCAGTGTTATAATGTGACAGACCCGTCCCCACCAGTACTGTACCCCAGTGTTATACAGTGACAGACCTGTCCCTACCAGTACTGTACCCCAGTGTTATACAGTGACAGACCTGTCCCCACCAGTTCTGTACCCCAGTGTTATACAGTGACAGACCCGTCCCCACCAGTACTGTACCCCAGTGTTATACAGTGAAAGACCCGTCCCCACCAGTACTGTACCCCAGTGTTATACAGTGACAGACCCGTCCCCACCAGTACTGTATCCCAGTGTTATACAGTGACAGACCCGTCCCCACCTGTTCTGTACCCCAGTGTTATACAGTGACAGACCCATCCCCACCAGTACTGTATGCCAGTGTTATACATTGACAGACCCGTCCCCACCAGTACTGTACACCCGTGTTATACAGTGACAGACCCGTCCCCACCAACTGTACCCCCGTGTTATACAGTGACAGACCCGTCCCCACCAGTACTTACCCCAGTGTTATACAGTCACAGACCCCTCCCCACCAGTACTGTATCCCAGTGTTACACTGTGACAGACCCGTCCCCACCAGTACTGTATCCCAGTGTTATACAGTGACAGACCCGTCCCCACCAGTACTGTACCCCAGTGTTATACAGTGACGGACCCGTCCCCACCAGTACTGTACCACAGTATTATACAGTGAGAGACCTTTCCCCACCAGTACTGTACCCCGGTGTTTTACAGTGACAGACCTTTCCGCACCAGTACTGTACCACAGTTTTACAGAGTGACTGACATTGCCCCACCAGTACTGTCCCCCAGTGTGATACACTGACAGACCCGTCCCCACCAGTACTGTACCCCAGTGTTATACAGTAACAGACCTGTCCCCACCAGTACTGTACCCCAATGTTATACAGTGACAGTCCCGTCCCCACCAGCACTGTACCCCAGTGTTACACAGTGACAGACCCGTCCCCACCTGTACTGTAACCCAGTGTTATACAGTGAAACACCCTTCCCCACGAGTACTGTACCCCAATGTTATACAGTGACAGACCCGTCCCCACCAGTACTGTACCCCAGTGTTATACAGTGACAGACCCGTCCCCACCAGTACTGTACCCCAATGTTATACAGTGACAGACCCATCCCCACCAGTACTGTACCTCAGTGTTATACAGTGACAGGCCATCCCCACCAGTACTGTATCCCAGTGTTATGCAGAGACAGACCCGTCGCCACCAGTACTGTTCCCCTGTGTTATACAGTGACAGACCCGTCCCCACCAGATCTGTACCCCAGTGTTATACAGTGACAGACCTGTCCCCACCAGTTCTGTACCCCAGTGTTATACAGTGACAGACCCGTCCCCACCAGTTCTGTACCCCAGTGTTATGCAGTGAAAGACCCGTCCCCACCAGTACTGTACCCCAGTGTTATACAGTGACAGACCCGACACCACCAGTAATTTTCCCCTGTGTTATACAGTGACAGACCCGTCCCCACCAGTACTGTACCCCAGTGTTATACAGTGACAGACCTGTCCCCACCAGTTCTGTACCCCAGTGTTATAATGTGACAGACCCGTCCCCACCAGTACTGTACCCCAGTGTTATACAGTGACAGACCCGTCCCTACCAGTACTGTTCCCCAGTGTTATACAGTGACAGACCTGTCCCCACCAGTTCTGTACCTCAGTGTTATACAGTGAAAGACCCGTCTCCACCAGTACTGTACCCCAGTGTTATACAGTGACAGACCCGTCCCCACCAGTACTGTATCCCAGTGTTATACAGTGACAAACCCGTCCCCACCTGTTCTGTACCCCAGTGTTATACAGTGACAGACCCCTCCCCACCAGTACTGTACCCCAGTGTTATACATTGACAGACCCGTCCCCACCAGTACTATACTCCCATGTTATACAGTGACAGACCAGTCCCCACCAGTACTGTACCCCAGTGTTATACAGTGACAGACCCGTCCCAACCAGTACTGTTCCCGTGTGTTATACAGTGACAGACCCGTCCCCACCAGTACTGTACCCCAGTGTTATACATTGACAGACCCGTCCCCACCAGTACTATACCCCAATGTTATACAGTGACATACCAGTCCCCACCAGTACTGTACCCCAGTGTTATACAGTGACAGACCCGTCCCCACCAGTACTGTACCCCAGTGTTATACAGTGACAGACCAGTCACCACCAGTACTGTACCCCAGTGTTATACAGTGACAGACCCGTCCCCACCAGTACTGTTCCCCTGTGTTATACAGTGACAGATCCTTCCCCACCAGTACTGTACCCCAGTGTTATACACTGACAGACCTGTCCCCACCAGTACTGTTCCCCTGTGTTACACAGTGACAGACCCGTCCCCACCAGTACTGTACCCAAGTGTTATACAGTGACAGAACCGTCTCCACCAGTACTGTACCCCAGTGTTATACAGTCACAATCCTGTATCCACCAGTACTGTGCCCCAGTATTATACAGTGACAGTCCCGTCCCCACCAGTACTGTACCCCAGTGTTATACAGTGACAGACCTCTCCCCACCAGAACTGTACCCCAGTGTTATACAGTGACAGACCCATCCGCACCAGTACTGTACCCCAGTGTTATTCAGTGACAGACCCGTCCCCACACTACTGTACCCCAGTGTTATACATTGACAGACCGTCCCAACCTGTACTGTAACCCAGTGTTTTACAGTGACAGACCTGTCCCCACCAGTACTGAAGTTCAGTGTTATACAGTGACAGACCTGTCCCCACCAGTACTGTACCCCAGTGTTATACAGTGACAGACCCGTCCCCACCTGTACTGTACCCCAGTGTTATACAGTGACAGACTCATCCTGACCAGTACTGTACCCCAGTGTTACACAGTGACAGACCCGTCCCCACTAGTACTGTTCCCCAGTGTTATACAGTGACAGACCCGTCCCCACCAGTACTGTTCCCCAGTGTTATACAGTGACAGACCCGTCCCCCCCAGTACTGTACCCCAGTGTTATACAGTGACAGACCTGTCCCCACCAGTACTGTACCCCAGTGGTATACATTGACCGACCCCTCCCCACCTGTACTGTACCCCAGTGTTATACAGTGACAGACCCGTCCCCACCAGTACTGTATCCCAGTGTTATACAGTGACAGACCTGTCCCCACCAGTACTGTACCGCAGTGTTATACAGTGACAGACCTGTCCCCACCAGTACTGTACCCCAGTGGTATACATTGACCGACCCCTCCCCACCTGTACTGTACCCCAGTGTTATACAGTGACAGACCTCTCCCCACCAGAACTGTACCCCAGTGTTATACAGTGACAGACCCATCCGCACCAGTACTGTACCCCTGTGTTGTACAGTGACAGACCCGTCCCCACCAGTACTGTACCCCAGTGTTATACATTGACAGACCGTCCCAACCTGTACTGTAACCCAGTGTTTTACAGTGACAGACCTGTCCCCACCAGTACTGAAGTCCAGTGTTATACAGTGACAGACCTGTCCCCACCAGTACTGTACCCCAGTATTATACAGTGACAGACCAGTCCCCACCAGTACTGTACCACAGTGTTGTACAGTGACTGACCTGTCCCCACCTGTACTGTACCCCAGTGTTATACAGAGACAGACCCGTCCCCACAGTACTGTACCCCAGTGTTATACCGTGACAGATCCGTCCCCACCAGTACTGTACCCCAGTGTTATACAGTGACTGACCCGTCCCCCCCCCCAGTAAAATATCTCATTGTTATACAGTGACAGACCCGTCCCCACCACTACTGTACCCCAGTGTTATACCGTGAAAGACCCGCCCCAGCAATACTGTACCCCAGTGTTATACACTGATAGACCCGTCCCTTTCAGTACTGTACCCCAGTGTTATACAGTGAGACACCTGTCACCACCAGTACTGTACTGCAGTGTTGTACAGTGACAGTCCCATCCCCACCAGTACTGTACCACAGTGTTATACACTTACAGACCTGTCCCCACCAGTACTGTTCACCAGTGCTATGCTGTGACTGACCTGTCCCCACGTGTAATGTCCCCCAGTGTTATACAGTGACAGACCCGTCCTCACCAGCACTGTACCCCAGTGTTATACAGTGACAGACCCGTCCCCACCAGTACTGTACCCCAATGTTATACAGTGACAGACCCGTCCCCACGTGTAATGTCCCTCAGTGTTATACAGTGACAGACCCCTCCCCACCAGTACTGTACCCCAGTGTTATACATTGACAGACCCGTCCCCACCAGTACTATACTCCCATGTTATACAGTGACAGACCAGTCCCCACCAGTACTGTACCCCAGTGTTATACAGTGACAGACCCGTCCCCACCAGTACTGTTCCCGTGTGTTATACAGTGACAGACCCGTCCCCACCAGTACTGTACCCCAGTGTTATACATTGACAGACCCGTCCCCACCAGTACTATACCCCAATGTTATACAGTGACATACCAGTCCCCACCAGTACTGTACCCCAGTGTTATACAGTGACAGACCCGTCCCCACCAGTACTGTACCCCAGTGTTATACAGTGACAGACCAGTCACCACCTGTACTGTACCCCAGTGTTATACAGTGACAGACCCGTCCCCACCAGTACTGTTCCCCTGTGTTATACAGTGACAGATCCTTCCCCACCAGTACTGTACCCCAGTGTTATACACTGACAGACCTGTCCCCACCAGTACTGTTCCCCTGTGTTACACAGTGACAGACCCGTCCCCACCAGTACTGTACCCAAGTGTTATACAGTGACAGAACCGTCTCCACCAGTACTGTACCCCAGTGTTATACAGTCACAATCCTGTATCCACCAGTACTGTGCCCCAGTATTATACAGTGACAGTCCCGTCCCCACCAGTACTGTACCCCAGTGTTATACAGTGACAGACCTCTCCCCACCAGAACTGTACCCCAGTGTTATACAGTGACAGACCCATCCGCACCAGTACTGTACCCCAGTGTTATTCAGTGACAGACCCGTCCCCACACTACTGTACCCCAGTGTTATACATTGACAGACCGTCCCAACCTGTACTGTAACCCAGTGTTTTACAGTGACAGACCTGTCCCAACCAGTACTGAAGTTCAGTGTTATACAGTGACAGACCTGTCCCCACCAGTACTGTACCCCAGTGTTATACAGTGACAGACCCGTCCCCACCTGTACTGTACCCCAGTGTTATACAGTGACAGACTCATCCTGACCAGTACTGTACCCCAGTGTTACACAGTGACAGACCCGTCCCCACTAGTACTGTTCCCCAGTGTTATACAGTGACAGACCCGTCCCCACCAGTACTGTTCCCCAGTGTTATACAGTGACAGACCCGTCCCCCCCAGTACTGTACCCCAGTGTTATACAGTGACAGACCTGTCCCCACCAGTACTGTACCCCAGTGGTATACATTGACCGACCCCTCCCCACCTGTACTGTACCCCAGTGTTATACAGTGACAGACCCGTCCCCACCAGTACTGTATCCCAGTGTTATACAGTGACAGACCTGTCCCCACCAGTACTGTACCGCAGTGTTATACAGTGACAGACCTGTCCCCACCAGTACTGTACCCCAGTGGTATACATTGACCGACCCCTCCCCACCTGTACTGTACCCCAGTGTTATACAGTGACAGACCTCTCCCCACCAGAACTGTACCCCAGTGTTATACAGTGACAGACCCATCCGCACCAGTACTGTACCCCTGTGTTGTACAGTGACAGACCCGTCCCCACCAGTACTGTACCCCAGTGTTATACATTGACAGACCGTCCCAACCTGTACTGTAACCCAGTGTTTTACAGTGACAGACCTGTCCCCACCAGTACTGAAGTCCAGTGTTATACAGTGACAGACCTGTCCCCACCAGTACTGTACCCCAGTATTATACAGTGACAGACCAGTCCCCACCAGTACTGTACCACAGTGTTGTACAGTGACTGACCTGTCCCCACCTGTACTGTACCCCAGTGTTATACAGAGACAGACCCGTCCCCACCAGCACTGTACCCCAGTGTTACACAGTGACAGACCCGTCCCCACCTGTACTGTAACCCAGTGTTATACAGTGAGACACCCGTCCCCACGAGTACTGTACCCCAATGTTATACAGTGACCGACCCGTCCACACCAGTACTGTACCCCAGTGTTATACAGTGACAGACCCGTCCCCACCAGTACTCTACCCCAATGTTATACAGTGACAGACCATCCCCACCAGTACTGTACCTCAGTGTTATACAGTGACAGGCCATCCCCACCAGTACTGTATCCCAGTGTTATGCAGAGACAGACCCGTCGCCACCAGTACTGTTCCCCTGTGTTATACAGTGACAGACCCGTCCCCACCAGTTCTGTACCCCAGTGTTATACAGTGACAGACCTGTCCCCACCAGTTCTGTACCCCAGTGTTATACAGTGAAAGACCCGTCCCCACCAGTTCTGTACCCCAGTGTTATACAGTGACAGACCCGACACCACCAGTAATTTTCCCCTGTGTTATACAGTGACAGACCCGTCCCCACCAGTACTGTACCCCAGTGTTATACAGTGACAGACCAGTCCCCACCAGTTCTGTACCCCAGTGTTATAATGTGACAGACCCGTCCCCACCAGTACTGTACCCCAGTGTTATACAGTGACAGACCCGTCCCTACCAGTACTGTACCCCAGTGTCATACAGTGACAGACCTGTCCCCACCAGTTCTGTACCCCAGTGTTATACAGTGACAGACCCGTCCCCACCAGTACTGTACCCCAGTGTTATACAGTGAAAGACCCGTCCCCACCAGTACTGTACCCCAGTGTTATACAGTGACAGACCCGTCCCCACCAGTACTGTATCCCAGTGTTATACAGTGACAGACCCGTCCCCACCTGTTCTGTACCCCAGTGTTATACAGTGACAGACCCATCCCCACCAGTACTGTATGCCAGTGTTATACATTGACAGACCCGTCCCCACCAGTACTGTACACCCGTGTTATACAGTGACAGACCCGTCCCCACCAACTGTACCCCCGTGTTATACAGTGACAGACCCGTCCCCACCAGTACTTACCCCAGTGTTATACAGTCACAGACCCCTCCCCACCAGTACTGTATCCCAGTGTTACACTGTGACAGACCCGTCCCCACCAGTACTGTATCCCAGTGTTATACAGTGACAGACCCGTCCCCACCAGTACTGTACCCCAGTGTTATACAGTGACGGACCCGTCCCCACCAGTACTGTACCACAGTATTATACAGTGAGAGACCTGTCCCCACCAGTACTGTACCCCGGTGTTTTACAGTGACAGACCTTTCCGCACCAGTACTGTACCACAGTTTTACAGAGTGACTGACATTGCCCCACCAGTACTGTCCCCCAGTGTGATACACTGACAGACCCGTCCCCACCAGTACTGTACCCCAGTGTTATACAGTAACAGACCTGTCCCCACCAGTACTGTACCCCAATGTTATACAGTGACAGTCCCGTCCCCACCAGCACTGTACCCCAGTGTTACACAGTGACAGACCCGTCCCCACCTGTACTGTAACCCAGTGTTATACAGTGAAACACCCTTCCCCACGAGTACTGTACCCCAATGTTATACAGTGACAGATCCGTCCCCACCAGTACTGTACACCAGTGTTATACAGTGACAGACCCGTCCCCACCAGTACTGTACCCCAATGTTATACAGTGACAGACCCATCCCCACCAGTACTGTACCTCAGTGTTATACAGTGACAGGCCATCCCCACCAGTACTGTATCCCAGTGTTATGCAGAGACAGACCCGTCGCCACCAGTACTGTTCCCCTGTGTTATACAGTGACAGACCCGTCCCCACCAGATCTGTACCCCAGTGTTATACAGTGACAGACCTGTCCCCACCAGTTCTGTACCCCAGTGTTATACAGTGACAGACCCGTCCCCACCAGTTCTGTACCCCAGTGTTATACAGTGAAAGACCCGTCCCCACCAGTACTGTACCCCAGTGTTATACAGTGACAGACCCGACACCACCAGTTATTTTCCCCTGTGTTATACAGTGACAGACCCGTCCCCACCAGTACTGTACCCCAGTGTTATACAGTGACAGACCTGTCCCCACCAGTTCTGTACCCCAGTGTTATAATGTGACAGACCCGTCCCCACCAGTACTGTACCCCAGTGTTATACAGTGACAGACCCGTCCCTACCAGTACTGTTCCCCAGTGTTATACAGTGACAGACCTGTCCCCACCAGTTCTGTACCTCAGTGTTATACAGTGAAAGACCCGTCTCCACCAGTACTGTACCCCAGTGTTATACAGTGACAGACCCGTCCCCACCAGTACTGTATCCCAGTGTTATACAGTGACAAACCCGTCCCCACCTGTTCTGTACCCCAGTGTTATACAGTGACAGACCCCTCCCCACCAGTACTGTACCCCAGTGTTATACATTGACAGACCCGTCCCCACCAGTACTGTACTCCCATGTTATACAGTGACAGACCAGTCCCCACCAGTACTGTACCCCAGTGTTATACAGTGACAGACCCGTCCCCACCAGTACTGTTCCCGTGTGTTATACAGTGACAGACCCGTCCCCACCAGTACTGTACCCCAGTGTTATACATTGACAGACCCGTCCCCACCAGTACTATACCCCAATGTTATACAGTGACATACCAGTCCCCACCAGTACTGTACCCCAGTGTTATACAGTGACAGACCCGTCCCCACCAGTACTGTACCCCAGTGTTATACAGTGACAGACCAGTCACCACCAGTACTGTACCCCAGTGTTATACAGTGACAGACCCGTCCCCACCAGTACTGTTCCCCTGTGTTATACAGTGACAGATCCTTCCCCACCAGTACTGTACCCCAGTGTTATACACTGACAGACCTGTCCCCACCAGTACTGTTCCCCTGTGTTACACAGTGACAGACCCGTCCCCACCAGTACTGTACCCAAGTGTTATACAGTGACAGAACCGTCTCCACCAGTACTGTACCCCAGTGTTATACAGTCACAATCCTGTATCCACCAGTACTGTGCCCCAGTATTATACAGTGACAGTCCCGTCCCCACCAGTACTGTACCCCAGTGTTATACAGTGACAGACCTCTCCCCACCAGAACTGTACCCCAGTGTTATACAGTGACAGACCCATCCGCACCAGTACTGTACCCCAGTGTTATTCAGTGACAGACCCGTCCCCACACTACTGTACCCCAGTGTTATACATTGACAGACCGTCCCAACCTGTACTGTAACCCAGTGTTTTACAGTGACAGACCTGTCCCCACCAGTACTGAAGTTCAGTGTTATACAGTGACAGACCTGTCCCCACCAGTACTGTACCCCAGTGTTATACAGTGACAGACCCGTCCCCACCTGTACTGTACCCCAGTGTTATACAGTGACAGACTCATCCTGACCAGTACTGTACCCCAGTGTTACACAGTGACAGACCCGTCCCCACTAGTACTGTTCCCCAGTGTTATACAGTGACAGACCCGTCCCCACCAGTACTGTTCCCCAGTGTTATACAGTGACAGACCCGTCCCCCCCAGTACTGTACCCCAGTGTTATACAGTGACAGACCTGTCCCCACCAGTACTGTATCCCAGTGTTATACAGTGACAGACCTGTCCCCACCAGTACTGTACCGCAGTGTTATACAGTGACAGACCTGTCCCCACCAGTACTGTACCCCAGTGGTATACATTGACCGACCCCTCCCCACCTGTACTGTACCCCAGTGTTATACAGTGACAGACCTCTCCCCACCAGAACTGTACCCCAGTGTTATACAGTGACAGACCCATCCGCACCAGTACTGTACCCCTGTGTTGTACAGTGACAGACCCGTCCCCACCAGTACTGTACCCCAGTGTTATACATTGACAGACCGTCCCAACCTGTACTGTAACCCAGTGTTTTACAGTGACAGACCTGTCCCCACCAGTACTGAAGTCCAGTGTTATACAGTGACAGACCTGTCCCCACCAGTACTGTACCCCAGTATTATACAGTGACAGACCAGTCCCCACCAGTACTGTACCACAGTGTTGTACAGTGACTGACCTGTCCCCACCTGTACTGTACCCCAGTGTTATACAGAGACAGACCCGTCCCCACAGTACTGTACCCCAGTGTTATACCGTGACAGATCCGTCCCCACCAGTACTGTACCCCAGTGTTATACAGTGACTGACCCGTCCCCCCCCCCCTGTAAAATATCTCATTGTTATACAGTGACAGACCCGTCCCCACCACTACTGTACCCCAGTGTTATACAGTGAAAGACCCGCCCCAGCAATACTGTACCCCAGTGTTATACACTGATAGACCCGTCCCTTTCAGTACTGTACCCCAGTGTTATACAGTGAGACACCTGTCACCACCAGTACTGTACTGCAGTGTTGTACAGTGACAGTCCCATCCCCACCAGTAATGTACCACAGTGTTATACACTTACAGACCTGTCCCCACCAGTACTGTTCACCAGTGCTATGCTGTGACTGACCTGTCCCCACGTGTAATGTCCCCCAGTGTTATACAGTGACAGACCCGTCCTCACCAGCACTGTACCCCAGTGTTATACAGTGACAGACCCGTCCCCACCAGTACTGTACCCCAATGTTATACAGTGACAGACCCGTCCCCACGTGTAATGTCCCTCAGTGTTATACAGTGACAGACCAGTCACCACCAGTACTGTACCCCAGTGTTATACAGTGACAGACCCGTCCCCACCAGTACTGTTCCCCTGTGTTATACAGTGACAGATCCTTCCCCACCAGTACTGTACCCCAGTGTTATACACTGACAGACCTGTCCCCACCAGTACTGTTCCCCTGTGTTACACAGTGACAGACCCGTCCCCACCAGTACTGTACCCAAGTGTTATACAGTGACAGAACCGTCTCCACCAGTACTGTACCCCAGTGTTATACAGTCACAATCCTGTATCCACCAGTACTGTGCCCCAGTATTATACAGTGACAGTCCCGTCCCCACCAGTACTGTACCCCAGTGTTATACAGTGACAGACCTCTCCCCACCAGAACTGTACCCCAGTGTTATACAGTGACAGACCCATCCGCACCAGTACTGTACCCCAGTGTTATTCAGTGACAGACCCGTCCCCACACTACTGTACCCCAGTGTTATACATTGACAGACCGTCCCAACCTGTACTGTAACCCAGTGTTTTACAGTGACAGACCTGTCCCAACCAGTACTGAAGTTCAGTGTTATACAGTGACAGACCTGTCCCCACCAGTACTGTACCCCAGTGTTATACAGTGACAGACCCGTCCCCACCTGTACTGTACCCCAGTGTTATACAGTGACAGACTCATCCTGACCAGTACTGTACCCCAGTGTTACACAGTGACAGACCCGTCCCCACTAGTACTGTTCCCCAGTGTTATACAGTGACAGACCCGTCCCCACCAGTACTGTTCCCCAGTGTTATACAGTGACAGACCCGTCCCCCCCAGTACTGTACCCCAGTGTTATACAGTGACAGACCTGTCCCCACCAGTACTGTACCCCAGTGGTATACATTGACCGACCCCTCCCCACCTGTACTGTACCCCAGTGTTATACAGTGACAGACCCGTCCCCACCAGTACTGTATCCCAGTGTTATACAGTGACAGACCTGTCCCCACCAGTACTGTACCGCAGTGTTATACAGTGACAGACCTGTCCCCACCAGTACTGTACCCCAGTGGTATACATTGACCGACCCCTCCCCACCTGTACTGTACCCCAGTGTTATACAGTGACAGACCTCTCCCCACCAGAACTGTACCCCAGTGTTATACAGTGACAGACCCATCCGCACCAGTACTGTACCCCTGTGTTGTACAGTGACAGACCCGTCCCCACCAGTACTGTACCCCAGTGTTATACATTGACAGACCGTCCCAACCTGTACTGTAACCCAGTGTTTTACAGTGACAGACCTGTCCCCACCAGTACTGAAGTCCAGTGTTATACAGTGACAGACCTGTCCCCACCAGTACTGTACCCCAGTATTATACAGTGACAGACCAGTCCCCACCAGTACTGTACCACAGTGTTGTACAGTGACTGACCTGTCCCCACCTGTACTGTACCCCAGTGTTATACAGAGACAGACCCGTCCCCACAGTACTGTACCCCAGTGTTATACCGTGACAGATCCGTCCCCACCAGTACTGTACCCCAGTGTTATACAGTGACTGACCCGTCCCCCCCCCCCAGTAAAATATCTCATTGTTATACAGTGACAGACCCGTCCCCACCACTACTGTACCCCAGTGTTCTACCGTGAAAGACCCGCCCCAGCAATACTGTACCCCAGTGTTATACACTGATAGACCCGTCCCTTTCAGTACTGTACCCCAGTGTTATACAGTGAGACACCTGTCACCACCAGTACTGTACTGCAGTGTTGTACAGTGACAGTCCCATCCCCACCAGTACTGTACCACAGTGTTATACACTTACAGACCTGTCCCCACCAGTACTGTTCACCAGTGCTATGCTGTGACTGACCTGTCCCCACGTGTAATGTCCCCCAGTGTTATACAGTGACAGACCCGTCCTCACCAGCACTGTACCCCAGTGTTATACAGTGACAGACCCGTCCCCACCAGTACTGTACCCCAATGTTATACAGTGACAGACCCGTCCCCACGTGTAATGTCCCTCAGTGTTATACAGTGACAGACCCGTCCCCACCTGTACTGTACCCCAGTGTTATACAGAGACAGACCCGTCCCCACCTGTACTGTACCCCAGTGCTATACAGAGACAGACCCGTCCCCACCAGTACTGTACCCCAGTGTTATACAGTGACAGACCCGTCCCCACCAGTACTGTACCCCAGTGTTACACAGTGACAGACCCGTCCCCACTAGTACTGTTCCCCAGTGTTATACAGTGACAGACCCGTCCCCACCAGTACTGTTCCCCAGTGTTATACAGTGACAGACCCGTCCCCCCCAGTACTGTACCCCAGTGTTATACAGTGACAGACCTGTCCCCACCAGTACTGAACCCCAGTGTTATACAGTGACTGACCGATCCTCACCAGTACTGTACCACAGTGTTATACAGTAACAGTCCCACACCCACCAGTACTGTACCGCAGTGTTATACAGTGACAGACCTGTCCCCACCAGTACTGTACCCCAGTGGTATACATTGACCGACCTCTCCCCACCTGTACTGTACCCCAGTGTTATACAGTGACAGTCCCGTCCCCACCAGTACTGTACCCCAGTGTTATACAGTGACAGACCTCTCCCCACCAGAACTGTACCCCAGTGTTATACAGTGACAGACCCATCCGCACCAGTACTGTACCCCTGTGTTGTACAGTGACAGACCCGTCCCCACCAGTACTGTACCCCAGTGTTATACATTGACAGACCGTCCCAACCTGTACTGTAACCCAGTGTTTTACAGTGACAGACCTGTCCCCACCAGTACTGAAGTCCAGTGTTATACAGTGACAGACCTGTCCCCACCAGTACTGTACCCCAGTATTATACAGTGACAGACCAGTCCCCACCAGTACTGTACCCCAGTGTTATACAGTGACAGACCCGTCCCCACCAGTACTGTACCCCAGTGTTATACAGTGACAGACCCGTCCCCACCAGTACTGTTCCCCAGTGTTATACAGTGACAGACCCGTCCCCACCACTACTGTACCCCAGTGTTATACCGTGAAAGACCCGCCCCAGCAATACTGTACCCCAGTGTTATACACTGATAGACCCGTCCCTTTCAGTACTGTACCCCAGTGTTATACAGTGAGACACCTGTCTCCACCAGTACTGTACTGCAGTGTTGTACAGTGATAGTCCCATCCCCACCAGTACTGTACCACAGTGTTATACACTTACAGACCTGTCCCCACCAGTACTGTTCACCAGTGCTATGCTGTGACTGACCTGTCCCCACGTGTAATGTCCCCCAGTGTTATACAGTGACAGACCCGTCCTCACCAGCACTGTACCCCAGTGTTATACAGTGACAGACCCGTCCCCACCAGTACTGTACCCCAATGTTATACAGTGACAGACCCGTCCCCACGTGTAATGTCCCTCAGTGTTAACAAGTGACAGACCCGTCCCCACCTGTACTGTACCCCAGAGTTATACAGAGACAGACCCGTCCCCACCTGTACTGTACCCCAGTGTTATACAGAGACAGACCCGTCCCCACCAGTACTGTACCCCAGTGTTATACAGTGACAGACCCGTCCCCACCAGTACTGTACCCCAGTGTTATACAGTGACAGACCCGTCCCCACCTGTACTGTACCTCAGTGTTATACAGTGACAGACCCGTCCCCACCAGTACTGTACCCCAGTGTTATACAGTGACAGTCCCGTCCCCACCAGTACTGTACCGCAGTGTTATACAGTGACAGACCTGTCCCCACCAGTACTGTACCCCAGTGGTATACAGTGACCGACCCGTCCCCACCTGTACTGTATCCCAGTGTTATACAGTGACACACTCGTCCCCACCAGTACTGTACCCCAGTGTTACACAGTGACAGCCCGTCCCCACCAGTACTGAAGTCCAGTGTTATACAGTGACAGACCCGTCCACACCAGTACTGTTCCCCAGTGTTATACAGTGACAGTCCCGTCCCCACCAGTATTGTACCTGTGTTATACAGTGACAGACCCGTCCCCACCAGTACTGTACCCCAGAGTTATACAGTGACACACCTGTCCCCACCTGTACTGTACCCCAGAGTTATACAGTGACAGACCCGTCCCCACCAGTACTGTACCCCAGTGTTATACAGTGACAGACCCGTCCCCACCACCAGTACTATACCCCAGTGTTATACAGTGACAGACCTGTCCCCACCAGTACTGTATGCCAGTGTTATACAGTGACAGACCCGTCCCCACTAGTACTGTACCCCAGTGTTACACAGTGACAGACCCGTCCCCACCAGTACTGTACCCCAGTGTTATACAGTGACAGACCCGTCCCCACCAGTACTGTACCGCAGTGTTATACAGTGACAGACCCGTCCCCACCAGTACTGTACCGCCGTGTTATACAGTGACAGACCCGTCCGCACCAGTACTGTACCCCAGTGTTATACAGTGACAGACCCCTCCCCACCAGTACTGTACCCCAGTGTTACACAGTGACAGACCCGTCCCCACCAGTACTGTATCCCAGTGTTATACAGTGACAGACCCTTCCCCACCAGTACGGTACCCCAGTGTTATACAGTGACAGACCCGTCCCCACCAGTACTGTACCCCAGTGTTATACAGTGACAGAGCTTTCCCAACCAGTACTGTACCCCGGTGTTTTACAGTGACAGACCTTTCCGCACCAGTACTGTACCACAGTGTTATAGAGTGACTGAACTTGCCCCACCAGTACTGTACCCCAGTGTTATACACTGACAGACCCGTCCCCTCCAGTACTGTACACCAGTGTTATTCAGTGACAGTGCCGTCCCCACCAGTACTGTACCCCAGTGTTATACAGTAACAGACCTGTCCCCACCAGTACTGTACCCCAGTGTTACACAGTGACAGACCCGTCCCCACCTGTACTGTAACCCAGTGTTATACAGTGACAGACCTGTCCCCACCAGTACTGTTCCCCAGTGTTGTACAGTGACAGACCCGTCCCCACCAGTACTGTAACCCAGTGTTTTACAGTGACAGACCCGTCCCCACCAGTACTGTACCCCAGTGTTATACAGTGACAGACCATCCCCACCAGTACTTTACCCCAGTGTTATACAGTGATAGACCCGTCCCCACCAGTACTGTACCCCAGTGTTATACAGTGACAGACCCACCTCCACCAGTGCTGTACCCCAGTGTTATACAGTGACAGACCTGTCCCCACCTGTACTGTACCCCAGTGTTATACAGTGACAGACCCACCTCCACCAGTGCTGTAACCCAGTGTTATACAGTGACAGACCTGTCCCCACCTGTACTGTAACCCAGTGTTATACAGTGACAGACCTGTCCCCACCAGTACTGTACCCCAGTGTTATACAGTGACAGACCCGTCCCCACCAGCACTGTACCCCTGTGTTATACAGTGACAGACCCGTCCCCACCTATACTGTACCCCAGTGTTATGCCGTGACTGACCTGTCCCGACGTGTAATGTCCCTCAGTGTTATACAGTGACAGACCCGTCCCCACCTGTACTGTACCTCAGTGTTATACAGTGAGAGACTCATCCCGACCAGTACTGTACCCCAGTGTTACACAGTTACAGACCCGTCCCCACTAGTACTGTTCCCCGGTGTTATACAGTGACAGACCCGTCCCCACCAGTACTGTTCCCCAGTGTTATACAGTGACAGACCCGTTCCCCCCAGTACTGTACCACAGTGTTATACAGTGACAGACCCGTCCCCACCTGTACTGTACCCCAGTGTTATACAGTGACAGACCCGTACCCACGAGTATTGTACCCCAGTGTTATACAGTGACAGACCCGTCCCCACCACTACTGTACCCCAGTGTTATACAGTAACAGTCCCGCACCCACCAGTACTGTACCCCAGTGTTATGCAGTGACAGTCCCGTCCCCACCAGTACTGTACCGCAGTGTTATACAGTGACAGACCTGTCCCCACCAGTACTGTACCCCAGTGGTATACAGTGACCGACCCGTCCCCACCTGTACTGTATCCCAGTGTTATACAGTGACACACTCGTCCCCACCAGTACTGTACCCCAGTGTTATACAGTGACAGACCCATCCCCACCAGTACTGTACCCTAGTGTTATACAGTGACAGACCAGTCCCCACCAGTACTGTACCCCAGTGTTATACAGTGACAGACCTCTCCCCACCAGTACTGATGTCCTGTGTTATACAGTGACAGACCCATCCCCACCAGTACTGTACCCTAGTGTTATACAGTGACAGACCAGTCCCCACCAGTACTGTACCCCAGTGTTATACAGTGACAGACCTGTCCCCACCAGTACTGTACCCCAGTGTTATACAGTGACAGACCCGTCCCCACCAGTTCAGTACCCCTGTGTTATACAGTGACAGGTCCGTCCCCACCAGTACTGTACCCCAGTGTTACACAGTGACAGACCCGTCCCCACCTGTACTGTAACCCAATGTTATACAGTGACAGACCTGTCCCCACCAGTACTGTTCCCCAGTGTTGTACAGTGACAGACCCGTCCCCACCAGTACTGTAACCCAGTGTTATACAGTGACAGACCCGTCCCCACCAGTACTGTACCCCAGTGTTATACAGTGACAGACCATCCCCACCAGTACTTTACCCCAGTGTTATACAGTGACAGACCCGTCCCCACCAGTACTGTACCCCAGTGTTATTCAGTGACAGACCTCTCCCCACCAGTACTGTACCCCAGTGTTATACAGTGACAGACCCATCCCCACCTGTACTGTACCCCAGTGTTATACAGTGACAGACCCGTCCCCACCAGCACTGTACCCCAGTGTTACACAGTGACAGACCCGTCGCCACCTGTACTGTACCCCAGTGTTATACAGTGACAGACCTGTCCCCACCAGTACTATACCCCAGTGTTATACAGTAACAAACCCGTCCCCACCAGCACTGTACCCAGGTGTTACACTGTGACAGACCCGTCCCCACCTGTACTGTAACCCATTGTTATACAGTGACAGACCTGTCCCCACCAGTACTGTACCCCAATGTTATACAGTGACAGACCCGTCCCCACCAGCACTGTACCCCAGTGTTATACAGTGACAGACCCGTCCCCACCTATACTGTACCCCAGTGTTATGCCGTGACTGACCTGTCCCGACGTGTAATGTCCCTCAGTGTTATACAGTGACAGACCCGTCCCCACTAGTACTGTTCCCCAGTGTTATACAGTGACAGACCCGTCCCCACCAGTACTGTTCCCCAGTGTTATACAGTGACAGACCCGTTCCCCCCAGTACTGTACCACAGTGTTATACAGCGACAGACCCATCCCCACCTGTACTGTGCCCCAGTGTTATACAGTGACAGACCCGTACCCACCAGTACTGTCCCCCAGTGTTATACAGTAACAGTCCCGCACCCACGAGTATTGTACCCCAGTGTTATACAGTGACAGACCCGTCCCCACCAGTACTGTACCCCAGTGTTATACAGTAACAGTCCCGCACCCACCAGTACTGTCCCGCAGTGTTATACAGTGACAGACCTGTCCCCACAAGTACTGTACCCCAGTGGTATACAGTGACCGACCCGTCCCCACCTGTACTGTATCCCAGTGTTATACAGTGACACACTCGTCCCCACCAGTACTGTACCCCAGTGCTACACAGTGACTTCCCGTCCCCACCAGTACTGTTCCCAGTGTTATACAGTGACAGACCCATCCCCACCAGTACTGTACCCTAGTGTTATACAGTGACAGACCAGTCCCCACCAGTACTGTACCACAGTGTTATACAGTGACAGACCTGTCCCCACCAGTACTGTACCCCAGTGTTATACAGTGACAGACCCGTCCCCACCAGTACTGTTCCCCAGTGTTATACAGTGACAGACCCGTCCCCACCAGTATTGTACCCCAGTGTTATACAGTGACAGACCCGTCCCCACCAGTACTGAACCCCAGAGTTATACAGTGACAGACCTGTCCCCACCTGTACTGTACCCCAGTGTTATACAGTGACAGACCTGTCCCCACCACCAGTACTCTACCCCAGTGTTATACAGTGACAGAACCGTCCCCACCAGTAGTGTATGCCAGTGTTTTTCAGTGATAGACCCGTCCCCACCAGTACTGTACCCCACTGTTATACAGTGACAGACCCGTCCACGCCAGTACTGAACCCCAGTGTTAAACAGTGACTGGCCCGTCCCGCCCAGTACTGTATCCCAGTGTTATACAGTTACAGACCCGTCCCCACCAGTACTGTACCCCAGTGTTATACAGTGACAGACCCGTCCCCACCATTACAGTACCCCAGTGTTATACTTTGACAGACCTTTCCCCACCAGTACTGTACCCCAGTGTTACACAGTGACAGACCCGTCCCCACCAATTCTTACCCCAGTGTTATACAGTGACAGACCCATCTCAACCAGTACTGTCCCCCAGTGTTTTACAGTGACAGACCTGTCTCCATCAGTACTGTACCCCAGTGTTATACAGTGACAAACCTGTATCCACCAGTACTGTACCCCAGTGTTATACAGTGACAGACCTCTCCCCACCAGAACTGTACCCCAGTGTTATACAGTGACAGACCTGTCCCCACCTGTAATGTCCCCCAGTGCTTTTCACTGACAGACGCCTCACCACCAGTACTGTACCCCAGTGTTATTCAGTGACAGACCTGTCCCCTCCAGTACTGTACCCCAGTGTTATACCGTGACAGACCTGTCTCCACCTGTTCTGTACCCCAGTGTTATACAGTGGCAGACCAGTCCCCACCAGTACTGTACCCCAGTGTTATTCAGTGACAGACCTGTCCCCTCCAGTACTGTACCCCAGTGTTATACAGTGACAGACCCGTCCCCACCAGTACTGTACCCTATTGTTATACTGACTGACCCGTCCCCACCAGTACTGTACCCCAGTGTTATACAGTGACAGACCCGTCCCCACCAGTACTGTACCCCAGTGTTATACAGTGACAGACCTGTCCCCATCAGTTCTGTACCCCTGTGTTATACAGTGACAGACCCATCCACACCAGTACTGTAACCCAGTGTTATACAGTGACAGACCCGTGCCCACCAGTACAGTACACTAGTATTATACAGTGACTGACCCGTCCCCACCAGTATTGTACCCCAGTGTTATACAGTGACAGACCCGTCCCCACCAGTACTGTACCCCAGTGTTATACAGTGACAGACCCGTCCCCACCAGTACTGTACCCCAGTCTTATACAGTGACAGACCAGTCCCCTCCAGTACTGTATCCCAGTGTTATACCGTGACAGACCTGTCTCCACCTGTTATGTACCCCAGTGTTATACACTGACAGACCAGTCCCCACCAGTACTGTACCCCAGTGTTATTCAGTGACAGACCTGTCCCCACCAGTACTGTACCCCAGTGTTATACAGTGACAGACCAGTCCCTACCAGTCCTGTACCCCAGTGTTATTCAGTGACAGACCTGTCCCCTCCAGTACTGTACCCCAGTGTGATACAGTGACAGACCCGTCCCCACCAGTACTGTCCCCCAGTGTTATACAGTGACAGACCTGTATCCACCAGTACTGTACCACAATGTTATACAGTGACAGTCCCGTCCCCACCAGTACTGTACCCCAGTGTTATACAGTGACAGACCTCTCCCCACCAGAACTGTACCCCAGTGTTATACAGTGACAGACCCATCCGCACCAGTACTGTACCCCTGTGTTGTACAGTGACAGACCCGTCCCCTCCAGTATTGTACCCCAGTGTTATACAGTGACAGACCTGTCCCCACCAGTACTGTACCCCAGAGTTATACAGTGACAGACCTGTCCCAACCTGTACTGTACCCCAGTGTTATACAGTGACAGACCTGTCCCCACCACCAGTACTATACCCCAGTGTTATACAGTGACAGACCCGTCCCCACCAGTACTGTATGCCAGTGTTTTACAGTGACAGACCCGTCCCCAGCAGTACTGTACCCCACTGTTATACAGTGACAGACCTGTCCACGCCAGTACTGAACCCCAGTGTTAAACAGTGACTGACCCGTCCCGCCCAGTACTGTATCCCAGTGTTATACAGTTACAGACCCGTCCCCACCAGTACTTACCCCAGTGTTATACAGTGACAGACCCCTCCCCACCAGTACTGTACCCCAGTGTTATACAGTGACAGACCCGTCCCCACCATTACAGTACCCCAGTGTTATACTTTGACAGACCTGTCCCCACCAGTACTGTACCCCAGTGTTACACAGTGACAGACCCGTCCCCACCAGCACTGTACCCCATTGTTACACAGTGACAGACCCGTCGCCACCTGTACTGTACCCCAGTGTTACACAGTGACAGACCTGTCCCCACCAGTACTGTACCCCAGTGTTATACAGTAACAAACCCGTCCCCACCAGCACTGTACCCAGGTGTTACACTGTGACAGACCCGTCCCCACCTGTACTGTAACCCAGTGTTATACAGTGACAGACCTGTCCCCACCAGTACTGTACCCCAGTGTTATACATTGACAGACCCGTCCCCACCAGCACTGTACCCCAGTGTTATACAGTGACAGACCCGTCCCCACCTATACTGTACCCCAGTGTTATGCCGTGACTGACCTGTCCCGACGTGTAATGCCCCTCAGTGTTATACAGTGACAGACCCGTCCCCACCTGTACTGTACCTCAGTGTTATACAGTGACAGACTCATCCCGACCAGTACTGTACCCCAGTGTTACACAGTTACAGACCCGTCCCCACTATTACTGTTCCCCAGTGTTATGCAGTGACAGACCCGTCCCCACCAGTACTGTTCCCCAGTGTTATACAGTGACAGGCCCGTCCCCACCAGTACTGTACCACAGTGTTATACAGTGACAGGCCCATCCCCACCTGTACTGTACCCCAGTGTTATACAGTGACAGACCCGTACCCACCAGTACTGTACCCCAGTGTTATACAGTAACAGTCCCGAACCCACGAGTATTGTACCCCAGTGTTATACAGTGACAGACCCGTCCCAACCAGTACTGTACCCCAGTCTTTTCCAGTAACAGTCCTGCACCCACCAGTACTGTGCCCCGGTGTTATACAGTGACTGTCCCGTCCCCACCAGTACTGTCCCGCAGTGTTATACAGTGACCGACCCGTCCCCACCTGTACTGTATCCCAGTGTTATACAGTGACACACTCGTCCCCACCAGTACTGTACCCCAGTGCTACACAGTGACTTCCCGTCCCCACCAGTACTGTACCCCAGTGTTATACAGTGACAGACCCATCCCCACCAGTACTGTACCCTAGTGTTATACAGTGACAGACCAGTCCCCACCAGTACTGTACCCCAGTGTTATACAGTGACAGACCTGTCCCCAACAGTACTGAAGTCCATTGTTATACAGTGACAGACCCGTCCCCACCAGCACTGTACCCCAGTGTTATACAGTGACAGACCCGTCCCCACCAGTTCTGTATCCCAGTGTTATGCAGTGACAGACCTGTCCCCACCAGTACTGTACCCCAGTGTTATACAGTGACAGACCCGTCCCCACCTGTACTGTACCCCAGTGTTATACAGTGACAGACCCGTCCACGCCAGTACTGAACCCCAGTGTTAAACAGTGACTGACCCGTCCCGCCCAGTACTGTATCCCAGTGTTATACAGTTACAGACCCGTCCCCACAAGTACTTACCCCAGTGTGATACAGTGACAGACCCCTCCCCACCAGTACTGTACCCCAGTGTTATACAGTGACAGACCCGTCCCCACCATTACAGTACCCCAGTGTTATACTTTGACAGACCTGTCCCCACCAGTACTGTTCCCAGTGTTATACAGTGACAGACCCATCCCCACCAGTACTGTACCCTAGTGTTATACAGTGACAGACCAGTCCCCACCAGTACTGTACCACAGTGTTATACAGTGACAGACCTGTCCCCACCAGTACTGTACCCCAGTGTTATACAGTGACAGACCCGTCCCCACCAGTACTGTTCCCCAGTGTTATACAGTGACAGACCCGTCCCCACCAGTATTGTACCCCAGTGTTATACAGTGACAGACCCGTCCCCACCAGTACTGAACCCCAGAGTTATACAGTGACAGACCTGTCCCCACCTGTACTGTACCCCAGTGTTATACAGTGACAGACCTGTCCCCACCCCCAGTACTCTACCCCAGTGTTATACAGTGACAGAACCGTCCCCACCAGTAGTGTATGCCAGTGTTTTTCAGTGATAGACCCGTCCCCACCAGTACTGTACCCCACTGTTATACAGTGACAGACCCGTCCACGCCAGTACTGAACCCCAGTGTTAAACAGTGACTGACCCGTCCCGCCCAGTACTGTATCCCAGTGTTATACAGTTACAGACCCGTCCCCACCAGTACTGTACCCCAGTGTTATACAGTGACAGACCCGTCCCCACCATTACAGTACCCCAGTGTTATACTTTGACAGACCTTTCCCCACCAGTACTGTACCCCAGTGTTACACAGTGACAGACCCGTCCCCACCAGTTCTTACCCCAGTGTTATACAGTGACAGACCCATCTCAACCAGTACTGTCCCCCAGTGTTTTACAGTGACAGACCTGTCTCCATCAGTACTGTACCCCAGTGTTATACAGTGACAAACCTGTATCCACCAGTACTGTACCCCAGTGTTATACAGTGACAGACCTCTCCCCACCAGAACTGTACCCCAGTGTTATACAGTGACAGACCTGTCCCCACCTGTAATGTCCCCCAGTGCTTTTCACTGACAGACGCCTCACCACCAGTACTGTACCCCAGTGTTATTCAGTGACAGACCTGTCCCCTCCAGTACTGTACCCCAGTGTTATACCGTGACAGACCTGTCTCCACCTGTTCTGTACCCCAGTGTTATACAGTGGCAGACCAGTCCCCACCAGTACTGTACCCCAGTGTTATTCAGTGACAGACCTGTCCCCTCCAGTACTGTACCCCAGTGTTATACAGTGACAGACCCGTCCCCACCAGTACTGTACCCTATTGTTATACTGACTGACCCGTCCCCACCAGTACTGTACCCCAGTGTTATACAGTGACAGACCCGTCCCCACCAGTACTGTACCCCAGTGTTATACAGTGACAGACCTGTCCCCATCAGTTCTGTACCCCTGTGTTATACAGTGACAGACCCATCCACACCAGTACTGTAACCCAGTGTTATACAGTGACAGACCCGTGCCCACCAGTACAGTACACTAGTATTATACAGTGACTGACCCGTCCCCACCAGTATTGTACCCCAGTGTTATACAGTGACAGACCCGTCCCCACCAGTACTGTACCCCAGTGTTATACAGTGACAGACCCGTCCCCACCAGTACTGTACCCCAGTCTTATACAGTGACAGACCAGTCCCCTCCAGTACTGTATCCCAGTGTTATACCGTGACAGACCTGTCTCCACCTGTTATGTACCCCAGTGTTATACACTGACAGACCAGTCCCCACCAGTACTGTACCCCAGTGTTATTCAGTGACAGACCTGTCCCCACCAGTACTGTACCCCAGTGTTATACAGTGACAGACCAGTCCCTACCAGTCCTGTACCCCAGTGTTATTCAGTGACAGACCTGTCCCCTCCAGTACTGTACCCCAGTGTGATACAGTGACAGACCCGTCCCCACCAGTACTGTCCCCCAGTGTTATACAGTGACAGACCTGTATCCACCAGTACTGTACCACAATGTTATACAGTGACAGTCCCGTCCCCACCAGTACTGTACCCCAGTGTTATACAGTGACAGACCTCTCCCCACCAGAACTGTACCCCAGTGTTATACAGTGACAGACCCATCCGCACCAGTACTGTACCCCTGTGTTGTACAGTGACAGACCCGTCCCCTCCAGTATTGTACCCCAGTGTTATACAGTGACAGACCTGTCCCCACCAGTAGTGTACCCCAGAGTTATACAGTGACAGACCTGTCCCAACCTGTACTGTACCCCAGTGTTATACAGTGACAGACCTGTCCCCACCACCAGTACTATACCCCAGTGTTATACAGTGACAGACCCGTCCCCACCAGTACTGTATGCCAGTGTTTTACAGTGACAGACCCGTCCCCAGCAGTACTGTACCCCACTGTTATACAGTGACAGACCTGTCCACGCCAGTACTGAACCCCAGTGTTAAACAGTGACTGACCCGTCCCGCCCAGTACTGTATCCCAGTGTTATACAGTTACAGACCCGTCCCCACCAGTACTTACCCCAGTGTTATACAGTGACAGACCCCTCCCCACCAGTACTGTACCCCAGTGTTATACAGTGACAGACCCGTCCCCACCATTACAGTACCCCAGTGTTATACTTTGACAGACCTGTCCCCACCAGTACTGTACCCCAGTGTTACACAGTGACAGACCCGTCCCCACCAGCACTGTACCCCATTGTTACACAGTGACAGACCCGTCGCCACCTGTACTGTACCCCAGTGTTACACAGTGACAGACCTGTCCCCACCAGTACTGTACCCCAGTGTTATACAGTAACAAACCCGTCCCCACCAGCACTGTACCCAGGTGTTACACTGTGACAGACCCGTCCCCACCTGTACTGTAACCCAGTGTTATACAGTGACAGACCTGTCCCCACCAGTACTGTACCCCAGTGTTATACATTGACAGACCCGTCCCCACCAGCACTGTACCCCAGTGTTATACAGTGACAGACCCGTCCCCACCTATACTGTACCCCAGTGTTATGCCGTGACTGACCTGTCCCGACGTGTAATGCCCCTCAGTGTTATACAGTGACAGACCCGTCCCCACCTGTACTGTACCTCAGTGTTATACAGTGACAGACTCATCCCGACCAGTACTGTACCCCAGTGTTACAAAGTTACAGACCCGTCCCCACTATTACTGTTCCCCAGTGTTATGCAGTGACAGACCCGTCCCCACCAGTACTGTTCCCCAGTGTTATACAGTGACAGGCCCGTCCCCACCAGTACTGTACCACAGTGTTATACAGTGACAGGCCCATCCCCACCTGTACTGTACCCCAGTGTTATACAGTGACAGACCCGTACCCACCAGTACTGTACCCCAGTGTTATACAGTAACAGTCCCGCACCCACGAGTATTGTACCCCAGTGTTATACAGTGACAGACCCGTCCCAACCAGTACTGTACCCCAGTCTTTTCCAGTAACAGTCCTGCACCCACCAGTACTGTGCCCCGGTGTTATACAGTGACTGTCCCGTCCCCACCAGTACTGTCCCGCAGTGTTATACAGTGACCGACCCGTCCCCACCTGTACTGTATCCCAGTGTTATACAGTGACACACTCGTCCCCACCAGTACTGTACCCCAGTGCTACACAGTGACTTCCCGTCCCCACCAGTACTGTACCCCAGTGTTATACAGTGACAGACCCATCCCCACCAGTACTGTACCCTAGTGTTATACAGTGACAGACCAGTCCCCACCAGTACTGTACCCCAGTGTTATACAGTGACAGACCTGTCCCCAACAGTACTGAAGTCCATTGTTATACAGTGACAGACCCGTCCCCACCAGCACTGTACCCCAGTGTTATACAGTGACAGACCCGTCCCCACCAGTTCTGTATCCCAGTGTTATGCAGTGACAGACCTGTCCCCACCAGTACTGTACCCCAGTGTTATACAGTGACAGACCCGTCCCCACCTGTACTGTACCCCAGTGTTATACAGTGACAGACCCGTCCACGCCAGTACTGAACCCCAGTGTTAAACAGTGACTGACCCGTCCCGCCCAGTACTGTATCCCAGTGTTATACAGTTACAGACCCGTCCCCACAAGTACTTACCCCAGTGTGATACAGTGACAGACCCCTCCCCACCAGTACTGTACCCCAGTGTTATACAGTGACAGACCCGTCCCCACCATTACAGTACCCCAGTGTTATACTTTGACAGACCTGTCCCCACCAGTACTGTACCCCAGTGTTACACAGTGACAGACCCGTCCCCACCAGTTCTTACCCCAGTGTTATACAGTGACAGACCCATCCCAACCAGTACTGTCCCCCAGTGTTTTACAGTGACAGACCTGTCTCCATCAGTACTGTACCCCAGTGTTATACAGTGACAAACCTGTATCCACCAGTACTGTACCCCAGTGTTATACAGTGACAGACCTCTCCCCACCAGAACTGTACCCCAGTGTTATACAGTGACAGACCTGTCCCCACCTGTAATGTCCCCCAGTGCTTTTCACTGACAGACGCCTCACCACCAGTACTGTACCCCAGTGTTATTCAGTGACAGACCTGTCCCCTCCAGTACTGTACCCCAGTGTTATACCGTGACAGACCTGTCTCCACCTGTTCTGTACCCCAGTGTTATACAGTGGCAGACCAGTCCCCACCAGTACTGTACCCCAGTGTTATTCAGTGACTGACCCGTCCCCTCCAGTACTGTACCCCAGTGTTATACAGTGACAGACCCGTCCCCACCAGTACTGTACCCCAGTGTTATACAGTGACAGACCTGTCCCCACCAGTTCTGTACCCCTGTGTTATACAGTGACAGACCCATCCACACCAGTACTGTACCCCAGTGTTATACAGTGACAGACCCGTGCCCACCAGTACTGTACACTAGTATTATACAGTGACTGACCCGTCCCCACCTGTACTGTACCCCAGTGTTATACAGTGACAGACCCGTCCCCACCAGTACTGTACCCCAGTGCTATACAGTGACAGACCCTTCGCCACCAGTACTGTACCCCAGTGTTATGCAGTGACAGACCCGTCCCCACCAGTACTGTACCCCAGTCTTATACAGTGACAGACCAGTCCCCTCCAGTACAGTATCCCAGTGTTATACCGTGACAGACCTGTCTCCACCTGTTCTGTACCCCAGTGTTATACACTGACAGACCAGTCCCCACCTGTACTGTAGCCCAGTGTTATTCAGTGACAGACCTGTCCCCACCAGTACTGTACCCCAGTGTTATACAGTGACAGACCAGTCCCCACCAGTCCTGTACCCCAGTGTTATTCAGTGACAGACCTGTCCCCTCCAGTACTGTACCCCAGTGTGATACAGTGACAGACCCGTCCCCGCCAGTCATGTCCCCCAGTGTTATACAGTGACAGACCTGTATCCACCAGTACTGTACCACAATGTTATACAGTGACAGTCCCGTCCCCACCAGTACTGTTCCCAGTGTTATACAGTGACAGACCCATCCCCACCAGTACTGTACCCTAGTGTTATACAGTGACAGACCAGTCCCCACCAGTACTGTACCACAGTGTTATACAGTGACAGACCTGTCCCCACCAGTACTGTACCCCAGTGTTATACAGTGACAGACCCGTCCCCACCAGTACTGTTCCCCAGTGTTATACAGTGACAGACCTGTCCCCACCAGTATTGTACCCCAGTGTTATACAGTGACAGACCCGTCCCCACCAGTACTGAACCCCAGAGTTATACAGTGACAGACCTGTCCCCACCTGTACTGTACCCCAGTGTTATACAGTGACAGACCTGTCCCCACCACCAGTACTCTACCCCAGTGTTATACAGTGACAGAACCGTCCCCACCAGTAGTGTATGCCAGTGTTTTTCAGTGATAGACCCGTCCCCACCAGTACTGTACCCCACTGTTATACAGTGACAGACCCGTCCACGCCAGTACTGAACCCCAGTGTTAAACAGTGACTGACCCGTCCCGCCCAGTACTGTATCCCAGTGTTATACAGTTACAGACCCGTCCCCACCAGTACTGTACCCCAGTGTTATACAGTGACAGACCCGTCCCCACCATTACAGTACCCCAGTGTTATACTTTGACAGACCTTTCCCCACCAGTACTGTACCCCAGTGTTACACAGTGACAGACCCGTCCCCACCAGTTCTTACCCCAGTGTTATACAGTGACAGACCCATCTCAACCAGTACTGTCCCCCAGTGTTTTACAGTGACAGACCTGTCTCCATCAGTAATGTACCCCAGTGTTATACAGTGACAAACCTGTATCCACCAGTACTGTACCCCAGTGTTATACAGTGACAGACCTCTCCCCACCAGAACTGTACCCCAGTGTTATACAGTGACAGACCTGTCCCCACCTGTAATGTCCCCCAGTGCTTTTCACTGACAGACGCCTCACCACCAGTACTGTACCCCAGTGTTATTCAGTGACAGACCTGTCCCCACCAGTACTGTACCCCAGTGTTATTCAGTGACAGACCTGTCCCCTCCAGTACTGTACCCCAGTGTTATACAGTGACAGACCCGTCCCCACCAGTACTGTACCCTATTGTTATACTGACTGACCCGTCCCCACCAGTACTGTACCCCAGTGTTATACAGTGACAGACCCGTCCCCACCAGTACTGTACCCCAGTGTTATACAGTGACAGACCTGTCCCCATCAGTTCTGTACCCCTGTGTTATACAGTGACAGACCCATCCACACCAGTACTGTAACCCAGTGTTATACAGTGACAGACCCGTGCCCACCAGTACAGTACACTAGTATTATACAGTGACTGACCCGTCCCCACCAGTATTGTACCCCAGTGTTATACAGTGACAGACCCGTCCCCACCAGTACTGTACCCCAGTGTTATACAGTGACAGACCCGTCCCCACCAGTACTGTACCCCAGTCTTATACAGTGACAGACCAGTCCCCTCCAGTACTGTATCCCAGTGTTATACCGTGACAGACCTGTCTCCACCTGTTATGTACCCCAGTGTTATACACTGACAGACCAGTCCCCACCAGTACTGTACCCCAGTGTTATTCAGTGACAGACCTGTCCCCACCAGTACTGTACCCCAGTGTTATACAGTGACAGACCAGTCCCTACCAGTCCTGTACCCCAGTGTTATTCAGTGACAGACCTGTCCCCTCCAGTACTGTACCCCAGTGTGATACAGTGACAGACCCGTCCCCACCAGTACTGTCCCCCAGTGTTATACAGTGACAGACCTGTATCCACCAGTACTGTACCACAATGTTATACAGTGACAGTCCCGTCCCCACCAGTACTGTACCCCAGTGTTATACAGTGACAGACCTCTCCCCACCAGAACTGTACCCCAGTGTTATACAGTGACAGACCCATCCGCACCAGTACTGTACCCCTGTGTTGTACAGTGACAGACCCGTCCCCTCCAGTATTGTACCCCAGTGTTATACAGTGACAGACCTGTCCCCACCAGTACTGTACCCCAGAGTTATACAGTGACAGACCTGTCCCAAACTGTACTGTACCCCAGTGTTATACAGTGACAGACCTGTCCCCACCACCAGTACTATACCCCAGTGTTATACAGTGACAGACCCGTCCCCACCAGTACTGTATGCCAGTGTTTTACAGTGACAGACCCGTCCCCAGCAGTACTGTACCCCACTGTTATACAGTGACAGACCTGTCCACGCCAGTACTGAACCCCAGTGTTAAACAGTGACTGACCCGTCCCGCCCAGTACTGTATCCCAGTGTTATACAGTTACAGACCCGTCCCCACCAGTACTTACCCCAGTGTTATACAGTGACAGACCCCTCCCCACCAGTACTGTACCCCAGTGTTATACAGTGACAGACCCGTCCCCACCATTACAGTACCCCAGTGTTATACTTTGACAGACCTGTCCCCACCAGTACTGTACCCCAGTGTTACACAGTGACAGACCCGTCCCCACCAGCACTGTACCCCAGTGTTACACAGTGACAGACCCGTCGCCACCTGTACTGTACCCCAGTGTTACACAGTGACAGACCTGTCCCCACCAGTACTGTACCCCAGTGTTATACAGTAACAAACCCGTCCCCACCTGCACTGTACCCAGGTGTTACACTGTGACAGACCCGTCCCCACCTGTACTGTAACCCAGTGTTATACAGTGACAGACCTGTCCCCACCAGTACTGTACCCCAGTGTTATACATTGACAGACCCGTCCCCACCAGCACTGTACCCCAGTGTTATACAGTGACAGACCCGTCCCCACCTATACTGTACCCCAGTGTTATGCCGTGACTGACCTGTCCCGACGTGTAATGTCCCTCAGTGTTATACAGTGACAGACCCGTCCCCACCTGTACTGTACCTCAGTGTTATACAGTGACAGACTCATCCCGACCAGTACTGTACCCCAGTGTTACACAGTTACAGACCCGTCCCCACTATTACTGTTCCCCAGTGTTATGCAGTGACAGACCCGTCCCCACCAGTACTGTTCCCCAGTGTTATACAGTGACAGGCCCGTCCCCACCAGTACTGTACCACAGTGTTATACAGTGACAGACCCATCCCCACCTGTACTGTACCCCAGTGTTATACAGTGACAGACCCGTACCCACCAGTACTGTACCCCAGTGTTATACAGTAACAGTCCCGCACCCACGAGTATTGTACCCCAGTGTTATACAGTGACAGACCCGTCCCAACCAGTACTGTACCCCAGTCTTTTCCAGTAACAGTCCCGCACCCACC
Source organism: Isurus oxyrinchus (assembly GCA_026770705.1). Classification (NCBI taxonomy): domain Eukaryota; kingdom Metazoa; phylum Chordata; class Chondrichthyes; order Lamniformes; family Lamnidae; genus Isurus; species Isurus oxyrinchus. The sequence goes on along the minus strand of JANJGN010000923.1, from coordinate 43,516 downwards.
AGTACTGTGCCCCGGTGTTATACAGTGACTGTCCCGTCCCCACCAGTACTGTCCCGCAGTGTTATACAGTGACAGACCTGTCCCCACCAGTACTGTACACCAGTGGTATACAGTGACCGACCCGTCCCCACCTGTACTGTATCCCAGTGTTATACAGTGACACACTCGTCCCCACCAGTACTGTACCCCAGTGCTACACAGTGACTTCCCGTCCCCACCAGTACTGTACCCCAGTGTTATACAGTGACAGACCCATCCCCACCAGTACTGTACCCTAGTGTTATACAGTGACAGACCAGTCCCCACCAGTACTGTACCCCAGTGTTATACAGTGACAGACCTGTCCCCAACAGTACTGAAGTCCATTGTTATACAGTGACAGACCCGTCCCCACCAGCACTGTACCCCAGTGTTATACAGTGACAGACCCGTCCCCACCAGTTCTGTATCCCAGTGTTATGCAGTGACAGACCTGTCCCCACCAGTACTGTACCCCAGTGTTATACAGTGACAGACCCGTCCCCACCAGTACTGTACCCCAGTGTTATACAGTGACAGACCTGTCCCCACCAGTAGTGTACCCTAGTGTTATACAGTGACAGACCTGTCCCCACCAGTATTGTACCCCAGTGTTATACAGTGACAGACCTGTCCCCACCAGTACTGTACCCTAGTGTTATACAGTGACAGACCTGTCCCCACCAGTACTGTACCCCAGTGTTATACAGTGACAGACCTGTCCCCACCACCAGTACTCTACCCCAGTGTTATACAGTGACAGACCCGTCCCCACCAGTAGTGTATGCTAGTGTTTTACAGTGACAGACCCGTCCCCACCAGTACTGTACCCCACTGTTATACAGTGACAGACCCGTCCACGCCAGTACTGAACCCCAGTGTTAAACAGTGACTGACCCGTCCCGCCCAGTACTGTATCCCAGTGTTATACAGTTACAGACCCGTCCCCACCAGTACTTACCCCAGTGTGATACAGTGACAGACCCCTCCCCACCAGTACTGTACCCCAGTGTTATACAGTGACAGACCCGTCCCCACCATTACAGTACCCCAGTGTTATACTTTGACAGACCTGTCCCCACCAGTACTGTACCCCAGTGTTACACAGTGACAGACCCGTCCCCACCAGTTCTTACCCCAGTGTTATACAGTGACAGACCCATCCCAACCAGTACTGTCCCCCAGTGTTTTACAGTGACAGACCTGTCTCCATCAGTACTGTACCCCAGTGTTATACAGTGACAAACCTGTATCCACCAGTACTGTACCCCAGTGTTATACAGTGACAGACCTCTCCCCACCAGAACTGTACCCCAGTGTTATACAGTGACAGACCTGTCCCCACCTGTAATGTCCCCCAGTGCTTTTCACTGACAGACGCCTCACCACCAGTACTGTACCCCAGTGTTATTCAGTGACAGACCTGTCCCCTCCAGTACTGTACCCCAGTGTTATACCGTGACAGACCTGTCTCCACCTGTTCTGTACCCCAGTGTTATACAGTGGCAGACCAGTCCCCACCAGTACTGTACCCCAGTGTTATTCAGTGACAGACCTGTCCCCTCCAGTACTGTACCCCAGTGTTATACAGTGACAGACCCGTCCCCACCAGTACTGTACCCTAGTGTTATACAGTGACTGACCCGTCCCCACCAGTACTGTACCCCAGTGTTATACAGTGACAGACCCGTCCCCACCAGTACTGTACCCCAGTGTTATACAGTGACAGACCTGTCCCCACCAGTTCTGTACCCCTGTGTTATACAGTGACAGACCCATCCACACCAGTACTGTACCCCAGTGTTATACAGTGACAGACCCGTGCCCACCAGTACTGTACACTAGTATTATACAGTGACTGACCCGTCCCCACCTGTACTGTACCCAAGTGTTATACAGTGACAGACCCGTCCCCACCAGTACTGTACCCCAGTGCTATACAGTGACAGACCCTTCCCCACCAGTACTGTACCCCAGTGTTATGCAGTGACAGACCCGTCCCCACCAGTACTGTACCCCAGTCTTATACAGTGACAGACCAGTCCCCTCCAGTACAGTATCCCAGTGTTATACCGTGACAGACCTGTCTCCACCTGTTCTGTACCCCAGTGTTATACACTGACAGACCAGTCCCCACCTGTACTGTAGCCCAGTGTTATTCAGTGACAGACCTGTCCCCTCCAGTACTGTACCCCAGTGTGATACAGTGACAGACCCGTTCCCGCCAGTCATGTCCCCCAGTGTTATACAGTGACAGACCTGTATCCACCAGTACTGTACCACAATGTTATACAGTGACAGTCCCGTCCCCACCAGTACTGTACCCCAGTGTTATACAGTGACAGACCTCTCCCCACCAGAACTGTACCCCAGTGTTATACAGTGACAGACCCATCCGCACCAGTACTGTACCCCTGTGTTGTACAGTGACAGACCCGTCCCCACCAGTATTGTACCCCAGTGTTATACAGTGACAGACCTGTCCCCACCAATACTGTACCCCAGAGTTATACAGTGACAGACCTGTCCCCACCTGTACTGTACCCCAGTGTTATACAGTGACAGACCTGTCCCCACCACCAGTACTATACCCCAGTGTTATACAGTGACAGACCCGTCCCCACCAGTACTGTATGCCAGTGTTTTACAGTGACAGACCCGTCCCCAGCAGTACTGTACCCCACTGTTATACAGTGACAGACCCGTCCACGCCAGTACTGAACCCCAGTGTTAAACAGTGACTGACCCGTCCCGCCCAGTACTGTATCCCAGTGTTATACAGTTACAGACCCGTCCCCACCAGTACTTACCCCAGTGTTATACAGTGACAGACCCCTCCCCACCAGTACTGTACCCCAGTGTTATACAGTGACAGACCCGTCCCCACCATTACAGTACCCCAGTGTTATACTTTGACAGACCTGTCCCCACCAGTACTGTACCCCAGTGTTACACAGTGACAGACCCGTCCCCACCAGTTCTTACCCCAGTGTTATACAGTGACAGACCCATCCCAACAATTACTGTCCCCCAGTGTTTTACAGTGACAGACCTGTCTCCATCAGTACTGTACCCCAGTGTTATACAGTGACAAACCTGTATCCACCAGTACTGTACCCCAGTGTTATACAGTGACAGACCTCTCCCCACCAGAACTGTACCCCGGTGTTATACAGTGACAGACCTGTCCCCACCTGTAATGTCCCCCAGTGCTTTTCACTGACAGACGCCTCATCACCAGTACTGTACCCCAGTGTTATTCAGTGACAGACCTGTCCCCTCCAGTACTGTACCCCAGTGTTATACCGTGACAGACCTGTCTCCACCTGTTCTGTACCCCAGTGTTATACAGTGGCAGACCAGTCCCCACCAGTACTGTACCCCAGTGTTATTCAGTGACAGACCTGTCCCCTCCAGTACTGTACCCCAGTGTTATACAGTGACAGACCCGTCCCCACCAGTACTGTACCCTAGTGTTATACAGTGACTGACCCGTCCACACCAGTACTGTACCCCAGTGTTATACAGTGACAGACCCGTCCCCACCAGTACTGTACCCCTGTGTTATACAGTGACAGACCTGTCCCCACCAGTTCTGTACCCCTGTGTTATACAGTGACAGACCCATCCACACCAGTACTGTACCCCAGTGTTATACAGTGACAGACCCGTGCCCACCAGTACTGTACACTAGTATTATACAGTGACTGACCCGTCCCCACCAGTATTGTACCCCAGTGTTATACAGTGACAGTCCCGTCCACACCAGTACTGTACCCCAGTGTTATACAGTGACAGACCCGTCCCCACCAGTACTGTTCCCCAGTGTTATACAGTGACAGACCCGTCCCCACCAGTACTGTGCCCCAGTCTTATACAGTGACAGACCAGTCCCCTCCAGTACTGTATCCCAGTGTTATACCGTGACAGACCTGTCTCCACCTGTTCTGTACCCCAGTGTTATACACTGACAGACCAGTCCCCACCAGTACTGTACCCCAGTGTTATTCAGTGACAGACCTGTCCCCACCAGTACTGTACCCCAGTGTTATACAGTGACAGACCAGTCCCCACCAGTCCTGTACCCCAGTGTTATACAGTGACAGACCTGTATCCACCAGTACTGTACCACAATGTTATACAGTGACAGTCCCGTCCCCACCACTACTGTACCCCAGTGTTATACAGTGACAGACCTCTCCCCACCAGAACTGTACCCCAGTGTTATACAGTGACAGACCCATCCGCACCAGTACTGTACCCCTGTGTTGTACAGTGACAGACCCGTCCCCACCAGTACTGTACCCCAGTGTTATACATTGACAGACCGTCCCAACCTGTACTGTAACCCAGTGTTTTACAGTGACAGACCTGTCCCCACCAGTACTGAAGTCCAGTGTTATACAGTGACAGACCAGTCCCCACCAGTACTGTACCACAGTGTTGTACAGTGACTGACCCGTCCCCCCCCCAGTAAAATATCTCATTGTTATACAGTGACAGACCCGTCCCCACCACTACTGTACCCCAGTGTTATACCGTGAAAGACCCGCCCCAGCAATACTGTACCCCAGTGTTATACATTGATAGACCCGTCCCTTTCAGTACTGTACCCCAGTGTTATACAGTGAGACACCTGTCACCACCAGTACTGTACTGCAGTGTTGTACAGTGACAGTCCCATCCCCACCAGTACTGTACCACAGTGTTATACACTTACAGACCTGTCCCCACCAGTACTGTTCACCAGTGTTATGCCGTGACTGACCTGTCCCCACGTGTAATGTCCCCCAGTGTTATACAGTGACAGACCCGTCCCCACCAGTACTGTACCCCAGTGTTATACAGTGACAGACCCGTCCCCACCAGTACTGTACCCCAATGTTATACAGTGACAGACCCGTCCCCACCAGCACTGTACCCCAGTGTTATACAGTGACAGACTCGTCCCCACCAGTACTGTACCCCAATGTTATACAGTGACAGACCCGTCCCCACGTGTAATGTACCCCAGTGTTATACAGTGACAGACCCGTCCCCACCTGTACTGTACCCCAGTGTTATACAGAGACAGACCCGTCCCCACCTGTACTGTACCCCAGTGTTATACAGAGACAGACCCGTCCCCACCTGTACTGTACCCCAGTGTTTTTCAGTGACAGACCCGTCCCCACCTGTACTGTACCTCAGTGTTATACAGTGACAGACCCGTCCCCACCAGTACTGTACCCCAGTGTTATCCAGTGACAGTCCCGTCCCCACCAGTACTGTACCGCAGTGTTATACAGTGACAGACCTGTCCCCACCAGTACTGTACCCCAGTGTTATACAGTGACAGACCCGTGCCCACCAGTACTGTACCCCAGTGGTATACAGTGACCGACCTGTCGCCACCTGTTCTGTATCCCAGTGTTATACAGTGACACACTCGTCCCCACCAGTACTGTACCCCAGTGTTACACAGTGACAGCCCGTCCCCACCAGTACTGTACCCCAGTGTTATACAGTGACAGACCCGTCCCCACCAGTACTGAAGTCCAGTGTTATACAGTGACAGACCCGTCCACACCAGTACTGTTCCCCAGTGTTATACAGTGACAGACCCGTCCCCACCAGTACTGTACCCCAGAGTTATACAGTGACAGACCTGTCCCCACCAGTACTGTACCCCAGAGTTATACAGTGACAGACCCGTCCCCAACAGTACTGTACCCCAGTGTTATACAGTGACAGACCCGTCCCCACCACCAGTACTATACCCCAGTGTTATACAGTGACAGACCCGTCCCCACTAGTACTGTATGCCAGTGTTATACAGTGACAGACCCGTCCCCACTTGTACTGTACCCCAGTGTTATACAGTGACAGACCCGTCCTCACCAGTTCTGTACCCCAGTGTTATACAGTGACAGACCCGTCCCCACCAGTACTGTATCGCAGTGTTATACAGTGACAGACCCGTCCCCACCAGTACTGTACCGCCGTGTTATACAGTGACAGACCCGTCCCCACCAGTACTGAACCCCAGTGTTAAACAGTGACAGACCCGTCCCCACCAGTACTGTACCCCAGTGTTATACAGTGACAGACCTGTCCCCACCAGTACTGTACCCCAGTGTTACACAGTGACAGACCCCTCCCCACCAGTACTGTATCCCAGTGTTATACAGTGACAGACCCTTCCCCACCAGTTCAGTACCCCAGTGTTATACAGTGACAGACCCGTCCCCACCAGTACTGTACCCCAGTGTTATACAGTGACAGACCTTTCCCCACCAGTACTGTACCCCGGTGTTTTACAGTGACAGACCTTTCCGCACCAGTACTGTACCACAGTGTTATAGAGTGACTGAACTTGCCCCACCAGTACTGTACCCCAGTGTTATACAGTGACAGACCCGTCCCCACCACCAGTACTATTCCCCAGTGTTATACAGTGACAGACCCGTCCCCACCAGTACTGTATGCCAGTGTTATACAGTAACAGTCCCGCACCCACCAGTACTGTACCCCAGTGTTATGCAGTGGCAGTCCCATCCCCACCAGTACTGAACCGCAGTGTTATACAGTGACAGACCTGTCCCCACCAGTACTGTACCCCAGTGGTATACAGTGACCGACCCGTCCCCTCCTGTACTGTATCCCAGTGTTATACAGTGACACACTCGTCCCCACCAGTACTGTACCCCAGTGCTACACAGTGACATCCCGTCCCCACCAGTACTGTACCCCAGGGTTATACAGTGACAGACCCATCCCCACCAGTACTGAAGTCCAGTGTTATACAGTGACAGACCCGTCCCCACCAGTATTGTACCCCAGTGTTATACAGTGACAGACCCGTCCCCACCAGTACTGTACCCCAGTGTTACACAGTAACAGACCCGTCCCCACCAGTACTGTTCCCCAGTGTTATACAGTGACAGACCCGTCCCCACCAGTCCTGTACCCCAGTGTTATACAGTGACACACCCGTCCCCACCAGTACTGTACCTCAGTGTTATACAGTGACAGACCCGTCCCCTCCAGTACTGTACCCCAATGTTATACAGTGACAGACCCGTCCCCAGCAGTACTGTACCCCAGAGTTATACAGTGATAGACCTGTCCCCACCTGTACTGTACCCCAGTGTTATACAGTGACAGACCTGTCCCCACCACCAGTACTATACCCCAGTGTTATACAGTGACAGACCCGTCCCCACCAGTACTGTATGCCAGTGTTTTACAGTGACAGACCCGTCCCCACCAGTACTGTACCCCAGTGTTATACAGTGACAGCCCTGTCCCCAGCAGTACTGAACCCCAGTGTTATACAGTGACAGACCCGTCCACGCCAGTACTGAACCCCAATGTTAAACAGTGACTGACCCGTCCCGCCCAGTACTGTATCCCAGTGTTATACAGTAACAGACCCGTCTCCACCAGTACTTACCCCAGTGTTATACAGTGACAGACCCCTCCCCACCAGTCCTGTACCCCAGTGTTATACAGTGACAGACCCGTCCCCACCATTACAGTACCCCAGTGTTATACTTTGACAGACCTGTCCCCACCAGTACTGTACCCCAGTATTACACAGTGACAGACCCGTCCCCACCAGTACTTACCCCAGTGTTATACAGTGACAGACCCATCCCAACCAGTACTGTCCCCCAGTGTTTTACAGTGACAGACCTGTCTCCATCAGTACTGTACCCCAGTGTTATACAGTGACAAACCTGTATCCACCAGTACTGTACCGCAGTGTTATACAGTGACAGACCTCTCCCCACCAGAACTGTACCCCAGTGTTATACAGTGACAGACCCGTCCCCACCTGTAATGTCCCCCAGTGCTTTTCACTGACAGACGCCTCACCACCAGTACTGTACCCCAGTGTTATTCAGTGACAGACCTGTCCCCTCCAGTACTGTACCCTAGTGTTATACCGTGACAGACCTGTCTCCACCAGTTCTGTACCCCAGTGTTATACAGTGACAGACCAGTCCCCACCAGTACTGTACCCCAGTGTTATTCAGTTACAGACCCGTCCCCTCCAGTACTGTACCCCAGTGTTATACAGTGACAGACCCGTCCGCACCAGTACTGTACCCTAGTGTTATACAGTGACTGATCCGTCCCCACCAGTACTGAACCCCAGTGTTATACAGTGACAGACCCGTCCCCACCAGTACTGTACCCCAGTGTTATACAGTGACAGACCCGTCCCCACCAGTTCTGTACCCCTGTGTTATACAGTGACAGACCCATCCACACCAGTACTGTACCCCAGTGTTATACAGTGACAGACCCGTGCCCACCAGTACTGTACCCTAGTTTTATACAGTGACTGACCCGTCCCCACCAGTACTGTACCCCAGCGTTATACAGTGACAGACCCGTCCCCACCAGTACTGTACCCCAGTGTTATACAGTGACAGACCCGTCCCCACCAGTACTGTACCCCAGTGTTATACAGTGACAGACCCGTCCCCACGTGTACTGTACCCCAGTCTTATACAGTGACAGACCAGTCCCCTCCAGTATTGTACCCCAGTGTTATACCGTGACAGACCTGTCTCCACCTGTTGTGTACCCCAGTGTTATACAGTGACAGACCAGTCCCCACCAGTACTGTACCCCAGTGTTTTACAGTGACAGACCTTTCCGCACCAGTACTGTACCACAGTGTTATAGAGTGACTGAACCTGCCCCACCAGTACTGTACCCCAGTGTTATACACTGACAGACCCGTCCCCTCCAGTACTGTACACCAGTGTTATTCAGTGACAGTGCCGTCCCCACCAGTACTGTACCCCAGTGTTATACAGTAACAGACCTGTCCCCACCAGTACTGTACCCCAGTGTTACACAGTGACAGACCTATCCCCACCAGTACTGTAACCCAGTGTTATACAGTGACAGACCTGTCCCCACCAGTACTGTTCCCCAGTGTTATACAGTGACAGACCATCCCCACCAGTACTGTTCCCCAGTGTTGTACAGTGACAGACCCGTCCCCACCAGTACTGTAACCCAGTGTTATACAGTGACAGACCCGTCCCCACCAGTACTGTACCCCAGTGTTATACAGTGACAGACCATCCCCACCAGTACTTTACCCCAGTGTTATACAGTGACAGACCCGTCCCCACCAGTACTGTACCCCAGTGTTATACAGTGACAGACCTCTCCCCACCAGTACTGTACCCCAGTGGTATACAGTGACAGACCCATCCCCACCTGTACTGTACCCCAGTGTTATGCAGTGACTGACCCGTCCCCACCAGCACTGACCCCAGTGTTACACAGTGACAGACCCGTCCCCATCTGTACTGTACCCCAGTGTTATACAGTGACAGACCTGTCCCCACCAGTACTGTACCCCAGTGTTATACAGTAACAGACCCGTCCCCATCAGCACTGTTCCCCAGTGTTATACAGTGACAGACCCGTCCCCACCTGTACTGTAACCCAGTGTTATACAGTGACAGACCTGTCCCCACCAGTACTGTACCCCAGTGTTATACAGTGACAGTCCCGTCCCCACCAGTACTGTACCGGGGTGTTATACAGTGACAGACCCGTCCCCACCAGTTCTGTACCCCAGTGTTATACACTGACAGACCCGTCCCCACCAGTACTGTACCCCAGTGTTATACAGTGACAAACCCGTCCCCACCAGTTCTGTACCCCAGTGTTATACAGTGACAGACCCTTCCCCACCAGTTCTGTACCCCAGTGTTATACACTGACGGACCCGTCCCCACCAGTACTGTACCCCAGTGTTATACAGTGACAGACCCGTACCCACCAGTTCTGCACCCCAGTGTTATACAGTGACAGACCCGTCCCCACCAGTTCTGTACCCCAGTGTTATACAGTGACAGACCCGTCCCCACCAGTACTGTACCCCAGTGTTATACAGTGACAGACACGTCCCCACCAGTACTTTTCCCCTGTGTTATAATGTGACAGACCCGTCCCCACCAGTACTGTACCCCAGTGTTATACAGTGACAGACCCGTCCCCACCAGTACTGTACCCCAGTGTTGTACAGTTACTGACCCGTCCCCACCAGTACTGTACCGCAGTGTTATACAGTGACAGACCTGTCCCCACCAGTACTGTACCCCAGTGTTATACAGTGACAGACCTGTCCCCACCAGTACTGTACCCCAGTGTTGTACAGTGACTGACCCGTCCCCACCAGTACTGTACACCAGTGTTATACAGTGACAGACCTGTCCCCACATGTACTGTTCCCCTGTGTTATACAGTGACAGACCCGTCCCCACCAGTACTGTACCCCAGTGTTATACAGTGACAGACCCGTCCCCACCAGTTCTGTCACCCAGTGTTATACAGTGACAGACCCCTCCCCACCAGTACTGTACCCCAGTGTTATACATTGACAGACCCGTCCCCACCAGTACTGTACCCCAATGTTATACATTGACAGACCCGTCCACACCAGTACTGTTCCCCAGTGTTATACAGTGACAGACCAGTCACCACCAGTATTGTACCCCAGTGTTATACACTGACAGACCCGTCCCCACCAGTACTGTTCCCCTGTGTTATACAGTGACAGATCCTTCCCCACCAGTACTGTACCCTAGTGTTAAACACTGACAGACCCGTCCCCACCAGTTCTGTTCCCCTGTGTTATACAGTGACAGACCCGTCCCCACCAGTACTGTACCCCAATGTTATACAGTGACAGAACCGTCTCCACCAGTACTGTACCCCAGTGTTATACAGTCACAATCCTGTATCCACCAGTACTGTGCCCCAGTATTATACAGTGACAGACCCGTCCCCACCAGTACTGTACCCCAGTGTTATACAGTGAGAGACCCGTCCCCCTCCAGTACTGTACCCCAGTGTTATACAGTGACATACCTGTCCCCACCAGTACTGTTCCCCAGTGTTATACAGTGACAGAGCCGTCCACACCAATACTGTACAACAGAGTTATACAGTGACAGACCCGTCCCCACCAGTACTGTACCCCAGTGTTATACAGTGACAGACCCGTCCCCACCAGTACTGTATCCCAGTGTTATACAGTGACAGACCTGTCCCCACCAGTACTGTATCCCAGTGTTATACAGTGGCAGACCCGTCCCCACCAGTACTGTTCCCCAGTGTTATACAGTGGCAGACCCGTCCCCACCAGTACTGTACCCCAGTGTTATACAGTGACAGACCTGTCTCCACCAGTACTGTACCCCAGTGTTATACAGCGACTGTCCCGTCCCCACCAGTACTGTACCCCAGTGTTATACAGTGATAGACCCGTCCCCTCCAGTACTGTACCCCAGTGTTATACAGTTTCAGACCCGTCCCCACCAGTACTGTACCCCAGTGTTATACAGTGATAGACCCGTCCCCACCAGTACTGTAACCCAGTGTTATACAGTGACAGACCCGTCCCCACCAGTACTGTATCCCAGTGTTATACAGTGACAGACCTGTCCCCACCAGTACTGTATCCCAGTGTTATACAGTGGCAGACCCGTCCCCACCAGTACTGTTCCCCAGTGTTATACAGTGGCAGACCCGTCGCCACCAGTACTGTACCCCAGTGTTATACAGTGACAGACCTGTCCCCACCAGTACTGTATCCCAGTGTTATACAGTGGCAGACCTGTCCCCACCAGTACTGTTCCCCAGTGTTATACAGTGACAGACCCTTCCCCACCAGTACTGTACCCCAGTGTTATACAGTGACAGACCTGTCCCCACCAGTACTGTACCCCAGTGTTATAATGTGACAGACCTGTCCCCACCAGTACTGTTCCCCAGTGTTATACAGTGACAGACCCGTCCCCAGCAGTACTGTACCCCAGTGTTATCGAGTGACAGACCTGTCCCCACCAGTACTGTTCCCCAGTGTTATACAGTGACAGACCTGTCCCCACCAGTACTGTACCTCAGTGTCATACAGTGACAGACCTGTCCCTCCAGTACTGTACCCCAGTGTTATACAGTGACAGACCAGTCCCCACAAGTACTGTACCCCAGTGTTATACAGCGACAGACCTGTCCCCACCAGTACTGTACCCCAGTGCTTTAATGTGACAGACCTGTCCCCACCAGTACTGTTCCCCAGTGTTATACAGTGACAGACCCGTCCCCACCAGTACTGTACCCCAGTGTTATACAGTAACAGACCCGTCCCCACCAGTACTGTACCCCAGTGTTATACAGTGACAGACCTGTCCCCACCAGTACTGTACCCCAGTGCTATACTGTGACAGTCCTGTCCCCACCAGTACTGTACCCCAGTGTTATACAGTGACATACCTGTCCCTCCAGTACTGTACCCCAGTGTTATACAGTGACAGTCCCGTCCCCACCAGTACTGTAACCCAGTGTTATACAGAGGCAGACCCGTCCCCACCAGTACTGTACCCCAGTGTTATACAGTGACAGACCCGTCCCCACCAGTACTTTACCCCAGTGTTATACAGTGACAGACCTGTCCCCACCAGTATTGCACTCCAGTGTTATACAGTGAGAGACCTGTCCCCACCAGTACTGCACTCCTGTGTTATACCGTGACAGACCTGTCCCCACCAGTACTGTACCCCAGAGTTATACAGTGACAGACCTGTCCCCACCACTACTGTACCCCAGTGTTATACAGTGACAGACCTCTCCCCACCAGTACTTTACCCCAGTGTTATACAGTGACATACCTGTCCCTCCAGTACTGTACCCCAGTGTTATACAATGACAGACCCGTCCCCACCAGTACTGTACCCCAGTGTTATTCAGTGACAGACCTGTCCCCACCAGTACTGTACCCCAGTGTTATACAGTGACAGACCCGTCCCCACCAGTACTGAACCCCAGTTTTATGCAGTGACAGACCCGTCCCCACCAGTACTGTACCCCACTGTTGTACAGTGACAGACCTGTCCCCACCAGTACTGTACCCCAGTGTTATACAGTGACAGACCCGTCCCCACCAGTACTGTACCCCAGTGTTATTCAGTGACAGACCCGTCCCCACCAGTACTGTACCCCAGTGTTATACAGTGACAGACCTCTCCCCACCAGTACTGTACCCCAGTGTTATACAGTGACAGGCCCGTCCCCACCAGTACTGTACCCCAGTGTTATGCAGTGACTGACCCGTCCCCACCAGCACTGTACCACAGTGTTATACAGTGACAGACCCGTCCCCACCAATACTGTACCCCAGTGTTATACAGTGACAGACCCGTCCCCATCTGTACTGTACCCCAGTGTTATACAGTGACAGACCCGTCCCCATCTGTACTGTACCCCAGTGTTATACAGTAACAGACCCGTCCCCACCAGCACTGTACCCCAGTGTTACACTGTGACAGACCCGTCCCCACCAGTACTGTAACCCAGTGTTACACAGTGACAGACCCGTCCCCACCAGTACTGTACCCCAGTGCTTCGCAGGGACATTCGCTGTAATCACTCCGAATGTACACAGAATTCCACTGCTCTCTGCCTCCCCCACTCCCCTCCCTCCACCCTCTCCCCCGCTCTGTATTAGGAGGCTGCCTCTTTGTCCAATGAAATGTTTGTGGTGGGATTGTCGATCCCTTCCAAAGAGGCACTCGTCCTTGTTCCTGATCCAAGGAAGTTCATTGAAGGGGCTGTGCGGGCTGTTGGGTTTGTGATGTGTGGTGATGAAAGGGGTTGCTGTCGGGCTAAGTCATCGCCAAGGCCTGGGAATCGTGGGTTGAGGCGGCGCTGTCGAAGGAGCCCTTGGCGAGTTGCTGCAGTGCATCTTGTAGATGGTACACACACTGCTGCCCCTGTGCGTCGGTGGTGGTGGTGGAGGGAGTGAATGTTGGTGGATGGGGCTGTGCACTGCAGGTATTTGAAGCGTTGAGGGGTGTATTTATGTTGAGGGCAGGTGTTTGTTGATGGGAGCGGTTGTTGAAGTTGCGGTTTTGAATTTGGTGATCGCATTGCCCCTGAGGTCTTGAATGTTCTTGTGAGTGAAGCCTGTGAGCCTGTATATGTCTGTGTGTGTGTGTGTGTGTGTGTGTGTGTGTGTACAGGAGTGTGTGAGACTGTATACATCAGTGTGTGTGTGTGTGTGTGTGTGTGTACAGGAGTGTGTGAGACTGTATACATCAGTGTTTGTGTGTGTGTGTACAGGAGTGTGTGAGACTGTTTACATCAGTGTGTGTGTTTGTGTGTGTGTGTGTGTGTGTGTGTGTGTGTGTGTGTGTGTGTGTACAGGAGTGTGTGAGACTGTATACATCAGTGTTTGTGTGTGTGTGTACAGGAGTGTGTGAGACCGTATACATCAGTGTGTGTGTGTGTGTGTGTGTGTGTGTGTGTACAGGAGTGTGTGAGACTGTATACATCAGTGTTTGTGTGTGTGTGTGTACAGGAGTGTGTGAGACTGTATACATCAGTGTGTGTGTGTGTGTGTGTGTACAGGAGTGTGTGAGACTGTATACATCAGTGTTTGTGTGTGTGTGTACAGGAGTATGTGAGACCGTATACATCAGTGTGTGTGTGTGTGTGTGTCTACAGGAGTGTGTGAGACTGTATACATCAGTGTGTGTGTGTGTGTGTGTGTGTGTGTGTACAGGAGTGTGTGAGACTGTATACATCAGTGTTTGTGTGTGTGTGTACAGGAGTGTGTGAGACTGTATACATCAGTGTGTGTGTGTGTGTGTGTGTGTGTGTGTGTGTACAGGAGTGTGTGAGACTGTATACATCAGTGTGTGTGTGTGTGTACAGGAGTGTGTGAGATTGTATACATCAGTGTTTGTGTGTGTGTGTACAGGAGTGTGTGAGACTGTATACATCAGTGTGTGTGTGTGTGTGTGTGTGTGTGTGTGTGTGTGTGTGTGTGTGTGTGTGTGTGTGTGTGTGTACAGGAGTGTGTGAGACTGTATACATCAGTGTTTGTGTGTGTGTGTACAGGAGTGTGTGAGACCGTATACATCAGTGTGTGTGTGTGTGTGTGTGTGTGTGTGTACAGGAGTGTGTGAGACTGTATACATCAGTGTTTGTGTGTGTGTGTGTACAGGAGTGTGTGAGACTGTATACATCAGTGTGTGTGTGTGTGTGTGTACAGGAGTGTGTGAGACTGTATACATCAGTGTTTGTGTGTGTGTGTACAGGAGTATGTGAGACCGTATACATCAGTGTGTGTGTGTGTGTGTGTCTACAGGAGTGTGTGAGACTGTGTACATCAGTGTGTGTGTGTGTGTGTGTGTGTGTGTACAGGAGTGTGTGAGACTGTATACATCAGTGTTTGTGTGTGTGTGTACAGGAGTGTGTGAGACTGTATACATCAGTGTGTGTGTGTGTGTGTGTGTGTGTGTGTGTGTGTGTGTGTGTGTGTGTGTGTACAGGAGTGTGTGAGACTGTATACATCAGTGTGTGTGTGTGTGTACAGGAGTGTGTGAGATTGTATACATCAGTGTTTGTGTGTGTGTGTACAGGAGTGTGTGAGACTGTATACATCAGTGTGTGTGTGTGTGTGTGTGTGTGTGTGTGTGTGTGTGTACAGGAGTGTGTGAGACTGTATACATCAGTGTGTGTGTGTGTGTGTGTGTGTACAGGAGTGTGTGAGACTGTATACATCAGTGTTTGTGTGTGTGTGTGTGTGTACAGGAGTGTGTGAGACTGTATACATCAGTGTTTGTGTGTGTGTGTACAGGAGTGTGTGAGACTGTTTACATCAGTGTTTGTGTGTGTGTGTGTGTGTGTGTGTGTGTGTGTGTGTGTGTGTGTGCAGGAGTGTGTGAGACTATACATCAGTGTTTGTGTGTGTGTGTACAAGAGTGTGTGAGACCGTATACATCAGTGTTTGTGTGTGTGTGTACAAGAGTGTGTGAGACCGTATACATCAGTGTTTGTGTGTGTGTGTACAAGAGTGTGTGAGACCGTATACATCAGTGTGTGTGTGTGTGTGTGTGTGTGTGTGTGTACAGGAGTGTGTGAGACTGTATACATCAGTGTGTGTGTGTGTGTGTTTACAGGAGTGTGTGAGACTGTATACATCAATGTGTGTGTGTGTGTGTACAGGAGTGTGTGAGACTGTATACATCAGTGTTTGTGTGTGTGTACAGGAGTGTGTGAGACCGTATACATCAGTGTGTGTGTTTGTGTGTGAGTACAGGAGTGTGTGAGACTGTATACATCAGTGTGTGTGTGTGTGTGTGTGTGTGTTTGTGTCCAGGAGTGTGTGAGACTGTATACATCAGTGTGTGTGTTTATGTGTGTGTGTGTACAGGAGTGTGTGAGACTGTATACATCAGTGTGTGTGTGTGTGTGTACAGGAGTGTGTGAGACTGTATACATAAGTGTGTGTGTGTGCGTGTACAGGAGTGTGTGAGACTGTATACATCAGTGTGTGTGTGTCTGTGTGTACAGGAGTATGTGAGCCTGTATACATTAGTGTGTGTGTGTGTGTGTGTGTGTGTACAGGAGTGTGTGAGCGTGTATACATCAGTGTGTGTGTTTATGTACAGGAGTGTGTGAGCGTGTATACATCAGTGTGTGTGTACAGGAGTGTGTGAGCCTGTATACATCTGTGTGTATATGTGTGTGTGTACAGGAGTGTGTGAGCCTGTATACCTCAGTGCATGTGTGAGCGTGTCTACATGTGCGTGAGCATGTATATGCCATTGTCAGTGTGTGCGTGTGTACATGAGTGTGTGAGCCTGTGTACATCAGTGTGTTTGTGACCATGTGTACGTGAGCATGTATACATCAGTGTGGGTGTAAGCGTGTGTACGAGTGTGAGCGTCTACCTGTCAGTGTGTGTGAACATGTGTACATGTGTGTGAGCGTTTATGTCAGTGTGTGTGTGTGTGCACGTGAGTGTGTGTATATATGTCAGTGTGTGTATGTGCGTGTGTACATGAGTGTGAGTGTGTGTATGTCAGTGTGTGTGTGAGTGTGTGTACGTGAGTGTGTGTATATATTTCAGTGTGTGTATGTGCGTGTGCGTGTGTACATGAGTGTGTGTGTGTATATTTCAGTGTATCTGTGACCCAGTTCTTTTTGCCCCTTGCAGCTGTGGAAACTCAGAGCACGAGTTCGGAGGAGATGGTCCCCAGCTCACCATCGCCCCCTCCTCCTCCCCGGGTGTATAAACCCTGCTTCGTGTGTCAAGACAAATCGTCAGGCTATCATTATGGAGTCAGCTCGTGCGAGGGGTGCAAGGTATAGTGGCTGCTACCTGTTCACAATCGTTCACACATACACACCTTCACACACTCAGACATTCACACACACACACACACACACTCAGACATTCACACTCGTTCACACACACACACACACTCAGACATTCACACTGGTTCACACACACACATATGCATCTTCACACATTCACATTCACACTAGTTTACGGACACAGGCGCATGTTCATACCCTCAGACATTCGCACTCACACGCTCAAACCACACTCACACTTTTACCCTCACACTGTCACAAACATGCATGCACACACACACGCACATACGTACACACACACGTTCACACCCCCACGTGCACGCTTACACTCAGACACTCGCACGCTCACGCTTACACATTCACACACGTTCACACACTCACGTACACACACACACACGGACATATACATGCTCACACACTCCCATACACACGCTCACACACACACTGATGTATACATGCTCACACATTCACGTACACACACACACACACTGATGTATACACACTTACACACTCGCGTACACACACACACACTGACGTATAAATGCTCACACACTCGCCTACACACACACACACACACACACACTGACGTATACACGCTCACACACTCCCATACACACGCTGACACACACACACACTGACGTATACACGCTCACACACTCACGTACAGACACACACACTGACATATACACGCTCACACACTCCCATACACACGCTCACACACACACACTGACGTATACATGCTCACACACTCATGTACACACACACACACACACTGACGTATACACGCTCACACACACTGACGTATACACGCTCACACACTCACATACACACACACACTGACGTATACATGCTCACACACTCATGTACACACACACACACAGACGTATACACGCTCACACACACTGACGTATACACGCTCACACACTCACATACACACACACACTGATGTATATAGGCTCTTGCACTCACGTACACACACACAGACGTATACATGCTCACACACTCACGTACTCACAATCACACACACTGACGTATACACACAACTCACGTACACACGCTCACACACACTGACGTATACACGCTCACACACTCACGTACACACGCTCACACACACTGACGTATACACACTCACACACTGGCGTGCACACACACACACACACACTGACGTATACACGCTCACACACTCACGTACACATACTGACACACACACACTAACGTATACACACTCACACACTCCCGTACACACCCTCACACACACTGACAGACACACGCTCACACACTCACATACACACACTGACACACACACACACTGACGTATGCATGCTCACACACTGGCGTACACACACACACACTCACTCACTCACGTACACACACTCTGATGTATACACGCTCACACATTGGCGTACACACACACACGCACACACACCGACGTATACACGCTCACACTGGTGTACACACGCATACACACACACACACACAGGCACACTGACGTATACACGCTCACACTGGTGTACACACACACACACACACACACACACACACACACACACACACACACACACACACACACACACACACAGGCACACTGACGTATACACGCTCACACTGGTGTACACACACATACACACACAGGCACACTGACGTATACACGCTCACACTGGTGTACACACACACACACACACACACACACACACACACACAGGCACACTGACGTATACACGCTCACACTGGTGTACACACACACACACACACACACACACACACAGGCACACTGACGTATACACGCTCACACACACACACACACACACACACACACACACACAAACATGGGTATCCTTGTTAACATACAGCTGCACCTGAGTGGATGGAACTAGCTGGAGAGGGTCACATATATATATATATATATATATCCCCTTGTTCCCAGCAAACCTTCCTCCTTTTCCGGGGAACGGGACCCACACACATTTGTGGATGAGCCGGGTCGGAGGGTCCAGCTCCCCCTGACCCCCCTTGGCTGGAGAATCCCTTCGGAGGGTGTCTGCGGACCTCTGACAGCATCCGAGCCAGAAACCCGGAATAGGGCTGCATTAACACAACCCGGAGTCAAACCCGGGGGGGGGGGGGGGGGGGGGGAGAGAGGGAACAGCGCAGGGAGGGTTTACATCAGCGCAGGGAAGAGAGGGACGCCGGACTTGGAACTGGCTCGATGACAACACGCGGAGAGGGTCCAGCACCAAGTCTGGACGGAGTCCATCCCAAATAAACTCGGGGACAGATCCAAAAGCTAAACATGGAGCAGGTTCAATCAGGGATAGAGAGAGAGAGAGAGAGAGAGAGAAACTGGAGCGAATCCAACAGGAGCCCTGGCGCAGGTCAGACACAAACCCTGGAGCGGATCAGTCACTATCCCGGTGTGGGTCAGTCACTATCCCGGTGTGGATCAGTCACTATCCCTGAGTGGGTCAGTCACTATCCCGGTGTGGGTCAGATACAAACCCTGGCGCGGATCAGTCACTATCCCGGTGTGGATCAGTCACTATCCTGGTGTGGGTCAGATACAAACCCCGGAGTGGATCAGTCACTATCCCGGTGTGGGTCAGTCACTATCCCTGTGTGGATCAGATACAAATGCCGGTGTGGATCAGTCACTATTCCGGTGTGGGTCAGATACAAACACCGGTGTGGATCAGATACAAACCCCGGTGTGGATCAGTCACTATCCCGGTGTGGGTCAGATACAAACCCCGGTGTAGGTCAGATACAAATCCCGGAGCGGATCAGTCACTATCATGGTGTGGATCAGTCACTATCCCGGTGTGGATCAGTCACTATTCTGGTGTGGATCAGTCACTATCCCGGTGTGGATCAGTCACTATCCCGGTGTGGATCAGTCACTATCCCGGTGTGGGTCAAATACAAACCCTGCCGCGGATCGGTCACTATCCCGGTGTGGATCAGTCACTATCCTGGTGTGGATCAGAAACAAACCCCGGTGTGGATCAGTCACTATCCCGGTGTGGATCAGTCACTATCCCCGTGTGGGTCAGAAACAAACCCCGGTGTGGATCAGTCACTATCCCGGTGTGGGTCTGATACAAACCCCGGTGTGGGTCAGTCACTATCCCGGTGTGGGTCAGTCACTATCCCGGAGCGGATCAGTCACTATCCCGGAGCGGATCAGTCACTATCCCAGAGTGGATCAGTCACTATCCCAGGGCGGATCAGTCACTATCCCGGAGTGGATCAGTCACTATCCCAGTGTGGATCAGTCACTATCCCGGTGTGGGTAAGATGCATCCCCGGAGCGGATCAGTCACTATCCCGGTGTGGGTCAGATACAAACCCCGGAGCGGATCAGTCACTATCCCGGTGTGGATCAGATACAAACCCCGGCGCGGATCAGTTACTATCCCGGTGTGGGTCAGATACAAACCCCGGTGTGCATCAGTCACTATCCCGGTGTGGGTCAGTCACTATCCCGGTGTAGGTCAGTCACTATCCTGGTGTAGGTCAGTCACTATCCCGGTGTGGATCAGATACAAACCCCGGTGTGGGTCAGTCACTATCCCGGAGCGGATCAGTCACTATCCCGGAGCGGATCAGTCACTATCCCGGTGTGGATCAGTCACTATCCCAGAGCGGATCAGTCACTATCCCGGAGTGGATCAGTCACTATCCCGGTGTGGGTGAGATACCAACCCCGCTGCGGATCAGTCACTATCCCGGTGTGGGTCAGATACAAACCCCGGAGCGGATCAGTCAGTATCATGGTGTGGATCAGTCACTATCCCGGTGTGGATCAGTCACTATCCCAGTGTGGATCAGTCACTATCCCGGTGTGGATCAATCACTATCCCAGTGTGGATCAGTCACTATCCCGGTGTGGATGAGATACCAACCCCGCTGCGGATCAGTCACTATCCCGGTGTGGGTCAGATACAAACCCCGGAGCGGATCAGTCAGTATCATGGTGTGGATCAGTCACTATCCCGGAGTGGATCAGTCACTATCCTGGTGTGGGTCAGATACAAACCCTGCTCGGATCAGTCACTATCCTGGTGTGGATCAGTCACTATCCCGGTGTGGGTCAGATACAAACCCCGGTGTGGATCAGTCACTATCCCGGTGTGGATCAGATACAAACCCTGGCGCGGATCAGTCACTATCCCGGTGTGGATCAGTCACTATCCCGGTGTGGATCAGTCACTATCCCGGTGTGGGTCAGATACAAACCCCGGTGTGGATCAGTCAGTATCCCGGTGTGGGTCAGTCACTATCCCGGTGTGGATCAGATACAAACCCTGGCGCGGATCAATCACTATCCCGGTGTGGATCAGTCACTATCCCGGTGTGGGTCAGATACAAACCCCGGTGTGGATCAGTCACTATCCCGGTGTGGATCAGTCACGATCCCAGTGTGGATCAGTCACTATCCCGGCGTGGGTCAGATACAAACCCCGGTGTGGATCAGTCACTATCCCGGTGTGGGTCAGAAACAAACCCCGGAGCGGATCAGTCACTATCCCGGTGTGGGTCAGTCACTATCCCGGAGCGGATCAGTGACTATCCCGGAGCGGATCAGTCACTATCCCGGTGTGGATCAGTCACTATTTTGGAGCGGATCAGTCACTATTCCGGTGTGGATCAATCACTAGCCCGGTTGGGTCAGATACAAACCCCAGTGTGGATCAGTAACTATCCCGGTGGGTGTCAGATACATCCCCGGAGCGGATCAGTCACTATCCCGGTGCGGATCAGTCACTATCCCGGTGTGGGTCAGATACAAACCCCGCAGCGGATCAGTCACTATCCCCGTGTAAATCAGATACAAACCCCGGAGCGGATCAGTCACTATCCCCGTGTAGGTCAGATACAAACCCCGCAGCGGATCAGTCAGTATCCCGGTGTGGGTCAGATACAAACCCCGGTGTGGATCAGTCACTATCCCGGTGTGGATCAGTCACTATCCCGGTGTGGGACAGATACAAACCCCGGTGTGGGTCAGTCACTATCCCGGTGTGGGTCAGTCACTATCCCGGAGCGGATCAGTCACTATCCCGGAGCGGATCAGTCACTATCCCTGTGTGGATCAGTCACTATCCCAGAGCGGATCAGTCACTATCCCGGAGTGGATCAGTCACTATCCCGGTGTGGGTGAGATACAAACCCCGGAGCGGATCAGTCACTATCCCGGTGTGGATCAGTCACTATCCTGGTGCGGATCAGTCACTATCCCGGTGTGGGTCAGATACAAACCCCGGAGCAGATCAGTCACTATCCCGGTGTGGATCAGTCACTATCCCAGTGCGGATCAGTCACTATCCCGGTGTGGATCAGTCACTATCCCGGTGTGGGTCAGATACAAATCACGGTGTGGATCAGTCAGTATCCCGGTGTGGATCAGATACAAACCCTGGCGCGGATCAGTCACTATCCCGGTGTGGATCAGTCACTATCCCGGTGTGGGTCAGATACAAACCCCGGTGTGGGTCAGATACAAACCCCGGTGTGGATCAGTCACTATCCCGGTGTGGGTCAGTCACTATCCCTGTGTGGATCAGTGACAATCCCGGTGTGGATCAGTCACTATCCCTGTGTGGGTCAGAAACAAACCGCGGTGTGGATCAGTCACTATCCCGGAGCTGATCAGTCAGTATCCCGGTGTGGATCAGTCACTATCCCAGAGCGGATCAGTCACTATCCCGGAGTGGATCAGTCACTATCCCCGTGTGGATCAGATACAAACCCCGCTGCGGATCAGTCACTATCCTGGTGTGGGTCAGATACAAACCCCGGTGTGGATCAGTAACTATCCCGTTGTGGATCAGTCACTATCCCGCTGTGGGTCAGTCACTGTCCCAGTGTGGATCACTCACTATCCCGGTGTGGGTCAGAAACAAACCCCGGTGTGCATCAGTCACTATCCCGGAGCGGATCAGTCACTATCCTGGTGTGGATCAGTCACTATCCTGGTGTGGGTCAGATACAAACCCTGGCGTGGATCAGTCACTATCCTGGTGTGGGTCAGTCACTATCCCGGTGTGGAACATATACAAACCCCGGTGTGGGTCAGTCACTATCCCGGAGCGGATTAGTCACTATCCCGGTGTGGATCAGTCACTATCCCCGTGTGGGTCAGATACAAACCCCGGAGCGGATCAGTCACTATCATGGTGTGGATCAGTCACTATCCCGGTGTGGATCAGTCACTATCCCGGTGTGGATCAGTCACTATCCCGGTGTGGATCAGTCACTATCCCAGTGTGGATCAGTCACTATCCCGGTGTGGATCAGTCACTATCCCGGTGTGGGTCAGATACAAACCCCGGTGTGGATCAGTAACTATCCCGGTGGGTGTCAGATACAAACCCCGGAGCGGATCAGTCACTATCCCGGTGTGGATCAGTCACTATCCTGGTGCGGATCAGTCACTATCCCGGTGTGGGTCAGATACAAACCCCGGAGCAGATCAGTCACTATCCCGGTGTGGGACAGATACAAACCCCGGTGTGGGTCAGTCACTATCCCGGAGCGGATCAGTCACTATCCCGGAGCGGATCAGTCACTATCCCGGTGTGGATCAGTCACTATCCCAGAGCGGATCAGTCACTATCCCGGTGTGGGTGAGATACAAACCCCGGAGCGGATCAGTCACTATCCCGGTGTGGATCAGTCACTATCCTGGTGAGGATCAGTCACTATCCCGGTGTGGGTCAGATACAAACCCCGGAGCAGATCAGTCACTATCCCGGTGTGGATCAGTCACTATCCCGGTGTGGGTCAGAAACAAACCCCGGAGCGGATCAGTCACTATCCCGGTGTGGGTCAGTCACTATCCCGGAGCGGATCAGTGACTATCCCGGAGCGGATCAGTCACTATCCCGGTGTGGATCAGTCACTATTTTGGAGCGGATCAGTCACTATTCCGGTGTGGATCAATCACTAGCCCGGTTGGGTCAGATACAAACCCCAGTGTGGATCAGTAACTATCCCGGTGGGTGTCAGATACATCCCCGGAGCGGATCAGTCACTATCCCGGTGCGGATCAGTCACTATCCCGGTGTGGGTCAGATACAAACCCCGCAGCGGATCAGTCACTATCCCCGTGTAAATCAGATACAAACCCCGGAGCGGATCAGTCACTATCCCCGTGTAGGTCAGATACAAACCCCGCAGCGGATCAGTCAGTATCCCGGTGTGGGTCAGATACAAACCCCGGTGTGGATCAGTCACTATCCCGGTGTGGATCAGTCACTATCCCGGTGTGGGACAGATACAAACCCCGGTGTGGGTCAGTCACTATCCCGGTGTGGGTCAGTCACTATCCCGGAGCGGATCAGTCACTATCCCGGAGCGGATCAGTCACTATCCCTGTGTGGATCAGTCACTATCCCAGAGCGGATCAGTCACTATCCCGGAGTGGATCAGTCACTATCCCGGTGTGGGTGAGATACAAACCCCGGAGCGGATCAGTCACTATCCCGGTGTGGATCAGTCACTATCCTGGTGCGGATCAGTCACTATCCCGGTGTGGGTCAGATACAAACCCCGGAGCAGATCAGTCACTATCCCGGTGTGGATCAGTCACTATCCCAGTGCGGATCAGTCACTATCCCGGTGTGGATCAGTCACTATCCCGGTGTGGGTCAGATAC
This sequence comes from Isurus oxyrinchus, assembly GCA_026770705.1. Classification (NCBI taxonomy): domain Eukaryota; kingdom Metazoa; phylum Chordata; class Chondrichthyes; order Lamniformes; family Lamnidae; genus Isurus; species Isurus oxyrinchus. Next base: position 18,660 of record JANJGN010000923.1, on the reverse strand, counting down.
AAATCACGGTGTGGATCAGTCAGTATCCCGGTGTGGATCAGATACAAACCCTGGCGCGGATCAGTCACTATCCCGGTGTGGATCAGTCACTATCCCGGTGTGGGTCAGATACAAACCCCGGTGTGGGTCAGATACAAACCCCGGTGTGGATCAGTCACTATCCCGGTGTGGGTCAGTCACTATCCCTGTGTGGATCAGTGACAATCCCGGTGTGGATCAGTCACTATCCCTGTGTGGGTCAGAAACAAACCGCGGTGTGGATCAGTCACTATCCCGGAGCTGATCAGTCAGTATCCCGGTGTGGATCAGTCACTATCCCAGAGCGGATCAGTCACTATCCCGGAGTGGATCAGTCACTATCCCCGTGTGGATCAGATACAAACCCCGCTGCGGATCAGTCACTATCCTGGTGTGGGTCAGATACAAACCCCGGTGTGGATCAGTAACTATCCCGTTGTGGATCAGTCACTATCCCGCTGTGGGTCAGTCACTGTCCCAGTGTGGATCACTCACTATCCCGGTGTGGGTCAGAAACAAACCCCGGTGTGCATCAGTCACTATCCCGGAGCGGATCAGTCACTATCCTGGTGTGGATCAGTCACTATCCTGGTGTGGGTCAGATACAAACCCTGGCGTGGATCAGTCACTATCCCGGTGTGGGTCAGTCACTATCCCGGTGTGGAACATATACAAACCCCGGTGTGGGTCAGTCACTATCCCGGAGCGGATCAGTCACTATCCCGGTGTGGATCAGTCACTATCCCCGTGTGGGTCAGATACAAACCCCGGAGCGGATCAGTCACTATCATGGTGTGGATCAGTCACTATCCCGGTGTGGATCAGTCACTATCCCGGTGTGGATCAGTCACTATCCCGGTGTGGATCAGTCACTATCCCAGTGTGGATCAGTCACTATCCCGGTGTGGATCAGTCACTATCCCGGTGTGGGTCAGATACAAACCCCGGTGTGGATCAGTAACTATCCCGGTGGGTGTCAGATACAAACCCCGGAGCGGATCAGTCACTATCCCGGTGTGGGTCAGATACAAACCCCGCAGCGGATCAGTCACTATCCCGGTGTGGGTCAGATACAAACCCCGGTGTGGATCAGTCACTATCCCGGTGTGGGACAGATACAAACCCCGGTGTGGATCAGTCACTATCCCGGTGTGGATCAGTCACTATCCCGGCGTGGGTCAGATACAAACCCCGGAGCGGATCAGTCACTATCCCGGTGTGGGTCAGTCACTATCCCGGTGTGGATCAGTCACTATCCTGGAGCGGATCAGTCACTATCCCGGTGTGGATCAGTCACTATCCCGGTGTGGGTCAGATACAAACCCCGGTGTGGATCAGTAACTATCCCGGTGGGTGTCAGATACAAACCCCGGAGCGGATCAGTCACTATCCCGGTGTGGGTCAGATACAAACCCCGCAGCGGATCAGTCACTATCCCGGTGTGGGTCAGATACAAACCCCGGTGTGGATCAGTCACTATCCCGGTGTGGGACAGATACAAACCCCGGTGTGGATCAGTCACTATCCCGGTGTGGGACAGATACAAACCCCGGTGTGGATCAGTCACTATCCCAGTGTGGATCAGTCACTATCCCGCTGTGGATCAGTCACCATCCCGGTGTGGGTCAGATACAAACCCCGGAGTGGAACAGTCACTATCCCGGTGTGGGTCAGTCACTATCCCCGTGTGGATCAGTCTCTATCCCGGTGTGGATCAGTCACTATCCCAGTGTGGGTCAGACAATATCCCGGTGTGGATCAGTCACTATCCCGGTGAGGATCAGTCACTATCCCGCTGTGGATCAGTCACCATCCCGGTGTGGATCAGTCACTATCCCAGTGTGGGTCAGACAATATCCCGGTGTGGATCAGTCACTATCTCGGTGTGGATCAGACACTATCCCGGTGTGGATCATTCACTATCCCGGTGTAGGTCAGACACTATCTCGGTGTGTATCAGTCACTATGCCGGTGTGGGTCAGATACAAACCCCGGAGCGGATCTGTCACTATCCCGGTGTGAGTCAGTTACTATCCTGGTGTGGATTGGATACAAACCCCGGTGTGGATCAGTCAGTATCCCAGAGCGGATTAGTCACTGTCCCCGTGTGGGTCAGGTACAAACCCCGGAGTGGATCAGTCACTATCCCGGTGTAGGTCAGATACAAACCCCCGGAGTGGATCAGTCACTATCCCGGTGTGGGTCAGATACAAACCCCGGTGTGGATCAGTCACTATCCCGGTGTGGATCAGATACAAACCCCGGTGTAGATTAGTCTCTATCCCGGTGTGGATCAGTCAGTATCCCGGTGTGGGTCAGATACAAACCCCGGTGTGGATCAGTCACTATCCCGGTGTGTACAAGTCACTATCCCGGTTTGGATCAGTCACTATTTTGGAGCGGATCAGTCACTATTCCGGTGTGGATCAGTCACTAGCCCGGTTGGGTCAGATACAAACCCCAGTGTGGATCAGTAACTATCCCGGTGGGTGTCAGATACATCCCCGGAGCGGATCAGTCACTATCCCGGTGCGGATCAGTCACTATCCCGGTGTGGGTCAGATACAAACCCCGCAGCGGATCAGTCACTATCCCCGTGTAAATCAGATACAAACCCCGGAGCGGATCAGTCACTATCCCCGTGTAGGTCAGATACAAACCCCGCAGCGGATCAGTCAGTATCCCGGTGTGGGTCAGATACAAACCCCGGTGTGGATCAGTCACTATCCCGGTGTGGATCAGTCACTATCCCGGTGTGGGACAGATACAAACCCCGGTGTGGGTCAGTCACTATCCCGGAGCGGATCAGTCACTATCCCGGAGCGGATCAGTCACTATCCCGGTGTGGATCAGTCACTATCCCAGAGCGGATCAGTCACTATCCCGGTGTGGGTGAGATACAAACCCCGGAGCGGATCAGTCACTATCCCGGTGTGGATCAGTCACTATCCTGGTGAGGATCAGTCACTATCCCGGTGTGGGTCAGATACAAACCCCGGAGCAGATCAGTCACTATCCCGGTGTGGATCAGTCACTATCCCAGTGCGGATCAGTCACTATCCCGGTGTGGATCAGTCACTATCCTGGTGTGGGTCAGATACAAACCACGGTGTGGATCAGTCACTATCCCGGTGTGGATCAGACACAAACCCTGGCGCGGATCAGTCACTATCCCGGTGTGGATCAGTCACTATCCCGGTGTGGGTCAGATACAAACCCCGGTGTGGGTCAGATACAAACCCCGGTGTGGATCAGTCACTATCCCAGTGTGGATCAGTCACTATCCCGGTGTGGATCAGTCACTATCCCGGTGTGGGTCAGTCACTATCCCTGTGTGGATCAGTCACAATCCCGGTGTGGATCAGTCACTATCCCTGTATGGGTCAGAAACAAACCGCGGTGTGGATCAGTCACTACCCCGGAGCGGATCAGTCACTATCCCGGTGTGGATCAGTCACTATCCCAGAGCGGATCAGTCACTATCCCGGAGTGGGTCAGTCACTATCCCGGTGTGGATCATATACAAACCCCGGTGTGGGTCAGTCACTATCCCGGAGCGGATCAGTCACTATCCCGGTGTGGATCAGTCACTATCCCGGTATGGGTCAGATACAAACCCCGGAGCGGATCAGTCACTATCATGGTGTGGATCAGTCACTATCCCGGTGTGGATCAGTCACTATCCCAGTGTGGATCAGTCACTATCCCGGTGTGGATCAGTCACTATCCCGGTGTGGGTCAGATACAAACCCCGGTGTGGATCAGTCACTATCCTGGTGTGGATCAGATACAAACCCTGGCGTGGATCAGTCACTATCCCGATGTGGATCAGTCACTATCCCGGTGTGGGTCAGATACAAACCCCGGTGTGGGTCAGATACAAACCCCGGTGTGGATCAGTCACTATCCCGGTGTGGATCAGTCACTATCCCGGCGTGGGTCAGATACAAACCCCGGAGCGGATCAGTCACTATCCCGGTGTGGGTCAGTCACTATCCCGGTGTGGATCAGTCACTATCCTGGAGCGGATCAGTCACTATCCCGGTGTGGATCAGTCACTATCCCGGTGTGGGTCAGATACAAACCCCGGTGTGGATCAGTAACTATCCCGGTGGGTGTCAGATACAAACCCCGGAGCGGATCAGTCACTATCCCGGTGTGGGTCAGATACAAACCCCGGTGTGGATCAGTCACTATCCCGGTGTGGGTCAGATACAAACCCCGGTGTGGATCAGTCACTATCCCGGTGTGGGACAGATACAAACCCCGGTGTGGATCAGTCACTATCCAAGTGTGGATCAGTCACTATCCCGCTGTGGATCAGTCGCTATCCCAGTGTGGGTCAGACAATATCCCGGTGTGGATCAGTCACTATCCCGGTGTGGATCAGACACTATCCCGGTGTGTACCAGTCACTATCCCGGTTTGGATCAGTCACTATTTTGGAGCGGATCAGTCACTATCCCGGTGTGGATCAGTCACTATCCCGGTGGGGGTCAGATACAAACCCCGGTGTGGATCAGTCACTATCCCGGTGTGGATCAGATACAAACCCTGGCGTGGATCAGTCACTATCCCGATGTGGATCAGTCACTATCCCGGTGTGGGTCAGATACAAACCCCGGTGTGGGTCAGATACAAACCCCGGTGTGGATCAGTCACTATCCCGGTGTGGATCAGTCACTATCCCGGCGTGGGTCAGATACAAACCCCGGAGCGGATCAGTCACTATCCCGGTGTGGGTCAGTCACTATCCCGGTGTGGATCAGTCACTATCCTGGAGCGGATCAGTCACTATCCCGGTGTGGATCAGTCACTATCCCGGTGTGGGTCAGATACAAACCCCGGTGTGGATCAGTAACTATCCCGGTGGGTGTCAGATACAAACCCCGGAGCGGATCAGTCACTATCCCGGTGTGGGTCAGATACAAACCCCGGTGTGGATCAGTCACTATCCCGGTGTGGGTCAGATACAAACCCCGGTGTGGATCAGTCACTATCCCGGTGTGGGACAGATACAAACCCCGGTGTGGATCAGTCACTATCCAAGTGTGGATCAGTCACTATCCCGCTGTGGATCAGTCGCTATCCCAGTGTGGGTCAGACAATATCCCGGTGTGGATCAGTCACTATCCCGGTGTGGATCAGACACTATCCCGGTGTGTACCAGTCACTATCCCGGTTTGGATCAGTCACTATTTTGGAGCGGATCAGTCACTATTCCGGTGTGGGTCAGATACAAACCCCGGAGCGGATCTGTCACTATCCCGGTGTGGGTCAGTTACTATCCTGGTGTGGATTAGATACAAACCCCGGTGTGGATCAGTCAGTATCCCGGAGCGGATTAGTCACTGTCCCCGTGTGGGTCAGGTACAAACCCCGGAGTGGATCAGTCACTATCCCGGTGTAGGTCAGATACAAACCCCCGGAGTGGATCAGTCACTATCCTGGTGTGGGTCAGATACAAACCCCGGTGTGGATCAGTCACTATCCCGGTGTGGATCAGATACAAACCCCGGTGTGGATTAGTCTCTATCCCGGTGTGGATCAGTCACTATCCCGGTGTGGGTCAGATACAAACCCCGGTGTGGATCAGTCACTATCCCGGTGTGTACCAGTCACTATCCCGGTTTGGATCAGTCACTATTTTGGAGCGGATCAGTCACTATTCCGGTGTGGATCAGTCACTAGTCCGCTTGGGTCAGATACAAACCCCAGTGTGGATCAGTAACTATCCCGGTGGGTGTCAGATACATCCCCGGAGCGGATCAGTCACTATCCCCGTGTAAATCAGATACAAACCCCGGAGCGGATCAGTCACTATCCCCGTGTAGGTCAGATACAAACCCCGGTGTGGATCAGTCAGTATCCCGGTGTGGATCAGTCACTATCCCCGTGTAAATCAGATACAAACCCCGGAGCGGATCAGTCACTATCCCCGTGTAGGTCAGATACAAACCCCGGTGTGGATCAGTCAGTATCCCGGTGTGGGTCAGATACAATCCCCGGTGTGAATCAGTCACTATCCCGGTGTGGATCAGTCACTATCCCGGTGTGGGACAGATACAAACCCCGGTGTGGGTCAGTCACTATCCCGGTGTGGGTCAGTCACTATCCCGGAGCGGATCAGTCACTATCCCAGAGCGGATCAGTCACTATCCCGGTGTGGATCAGTCCCTATCCCAGAGCGGATCAGTCACTATCCCGGAGTGGATCAGTCCCTATCCCGGTGTGGGTGAGATACAAACCCCGGAGCGGATCAGTCACTATCCCGGTGTGGATCAGTCACTATCCTGGTGCGGATCAGTCACTATCCCGGTGTGGGTCAGATACAAACCCCGGAGCAGATCAGTCACTATCCCGGTGTGGATCAGTCACTATCCCAGTGCGGATCAGTCACTATCCCGGTGTGGATCAGTCACTATCCCGGTGTGGGTCAGATACAAACCACGGTGTGGATCAGTCAGTATCCCGGTGTGGATCAGATACAAACCCTGGCGCGGATCAGTCACTATCCCAGTGTGGATCAGTCACTATCCCGGTGTGGGTCAGATATAAACCCCGGTGTGGGTCAGATACAAACCCCGGTGTGGATCAGTCACTATCCCAGTGTGGATCAGTCACTATCCCGGAGTGGATCAGTCACTATCCCGGTGTGGGTCAGTCACTATCCCTGTGTGGATCAGTCACAGTCCCGGTGTGGATCAGTCACTATCCCTGTGTGGGTCAGAAACAAACCGCGGTGTGGATCAGTCACTATCCCGGAGCGGATCAGTCACTATCCAAGTGTGGATCAGTCACTATCCCGCTGTGGATCAGTCGCTATCCCAGTGTGGGTCAGACAATATCCCGGTGTGGATCAGTCACTATCCCGGTGTGGATCAGACACTATCCCAGTGTGGATCATTCACTATCCTGGTGTAGGTCAGACACTATCTCGGTGTGTATCAGTCACTATGCCGGTGTGGGTCAGATACAAACCCCGGAGCGGATCTGTCACTATCCCGGTGTGGGTCAGTTACTATCCTGGTGTGGATTAGATACAAACCCCGGTGTGGATCAGTCAGTATCCCGGAGCGGATTAGTCACTGTCCCCGTGTGGGTCAGGTACAAACCCCGGAGTGGATCAGTCACTATCCCGGTGTAGGTCAGATACAAACCCCCGGAGTGGATCAGTCACTATCCCGGTGTGGGTCAGATACAAACCCCTGTGTGGATCAGTCACTATCCCGGTGTGGATCAGATACAAACCCCGGTGTATTAGTCTCTATCCCGGTGTGGATCAGTCACTATCCCGGTGTGGGTCAGATACAAACCCCGGTGTGGAACAGTCACTATCCCGGTGTGTACCAGTCACTATCCCGGAGCGGATCAGTCACTATTTTGGAGCGGATCAGTCACTATTCCGGTGTGGATCAGTCACTAGTCCGCTTGGGTCAGATACAAACCCCAGTGTGGATCAGTAACTATCCCGGTGGGTGTCAGATACATCCCCGGAGCGGATCAGTCACTATCCCGGTGCGGATCAGTCACTATCCCGGTGTGGGTCAGATACAAACCCCGCAGCGGATCAGTCACTATCCCCGTGTAAATCAGATACAAACCCCGGAGCGGATCAGTCACTATCCCCGTGTAGGTCAGATACAAACCCCGCAGCGGATCAGTCAGTATCCCGGTGTGGGTCAGATACAAACCCCGGTGTGGATCAGTCACTATCCCGGTGTGGATCAGTCACTATCCCGGTGTGGGACAGATACAAACCCCGGTGTGGGTCAGTCACTATCCCGGTGTGGGTCAGTCACTATCCCGGAGCGGATCAGTCACTATCCCGGAGCGGATCAGTCACTATCCCGGTGTGGATCAGTCCCTGTCCCAGAGCGGATCAGTCACTATCCCGGAGTGGATCAGTCACTATCCCGGTGTGGGTGAGATACAAACCCCGGAGCGGATCAGTCACTATCCCGGTGTGGATCAGTCACTATCCTGGTGCGGATCAGTCACTATCCCGGTGTGGGTCAGATACAAACCCCGGAGCAGATCAGTCACTATCCCGGTGTGGATCAGTCACTATCCCAGTGCGGATCAGTCACTATCCCGGTGTGGATCAGTCACTATCCCGGTGTGGGTCAGATACAAACCCCGGTGTGGATCAGTCACTATCCCGGTGTGGATCAGATACAAACCCCGGTGTGGATTAGTCTCTATCCCGGTGTGGATCAGTCACTATCCTGGAGCGGATCAGTCACTATCCCGGTGTGGATCAGTCACTATCCCGGTGTGGGTCAGATACAAACCCCGGTGTGGATCAGTAACTATCCCGGTGGGTGTCAGATACAAACCCCGGAGCGGATCAGTCACTATCCGGTGTGGGTCAGATACAAACCCCGCAGCGGATCAGTCACTATCCCGGTGTGGGTCAGATACAAACCCCGGTGTGGATCAGTCACTATCCCGGTGTGGGACAGATACAAACCCCGGTGTGGATCAGTCACTATCCCGGTGTGGATCAGTCACTATCCCGCTGTGGATCAGTCACCATCCCGGTGTGTGTCAGATACAAACCCCGGAGTGGAACAGTCACTATCCCGGTGTGGGTCAGTCACTATCCCGGTGTGGATCAGTCTCTATCCCGGTGTGGATCAGTCACTATCCCAGTGTGCGTCAGACAATATCCCGGTGTGGATCAGTCACTATCCCGGTGTGGATCAGACACTATCCCGGTGTGGATCATTCACTATCCCGGTGTAGTTCAGACACTATCTCGGTGTGTATCAGTCACTATCCCGGCGTGGGTCAGATAAAAATCCCGGAGCGGATCAGTCACTGTCCCGGTGTGGGTCAGTCACTATCCAGGTGTGGATCAGTCACTATCCTGGAGCGGATCAGTCACTATCCCGGTGTGGATCAGTCACTATCCCGGTGTGGGTCAGATACAAACCCCGGTGTGGATCAGTAACTATCCCGGTGGGTGTCAGATACAAACCCCGGAGCGGATCAGTCACTATCCCGGTGTGGGTCAGATACAAACCCCGCAGCGGATCAGTCACTATCCCGGTGTGGGTCAGATACAAACCCCGGTGTGGATCAGTCACTATCCCGGTGTGGGACAGATACAAACCCCGGTGTGGATCAGTCACTATCCCGGTGTGGATCAGTCACTATCCCAGTGTGGGTCAGACAATATCCCGGTGTGGATCAGTCACTATCCCGGTGTGGATCAGACACTATCCCGGTGTGGATCAATCACTATCCCGGTGTAGGTCAGACACTATCTCGGTGTGTATCAGTCACTATGCCGGTGTGGGTCAGATACAAACCCCGGAGCGGATCTGTCACTATCCCGATGTGGGTCAGTTACTATCCTGGTGTGGATTAGATACAAACCCCGGTGTGGATCAGTCAGTATCCCGGAGCGGATTAGTCACTGTCCCCGTGTGGGTCAGGTACAAACCCCGGAGTGGATCAGTCACTATCCCGGTGTAGATCATTCACTATCCCGGTGTAGGTCAGACACTATCTCGGTGTGTATCAGTCACTATCCCGGCGTGGGTCAGATAAAAATCCCGGAGCGGATCAGTCACTATCCCGGTGTGGGTCAGTCACTATCCAGGTGTGGATTAGTCACTATCCTGGAGCGGATCAGTCACTATCCCGGTGTGGATCAGTCACTATCCCGGTGTGGGTCAGATACAAACCCCGGTGTGGATCAGTAACTATCCCGGTGGGTGTCAGATACAAACCCCGGAGCGGATCAGTCACTATCCCGGTGTGGGTCAGATACAAACCCCGCAGCGGATCAGTCACTATCCCGGTGTGGGTCAGATACAAACCCCGCAGCGGATCAGTCACTATCCCGGTGTGGGTCAGATACAAACCCCGGTGTGGATTAGATACAAACCCCGGTGTGGATCAGTCAGTATCCCGGAGCGGATTAGTCACTGTCCCCGTGTGCGTCAGGTACAAACCCCGGAGTGGATCAGTCACTATCCCGGTGTAGGTCAGATACAAAGCCCCGGAGTGGATCAGTCACTATCCCGATGTGGGTCAGATACAAACCCCGGTGTGGATCAGTCACTATCCCGGTGTGGATCAGATACAAACCCCGGTGTGGATTAGTCTCTATCCCGGTGTGGATCAGTCACTATCCCGGTTTGGGTCAGATACAAACCCCGGTGTGGATCAGTCACTATCCCGGTGTGGGTCAGATACAAACCCCGGTGTGGATCAGTCAGTATCCCGGTGTGTACCAGTCACTATCCCGGTTTGGATCGGTCACTATCCCAGTGTGGGTCAGTCACTATCCTGGAGCGGATCAATCACTATCCCGGTGTGGGTCAGTCACTATCCCGGAGCGGATCAGTCACTATCCCGGAGCAGATCAGTCACTATCCCGGTGTGGATCAATCACTATCCCGGTGTGGATCAGTCACTATCCAAGTGTGGATCAGTCACTATCCCCGTGTGGGTCAGATCCAAACCCCGGAGCGGATCAGTCACTATCCCGGTGTGGATCAGTCACTATTCCGGTGTGGATCAGTCACTAACCCCGTGTGGATCAGTCACTATCCAGGAACGGGTCAGTCACTATCCCGGTGTGGGTCAGTCACTATCCCGGTGTAGATCTGTCACTATCCCGGTGTGGGTCAGTCACTATCCCGGAACGGGTCAGACACTATCCCGGAACGGGTCAGTCACTATCCCGGTGTGGGTCAGTCACTATCCCCGAACGGGTCTCTCACTATCCCGGTGTGGGTCAGTCACTATCCCGGTGTGGGTCAGACACTATCCCGGAACGGGTCAGTCACTATCTGGCGTGGGTCAGTCACTATCCCGGTGTGAGTCAAAACTATCCCGGTGTGGGTCAGTTACTATCCCGGAGTGGATCAGTCACTATCTCTTTCTGGGTCAGATACAAACCCCGGAGTGGATCAGTCACTATCCCGGTGTGGATCAGTCACTATCCCAGTGTGGATCAGTCACTATCCCGGTGTGGGTCAGATACAAACCCCGGTGTGGATCAGTCACTATCCCGGTGTGGGTCAGTCACTATCCCTGTGTGGGTCAGAAACAAACCCCGGTGTGGATCAGTCACTATCCCAGTGTGGGTCAGTCACTATCCTGGTGTGGGTCAGTCACTGTCCCGGTGTGGATCAGATACAAACCCCGGTGTGGGTCAGTCACTATCCCGGAGCGGATCAGTCACTATCCCGGTGTGGATCAGTCATTATCCCAGAGCGAAACAGTCACTATCCCGGTGTGGATCAGTCACTATCCCAGTGTGGGTCAGATACAAACCCCGGTGCGGATCAGTCACTATCCCGGTGTGGGTCAGATAAAACCCCGGAGTGGATCAGTCAGTATCATGGTGTGGATCAGTCACTATCCCGGTGTGGATCAGTCACTATCCCAGTGTGGGTCAGTTACTATCCCGTTGTGGATCAGTCACTATCCCGGTGTGGATCAGTCACTATCCCGGTTTGGATCCGTCACTATCCCGGTGTAGGTCAGATACAAACCGTGGCGCGGATCAGTCACTATCCCGGTGTGGGTCAGTCACTATCCTGGAGCAGATCAGTCACAATCCCGGTGTGGATCAGTCACTATTCCGGTGTGGATCAGTCACTAACCCCGTGTGGATCAGTCACTATCCAGGAACGGGTCAGTCACTATCCCGGTGTGGGTCAGTCACTATCCCGGTGTAGATCTGTCACTATCCCGGTGTGGGTCAGTCACTATCCCGGAACGGGTCAGACACTATCCCGGAACGGGTCAGTCACTATCCCGGTGTGGGTCAGTCACTATCCCCGAACGGGTCTCTCACTATCCCGGTGTGGGTCAGTCACTATCCCGGTGTGGGTCAGACACTATCCCGGAACGGGTCAGTCACTATCTGGCGTGGGTCAGTCACTATCCCGGTGTGAGTCAAAACTATCCCGGTGTGGGTCAGTTACTATCCCGGAGTGGATCAGTCACTATCTCTTTCTGGGTCAGATACAAACCCCGGAGTGGATCAGTCACTATCCCGGTGTGGATCAGTCACTATCCCAGTGTGGATCAGTCACTATCCCGGTGTGGGTCAGATACAAACCCCGGTGTGGATCAGTCACTATCCCGGTGTGGATCAGTCACTATCCCAGTGTGGGTCAGATACAAACCCCGGTGCGGATCAGTCACTATCCCGGTGTGGGTCAGATAAAACCCCGGAGTGGATCAGTCAGTATCATGGTGTGGATCAGTCACTATCCCGGTGTGGATCAGTCACTATCCCAGTGTGGGTCAGTTACTATCCCGTTGTGGATCAGTCACTATCCCGGTGTGGATCAGTCACTATCCCGGTTTGGATCCGTCACTATCCCGGTGTAGGTCAGATACAAACCGTGGCGCGGATCAGTCACTATCCCGGTGTGGATCAGTCACTATCCCGGTGTGGGTCAGATACAAACCCTGGTGTGGATCAGTCACTATCCCGGTGTGGGTCAGTCACTATCCTGGAGCAGATCAGTCACAATCCCGGTGTGTGTCAGATACAAACCCCAGTGTGGATCAGTCAAAATCCTGATGTGGGTCAGATACAAACCTCGGTGTGGATCAGTCACTATCCTGGTGTGGATCAGTCACTATCCCGGTGTGGGTCAGATACAAACCCCGGAGCGGATCAGTCACTATCCCGGAGTGGATCAGTCACTATCCCCGTGTGGATCAGTCACTATCCCTGTGTGGATCAGTCACTATCCCGGTGTGGGTCAGTCACCATCCCGGTGTGGGTCAGATACAAACCCCGGTGTGGATCAGTCACATTCCCAGTGTGGGTCAGATACAAACCCCGGAGTGGATCAGTCACTATCATGATGTGGATCATTCACTGTCCCGGTGTGGGTCAGTCACCATCCCGGTGTGGATCAGTCACTATCCCGGAGCGGATCAGTCACCATTCCGGTGTGGGTCAGTCACTATCCTGGAGCGGATCAGTCACTATCCCGGTGTGGATCAGTCACTATCCCGGTGTGGGTCAGGTACAAACCCCGGAGTGGATCAGTCACTATCCCGGTGGAGGTCAGATACAAACCCCGGAGCGGATCAGTCACTAACCCCGTGTGGATCAGTCACTATCCCGGAACGGGTCAGTCACTATCCCGGTGTGGGTCAGTCACTATCCCGGTGTAGATCTGTCACTATCCCGGTGTGGGTCAGTCACTATCCCGGTGTGGATCAGACACTATCCCGGAACGGGTCTGTCACTATCCCGTTGTGGGTCAGTCACTATCCCGGTGTGGGTCAGTCACTATCCCCGAACGGGTCACTCACTATCCCGGTGTGGGTCAGTCACTATCCCGGTGTGGGTCAGACAATATCCCGGAACGGGTCAGTCACTATCTGGTGTGGGTCAGTCACTATCCCGGTGTGAGTCAAAAACTATCCCGGTGTGGGTTAGTTACTATCCCGGAGTGGATCAGTCACTATCTCGTTGTGGGTCAGATACAAACCCCGGAGCGGATCAGTCACAATCCCGGTGTGGATCAGTCACTATCCCGGTGTGGGTCAGATACAAACCCCGGTGTGGGTCAGATACAAACCCCGGTGTGGATCAGTCACTATCCCGGTGTGGATCAGTCACTATCCCGGTGTGGATCAGTCACTATCCCGGTGTGGGTCAGAAACAAACCCCCGGAGCGGATCAGTCACTATCCCGGTGTGGGTCAGTCACTATCCCGGAGCGGATCAGTGACTATCCCGAAGCGAATCAGTCACCATCCCGGTGTGGATCAGTCACTATCCTGGAGCGGGTCGGTCACTATCCCGGTGTGCATCAGTCACTATCCCGGTGTGGGTCAGATACAAACCCCGATGTGGATCAGTCACTATCCCGGTGTGGATCAGTCACTATCCCGGTGTGGGTCAGACACTATCCCGGTGTGGGTCAGATACAAACCCTGGAGCGGATCAGTCACTATCCCGGTGCGGGTCAGATACAAACCCCGGTGTGGATCAGTCACTATCCCTGTGTGGGTCAGTCACTATCCTGGAGCGGATCAGTCACTATCCCGGTGTGGGTCAGATACAAACCCCGGAGTGGATCAGTCACTATACCGGTGTGGGTCAGATACAAACCCCGATGTGGATCAGTCACTATCCCGGTGTGGGTCAGACACTATCCCGGTGTGGGTCAGATAAAAACCCCGGTGTGGATCAGTCACTATCCCGGTGTGGGTCAGATACAAACCCCGGAGCGGATCAGTCACAATCCCGGTGTGGGTCAGATAAAAACCCCGGTGTGGATCAGTCACTATCCCTGTGTGGATCAGTCACTATCCCGGTGTGGGTCAGATACAAACCCCGGAGCGGATCAGTCACTATCCCGGTGTGGGTCAGATACAAACCCCGGTGTGGATCAGTTACTAACCCTGTGTGGGTCAGTCACTATCCTGGAGCGGATCAGTCACTATCCCGGTGTGGGTCAGATACAAACCCCGGAGCGGATCAGTCACTATCCCGGAGTGGATCAGTCACTATCCCCGTGTGGATCAGTCACTATCCCTGTGTGGGTCAGTCACTATCCCGGTGTGGGTCAGATACAAACCCCAGTGTGGATCAGTCACTATCCCAGCGTGGGTTAGATACAAACCCCGGAGTGGATCAGTCACTATCATGATGTGGATCAGTCACTATCCCGGTGTGGGTCAGTCACCATCCCGGTGTGGATCAGTCACTATCCAGGAACGGGTCAGTCACTATCCCAGTGTGGGTCAGTCAATATCCCGGTGTAGATCTGTCACTATCCCGGTGTGGGTCAGTCACTATCCCGGTGTGGGTCAGACACTATCCCGGAACGGGTCAGTCACTATCCCGTTGTGGGTCAGTCACTATCCCGGTGTGGGTCAGTCACTATCCCCGAACGGGTCACTCACTATCCCGGTGTGGGTCAGTCACTATCCCGGTGTGGGTCAGACAATATCCCGGAACGGGTCAGTCACTATCTGGTGTGGATCAGTCACTATCCCGGTGTGGGTCAGATACAAACCCCGGTGTGGATCAGTCACTATCCCGGTGTGGGTCAGATAAAAACCCCGGTGTGGATCAGTCACTATCCCTGTGTGGATCAGTCACTATCCCGGTGTGGGTCAGATACAAACCCCGGAGCGGATCAGTCACTATCCCGGTGTGGGTCAGATACAAACCCCGATGTGGATCAGTCACTATCCCAGTGTGGGTCAGACACTATCCCGGTGTGGGTCAGATAAAAACCCCGGTGTGGATCAGTCACTATCCCGGTGTGGGTCAGATACAAACCCCGGAGCGGATCAGTCACAATCCCGGTGTGGGTCAGATAAAAACCCCGGTGTGGATCAGTCACTATCCCTGTGTGGATCAGTCACTATCCCGGTGTGGGTCAGATACAAACCCCGGAGCGGATCAGTCACTATCCCGGTGTGGGTCAGATACAAACCCCGGTGTGGATCAGTTACTAACCCTGTGTGGGTCAGTCACTATCCTGGAGCGGATCAGTCACTATCCCGGTGTGGGTCAGATACAAACCCCGGAGCGGATCAGTCACTATCCCGGAGTGGATCAGTCACTATCCCCGTGTGGATCAGTCACTATCCCTGTGTGGGTCAGTCACTATCCCGGTGTGGGTCAGATACAAACCCCAGTGTGGATCAGTCACTATCCCAGCGTGGGTTAGATACAAACCCCGGAGTGGATCAGTCACTATCATGATGTGGATCAGTCACTATCCCGGTGTGGGTCAGTCACCATCCCGGTGTGGATCAGTCACTATCCAGGAACGGGTCAGTCACTATCCCAGTGTGGGTCAGTCAATATCCCGGTGTAGATCTGTCACTATCCCGGTGTGGGTCAGTCACTATCCCGGTGTGGGTCAGACACTATCCCGGAACGGGTCAGTCACTATCCCGTTGTGGGTCAGTCACTATCCCGGTGTGGGTCAGTCACTATCCCCGAACGGGTCACTCACTATCCCGGTGTGGGTCAGTCACTATCCCGGTGTGGGTCAGACAATATCCCGGAACGGGTCAGTCACTATCCCGGTGTGGATCAGTCACTATCCCAGTGTGGGTCAGATACAAACCCCGGTGCGGATCAGTCACTATCCCGGTGTGGGTCAGATAAAACCCCGGAGTGGATCAGTCAGTATCATGGTGTGGATCAGTCACTATCCCGGTGTGGATCAGTCACTATCCCAGTGTGGGTCAGTTACTATCCCGTTGTGGATCAGTCACTATCCCGGTGTGGATCAGTCACTATCCCGGTTTGGATCCGTCACTATCCCGGTGTAGGTCAGATACAAACCGTGGCGCGGATCAGTCACTATCCCGGTGTGGGTCAGTCACTATCCTGGAGCAGATCAGTCACAATCCCGGTGTGGATCAGTCACTATTCCGGTGTGGATCAGTCACTAACCCCGTGTGGATCAGTCACTATCCAGGAACGGGTCAGTCACTATCCCGGTGTGGGTCAGTCACTATCCCGGTGTAGATCTGTCACTATCCCGGTGTGGGTCAGTCACTATCCCGGAACGGGTCAGACACTATCCCGGAACGGGTCAGTCACTATCCCGGTGTGGGTCAGTCACTATCCCCGAACGGGTCTCTCACTATCCCGGTGTGGGTCAGTCACTATCCCGGTGTGGGTCAGACACTATCCCGGAACGGGTCAGTCACTATCTGGCGTGGGTCAGTCACTATCCCGGTGTGAGTCAAAACTATCCCGGTGTGGGTCAGTTACTATCCCGGAGTGGATCAGTCACTATCTCTTTCTGGGTCAGATACAAACCCCGGAGTGGATCAGTCACTATCCCGGTGTGGATCAGTCACTATCCCAGTGTGGATCAGTCACTATCCCGGTGTGGGTCAGATACAAACCCCGGTGTGGATCAGTCACTATCCCGGTGTGGATCAGTCACTATCCCAGTGTGGGTCAGATACAAACCCCGGTGCGGATCAGTCACTATCCCGGTGTGGGTCAGATAAAACCCCGGAGTGGATCAGTCAGTATCATGGTGTGGATCAGTCACTATCCCGGTGTGGATCAGTCACTATCCCAGTGTGGGTCAGTTACTATCCCGTTGTGGATCAGTCACTATCCCGGTGTGGATCAGTCACTATCCCGGTTTGGATCCGTCACTATCCCGGTGTAGGTCAGATACAAACCGTGGCGCGGATCAGTCACTATCCCGGTGTGGATCAGTCACTATCCCGGTGTGGGTCAGATACAAACCCTGGTGTGGATCAGTCACTATCCCGGTGTGGGTCAGTCACTATCCTGGAGCAGATCAGTCACAATCCCGGTGTGTGTCAGATACAAACCCCAGTGTGGATCAGTCAAAATCCTGATGTGGGTCAGATACAAACCTCGGTGTGGATCAGTCACTATCCTGGTGTGGATCAGTCACTATCCCGGTGTGGGTCAGATACAAACCCCGGAGCGGATCAGTCACTATCCCGGAGTGGATCAGTCACTATCCCCGTGTGGATCAGTCACTATCCCTGTGTGGATCAGTCACTATCCCGGTGTGGGTCAGTCACCATCCCGGTGTGGGTCAGATACAAACCCCGGTGTGGATCAGTCACATTCCCAGTGTGGGTCAGATACAAACCCCGGAGTGGATCAGTCACTATCATGATGTGGATCATTCACTGTCCCGGTGTGGGTCAGTCACCATCCCGGTGTGGATCAGTCACTATCCCGGAGCGGATCAGTCACCATTCCGGTGTGGGTCAGTCACTATCCTGGAGCGGATCAGTCACTATCCCGGTGTGGATCAGTCACTATCCCGGTGTGGGTCAGGTACAAACCCCGGAGTGGATCAGTCACTATCCCGGTGGAGGTCAGATACAAACCCCGGAGCGGATCAGTCACTAACCCCGTGTGGATCAGTCACTATCCCGGAACGGGTCAGTCACTATCCCGGTGTGGGTCAGTCACTATCCCGGTGTAGATCTGTCACTATCCCGGTGTGGGTCAGTCACTATCCCGGTGTGGATCAGACACTATCCCGGAACGGGTCTGTCACTATCCCGTTGTGGGTCAGTCACTATCCCGGTGTGGGTCAGTCACTATCCCCGAACGGGTCACTCACTATCCCGGTGTGGGTCAGTCACTATCCCGGTGTGGGTCAGACAATATCCCGGAACGGGTCAGTCACTATCTGGTGTGGGTCAGTCACTATCCCGGTGTGAGTCAAAAACTATCCCGGTGTGGGTTAGTTACTATCCCGGAGTGGATCAGTCACTATCTCGTTGTGGGTCAGATACAAACCCCGGAGCGGATCAGTCACAATCCCGGTGTGGATCAGTCACTATCCCGGTGTGGGTCAGATACAAACCCCGGTGTGGGTCAGATACAAACCCCGGTGTGGATCAGTCACTATCCCGGTGTGGATCAGTCACTATCCCGGTGTGGATCAGTCACTATCCCGGTGTGGGTCAGAAACAAACCCCCGGAGCGGATCAGTCACTATCCCGGTGTGGGTCAGTCACTATCCCGGAGCGGATCAGTGACTATCCCGAAGCGAATCAGTCACCATCCCGGTGTGGATCAGTCACTATCCTGGAGCGGGTCGGTCACTATCCCGGTGTGCATCAGTCACTATCCCGGTGTGGGTCAGATACAAACCCCGATGTG
>JANJGN010000922.1:0-235061 GCA_026770705.1 Isurus oxyrinchus | reverse complement strand
CCTGAGGAGGAGCGAGCAGCATCTCCTGAGGGGGGTGCGAGCAGCATTTCCTGAGGGGGGAGCGAGCAGCATTTCCTGAGGGGGAGCGAGCAGCATTTCCTGAGGGGGGAATGAGCAGCATTTCCTGAGGGGTCAGTGAGCAGCATTTCCTGAGGGGGGAAATGAGCAGCATTTCCTGAGAGGGGAACGAGCAGCATTTCCTGAGGGGGGTGCGAGCCGTATTTCCTGTGTGGTCAGTGAGCAGCATTTCCTGAGGGGGGAGCGAGCAGAATTTCCTGAGGGGGGAATGAGCAGCATTTCCTGAGGGGGGAGTGAGCAGCATTTCCTGAGGGGGAGATGAGCAGCATTTACTGAGGGGGGAACAAGCAGCATTTCCTGAGGGTCAGCGAGCAGCATTTCCTGAGAGGGGAACGAGCAGCATTTCCTGAGGGGGAGACGAGCAGCATTTCCTGAGGGGGGACCGAGCAGCATTTCCTGAGGGGGGAGTGAGCAGCATTTCCTGAGGGGTGAATGACAGCATTTCCTGAGGGGGGAATGAGCAGCATTTCCTGAGGGGGAGTGAGCAGCATTTCCTGAGGGAGGAATGAGCCAGCATTTTCCTGAGGAGGGAACGAGCAGCATTTCCTGAGGGGGGAACGAGCAGCATTTCCTGAGGGGGGAATGAGCAGCATTTCCTGAGGGGAGAATGAGCAGCATTTCCTGAGGGGGGATGAGCAGCATTTCCTGAGGGGGGAGTGAGCAGCATTTCCTGAGGGGGGAACGAGCAGCATTTCCTGAGGGGTCAGTGAGCAGCATTTCCTGAGGGGGCAACAAGCAGCATTTTTTGAGGGGGGAATGAGCAGCATTTCCGCAGGGGGGAGCGAGCAGCATTTCCTGAGGGGGGGAACTAGCAGCAATTGCTGAGGTGGGAAGAAGCAGAATTTCCTGAGGGGGGAGCGAGCAGCATTTCCTGAGTGGGGAAGCGAGCAGCATTCCTGAGGGGGCAGCGAGCAGCATTTCCTGAGGGGGAAAATGAGCAGCATTTCCTCAGGGGGGAGCGAGCAGCATTTTCCTGAGGCGGGAGTGAGCAGCATTTCCTGAGGGGGGAGCGAGCAGCATTTCCTGAGGGGGGGAGCGAGCAGCATTTCCTGAGGGGGGGAGCGAGCAGCATTTCCTGAGGGGGGAATGAGCAGCATTTCCTGAGGGGTCAGTGAGCAGCATTTCCTGAGGGGGGAACGAGCAACATTTTTTGAGGGGGGAATGAGCAGCATTTCCGCAGGGGGGGGGCGAGCAGAATTTCCTGAGGGGGAGCGAGCAGCATTTCCGCAGGGGGGAATGAGCAGCATTTCCTGAGGGGTCAGTGAGCAGCATTTCCTGAGGGGGGAACGAGCAACATTTTTTGAGGGGAATGAGCAGCATTTCCGCAGGGGTCAGTAAGCAGCATTTCTTGAGGGGGTAGTGAGCAGCATTTCCTGAGGGGTGAATGACAGCATTTCCTGAGGGGGGTGTGAGCAGCATTTCCTGAGGGTTGAACGAGCAGCATTTCCTGAGGGGGGAACAAGCAGCATTTCCTGAGGGGGAAGCGAGCAGCGTTTCCTGAGGGGGAAGCGAGCAGCATTTCCTGAGGGGGAAGCGAGCAGCATTTCCTGAGGGGGGAACGAGCACTATTTCCTGAGGGGGGGAAGGAGCAGCATTTCCTGAGGGGGGGAACAAGCAGCATTTCCTGAGGGGGGGAGCGAGCAGCATTTCCTGAGGGGGGAGCGAGCAGCAATTGCTGAGGGGGGAACAGGCAGCATTTCCTGAGGGGGGAACGAGAAGCATTTCCTGAGGGGTCAGTGAGCAGCATTTCTTGAGGGGAGAACGAGCAGCATTTTTTGAGGGGGGAGCGAGCAGCATTTCCGCAGGGGGGAGCGAGCAGCATTTCCTGAGGGGGCAGCGAGCAGCATTTCCTGAGAGGGGAGCGAGCAGCATTTCCTCAGTGGGGAACGAGCACCATTTCCTGAGGGGTCAGCAAGCAGCATTTCCTGAGGGGGGGAGCGAGCAGCATTTCCTGAGGGGGAGACGAGCAGCATTTCCTGAGGGGATGACAAGCTGCATTTCCTGAGGAGGGAGCGAGCAGCATTTCCTGAGGGGGGGAGCGAGCGGCATTCCTGAGGGGGGAATAAGCTGCATTTCCTGAGGGGTGTGCGAGCCGCATTTCCTGAGGCGGTCAGTGAGCAGCGTTTCCTGAGAGGGGAACGAGCAGCATTTACTGAGGGGGAGACAAGCAGCATTTACTGAGGGGTCAGTCAGCAGCATTTCCTGAGGGGGGTGCGAGCCGCATTTCCTGAGCGGTCAGTGAGAAGCATTTCCTGAGAGGGGAGTGAGCAGCATTTCCTGAGAGGGGAGTGAGCAGCTTTTCCTGAGGGGGGAGCGCGCAGCATTCCTGAGGGGGGAATGAGCAGCATTTCCTAAGGGGGAGCGAGCAGCATTTCCTGAGGGGGGGAACGAGCAGCATTTCCTGAGGGGTGTGCGAGCCGTATTTCCTGAGGGGTCAGTGAGCAGCATTTCCTAAGGGGGAGCGAGCAGCATTTCCTGAGGGGGGAGCGAGCAGAATTTCCTGAGGGGGGGAATGAGCAGCATTTACTGAGGGGGAGACAAGCAGCATTTACTGAGGGGTCAGTCAGCAGCATTTCCTGAGGGGGGGTGCGAGCCGCATTTCCTGAGCGGTCAGTGAGAAGCATTTCCTGAGAGGGGAGTGAGCAGCATTTCCTGAGAGGGGAGTGAGCAGCTTTTCCTGAGGGGGGAGCGCGCAGCATTCCTGAGGGGGGAATGAGCAGCATTTCCTAAGGGGGAGCGAGCAGCATTTCCTGAGGGGGGAACGAGCAGCATTTCCTGAGGGGTGTGCGAGCCGTATTTCCTGAGGGGTCAGTGAGCAGCATTTCCTAAGGGGGAGCGAGCAGCATTTCCTGAGGGGGGAGCGAGCAGAATTTCCTGAGGGGGGGAATGAGCAGCATTTCCTGAGGGGGCACGAGCAGAATTTCCTGAGGGGGAGATGAGCAGCATTTACTGAGGGGGGAACAAGTAGCATTTCCTGAGGGGGAATGAGTAGCAATTCCTAAGGGGCAGTGAGTAGCATTTCCTGAGGGGGAGCGAGCAGCATTTCCTGAGGGGGGGAACGAGCAGCATTTCCTGAGGGGGGTGCGAGCCGTATTTCCTAAGGGGTCAGTTAGCAGCATTTCCTGAGGGGGGAGCGAGCAGAATTTCCTGAGGGGGGGAATGAGCAGCATTTCCTGAGGGGGGAACGAGCAGCATTTCCTGAGGGGGGTACGAGCCGCATTTCCTGAGCGGTCAGTGAGCAGCATTTCCTGAGGGGGGAATGAGCAGCATTTCCTGAGGGGGTAGCGAGCAGCTTTTCCTGAGGGGGGGAATGAGCAGCATTTCCTGAGGGGTCAGTGAGCAGCATTTCCTGAGGGGTCAGTGAGCAGCATTTCCTGAGGGGGGAACGAGCAGCATTTCCTGAGGGGGGTACGAGCCGCATTTCCTGAGCGGTCAGTGAGCAGCATTTCCTGAGGGGGGAATGAGCAGCATTTCCTGAGGGGGGAGTGAGCAGCATTTACTGAGGGGGGAACAAGCAGCATTTCCTGAGGGTCAGCGAGCAGCATTTCCTGAGGGGGGAATGAGCAGCATTTCCTGAGGGGGGTGCGAGCAGCATTTCCTGAGGGGGAACCGAGCAGCATTTCCTGAGGGGGGAATGAGCAGCAATTGCTGAGGGGGGGCACAAGCAGCATTTCCTGAGAGGGGAACGAGCAGCATGTCCTGAGGGCAAACGAGCAGCATTTCCTGAGGGGGGAACGAGCAGCATTTACTGAGTGGAGAACGAGCAGCATTTCCTGAGGGGGCAGCGTGCAGCATTTCCTGAGGGGGCAGTGAGCAGCATTTCCTGAGGGGGTGAACGAGCAGCATTTCCTCAGGGGGGAATGAGCCCCATTTCCTGAGGGGTCAGTAAGCAGCATTTCCTGAGGGGGGAGCGAGCAGCATTTCCTGAGGGGGGACCGAGCAGCATTTCCTGAGGGGGAGTGAGCAGCATTTCCTGAGGGGTGAATGACAGCATTTCCTGAGGGAGGAATGAGCAACATTTCCTGAGGGGGCAGCGAGCAGCATTTCCTGAGTGGGCAGCGAGCAGCATTTCCTGAGGGGGGACCGAGCAGCATATCCTGAGTGGGGAACAAGCAGCATTTCCTGAGGGGGGATCAAGCAGCATTTCCTGAGGGGGAGATGAGCAGCATTTACTAAGAGGGGCAGCGAGCAGCATTTCCTGAGGGGAGGACGAGCTGCATTTCCTGAGTGGGGAATGAGCAGCATTTCCTGAGGGGGCAACAAGCAGCATTTCCTGAGGGGGGAGTGAGCAGCATTTCCTGAGGGGGCAACAAGCAGCATTTCCTGAGGGGTGAAGGAGCAGCATTTCCTCAGGGGGGAACGAGCACCATTTCCTGAGGGGGGAATGAGCAGCATTTTTTGAGGGGGAAGCAAGCAGCATTTCCTGAGGGGGGAGCGAGCAGCATTTCCTGAGGGGGCAACAAGCAGCATTTCCTGAGGGGGGAGTGAGCAGCATTTCCTGAGGGGGCAACAAGCAGCATTTCCTGAGGGGTGAAGGAGCAGCATTTCCTCAGGGGGGAACGAGCACCATTTCCTGAGGGGGGAATGAGCAGCATTTTTTGAGGGGGAAGCAAGCAGCATTTCCTGAGGGGGGAGTGAGCAGCATTTCCTGAGGGGGGAGTGAGCCGCATTTCCTGATGGGGGACTGAGCAGCATTTCCTGAGGGACAAACGAGCATCATTAACTAAGGGGGGAGTGAGCAGCATTTCCTGAGGGGGGAATGAGCAGAATTTCCTGAGGGGAGAATGAGCAGCATTTCCTGAGTGGTGAACAAGCAGCATTTCCTGAGGGGGGAGCGAGCAGCATTTCCTGAGGGGGGAGCGAGCAGCATTTCCTGAGGGGGGAGCGAGCAGCATTTCCTGAGGGGTGAATGAGACGCATTTCCTGAGTGGGCAGCGAGCAGCATTTCCTGAGGGGGGAACGAGCAGCATTTCCTGAGGGGGGAGCAAGCAGCATTTCCTGAGGGGTGAATGAGACGCATTTTCTGAGTGGGCAGCGAGCAGCATTTCCTGAGGGGGGAACGAGCAGCATTTCCTGAGGGGGAGACGAGCAGCATTTACTAAGAGGGGCAGTGAGCAGCATTTCCTGAGGGGTGAATGAGACGCATTTTCTGAGTGGGCAGCGAGCAGCATTTCCTGAGGAGGGAGTGAGCAGCATTTCCTGAGGGGGGGAACGAGCAGCATTTTCTGACTGGTGAATGAGCAGCATTTCCACAGGTGGGAGAGAGCAGCAATTGCTGAGTGGTGAGCGAGCAGTATTTCCTGAGGGGTCAGTGAGCAGCATTTCCTGAGGGGGGTACAAGCAGTATTTCCTGAGTGGGGAGTGAGCAGCATTTCCTGAGGGGTGAAGGAGCAGCATTTCCTCATGGGGGAAGGAGCACCATTTCCTGAGGGGGGAACGAGCAGCATTTCCTGAGGGCGAACGATCAGCATTTCCTGTTGGGGGAACGAGCAGCATTTCCGGTGTGGGCAGCGAGCAGCATTTCCTGAGTGGGGAACGAGCAGCATTTCCTGAGGGGGGAACGAGCAGCGTTTCCTGAGGAGGGAGTGAGCAGCATTTCCTGAGGGGGGAGTGAGCAGCATTTCCTGAGGGGGGAATGAGCAGCATTTCCTGAGGGGGGAACGAGCAGCATTTCCTGAGGGGGGAACGAGCAACATTTTTTGAGGGGAATGAGCAGCATTTCCGCAGGGGTCAGTAAGCAGCATTTCCTGAGGGGGGAGTGAGCAGCATTTCCTGAGGGGTGAATGACAGCATTTCCTGAGGGGGGGAATGAGCAGCATTTCCTGAGGGGGGAGCCAGCAGCATTTCCTGAGGGGGGAGTGAACAGCATTTCCTGAGGGGGGAGTGAGCAGCATTTCCTGAGGGGGGAGCGAGCAGCATTTCCTGAGGGGGGAACGAGCAGCATTTCCTCAGGGGGGAGCGAGCAGCATTTCCTGAGGGGGGAGTGAGCAGCATTTCCTGAGGGGGGAGTGAGCAGCATTTCCTGAGGGGGGAGTGAGCAGCATTTCCTGAGGAGGAGCGAGCAGCATCTCCTGAGGGGGGTGCGAGCAGCATTTCCTGAGGGGGGAGCGAGCAGCATTTCCTGAGGGGGAGCGAGCAGCATTTCCTGAGGGGGGAATGAGCAGCATTTCCTGAGGGGTCAGTGAGCAGCATTTCCTGAGGGGGGAAATGAGCAGCATTTCCTGAGAGGGGAACGAGCAGCATTTCCTGAGGGGGGTGCGAGCCGTATTTCCTGTGTGGTCAGTGAGCAGCATTTCCTGAGGGGGGGAGCGAGCAGAATTTCCTGAGGGGGGAATGAGCAGCATTTCCTGAGGGGGGAGTGAGCAGCATTTCCTGAGGGGGAGATGAGCAGCATTTACTGAGGGGGGAACAAGCAGCATTTCCTGAGGGTCAGCGAGCAGCATTTCCTGAGAGGGGAACGAGCAGCATTTCCTGAGGGGGAGACGAGCAGCATTTCCTGAGGGGGGGACCGAGCAGCATTTCCTGAGGGGGGAGTGAGCAGCATTTCCTGAGGGGTGAATGACAGCATTTCCTGAGGGGGGAATGAGCAGCATTTCCTGAGGGGGAGTGAGCAGCATTTCCTGAGGGAGGAATGAGCAGCATTTCCTGAGGAGGGAACGAGCAGCATTTCCTGAGGGGGGAACGAGCAGCATTTCCTGAGGGGGGAATGAGCAGCATTTCCTGAGGGGAGAATGAGCAGCATTTCCTGAGGGGGGAATGAGCAGCATTTCCTGAGGGGGGAGTGAGCAGCATTTCCTGAGGGGGGAACGAGCAGCATTTCCTGAGGGGTCAGTGAGCAGCATTTCCTGAGGGGGCAACAAGCAGCATTTTTTGAGGGGGGGAATGAGCAGCATTTCCGCAGGGGGGAGCGAGCAGCATTTCCTGAGGGGGGAACTAGCAGCAATTGCTGAGGTGGGAAGAAGCAGAATTTCCTGAGGGGGGAGCGAGCAGCATTTCCTGAGTGGGAAGCGAGCAGCATTCCTGAGGGGGCAGCGAGCAGCATTTCCTGAGGGGGAAATGAGCAGCATTTCCTCAGGGGGGAGCGAGCAGCATTTTCCTGAGGCGGGAGTGAGCAGCATTTCCTGAGGGGGGAGCGAGCAGCATTTCCTGAGGGGGGAGCGAGCAGCATTTCCTGAGGGGGGAGCGAGCAGCATTTCCTGAGGGGGGAATGAGCAGCATTTCCTGAGGGGTCAGTGAGCAGCATTTCCTGAGGGGGGAACGAGCAACATTTTTTGAGGGGGGAATGAGCAGCATTTCCGCAGGGGGGGGCGAGCAGAATTTCCTGAGGGGGAGCGAGCAGCATTTCCGCAGGGGGGAATGAGCAGCATTTCCTGAGGGGTCAGTGAGCAGCATTTCCTGAGGGGGGAACGAGCAACATTTTTTGAGGGGAATGAGCAGCATTTCCGCAGGGGTCAGTAAGCAGCATTTCTTGAGGGGGTAGTGAGCAGCATTTCCTGAGGGGTGAATGACAGCATTTCCTGAGGGGGGTGTGAGCAGCATTTCCTGAGGGTTGAACGAGCAGCATTTCCTGAGGGGGGAACAAGCAGCATTTCCTGAGGGGGAAGCGAGCAGCGTTTCCTGAGGGGGAAGCGAGCAGCATTTCCTGAGGGGGAAGCGAGCAGCATTTCCTGAGGGGGGAACGAGCACTATTTCCTGAGGGGGGAAGGAGCAGCATTTCCTGAGGGGGGAACAAGCAGCATTTCCTGAGGGGGGAGCGAGCAGCATTTCCTGAGGGGGGGAGCGAGCAGCAATTGCTGAGGGGGGAACAGGCAGCATTTCCTGAGGGGGGAACGAGAAGCATTTCCTGAGGGGTCAGTGAGCAGCATTTCTTGAGGGGAGAACGAGCAGCATTTTTTGAGGGGGGAGCGAGCAGCATTTCCGCAGGGGGGAGCGAGCAGCATTTCCTGAGGGGGCAGCGAGCAGCATTTCCTGAGAGGGGAGCGAGCAGCATTTCCTCAGTGGGGAACGAGCACCATTTCCTGAGGGGTCAGCAAGCAGCATTTCCTGAGGGGGGAGCGAGCAGCATTTCCTGAGGGGGAGACGAGCAGCATTTCCTGAGGGGATGACAAGCTGCATTTCCTGAGGAGGGAGCGAGCAGCATTTCCTGAGGGGGGAGCGAGCGGCATTCCTGAGGGGGGAATAAGCTGCATTTCCTGAGGGGTGTGCGAGCCGCATTTCCTGAGCGGTCAGTGAGCAGCGTTTCCTGAGAGGGGAACGAGCAGCATTTACTGAGGGGGAGACAAGCAGCATTTACTGAGGGGTCAGTCAGCAGCATTTCCTGAGGGGGGTGCGAGCCGCATTTCCTGAGCGGTCAGTGAGAAGCATTTCCTGAGAGGGGAGTGAGCAGCATTTCCTGAGAGGGGAGTGAGCAGCTTTTCCTGAGGGGGGGAGCGCGCAGCATTCCTGAGGGGGGAATGAGCAGCATTTCCTAAGGGGGAGCGAGCAGCATTTCCTGAGGGGGGAACGAGCAGCATTTCCTGAGGGGTGTGCGAGCCGTATTTCCTGAGGGGTCAGTGAGCAGCATTTCCTAAGGGGGAGCGAGCAGCATTTCCTGAGGGGGGAGCGAGCAGAATTTCCTGAGGGGGGGAATGAGCAGCATTTACTGAGGGGGAGACAAGCAGCATTTACTGAGGGGTCAGTCAGCAGCATTTCCTGAGGGGGGTGCGAGCCGCATTTCCTGAGCGGTCAGTGAGAAGCATTTCCTGAGAGGGGAGTGAGCAGCATTTCCTGAGAGGGGAGTGAGCAGCTTTTCCTGAGGGGGGAGCGCGCAGCATTCCTGAGGGGGGAATGAGCAGCATTTCCTAAGGGGGAGCGAGCAGCATTTCCTGAGGGGGGAACGAGCAGCATTTCCTGAGGGGTGTGCGAGCCGTATTTCCTGAGGGGTCAGTGAGCAGCATTTCCTAAGGGGGAGCGAGCAGCATTTCCTGAGGGGGGAGCGAGCAGAATTTCCTGAGGGGGGGAATGAGCAGCATTTCCTGAGGGGGCACGAGCAGAATTTCCTGAGGGGGAGATGAGCAGCATTTACTGAGGGGGGAACAAGTAGCATTTCCTGAGGGGGAATGAGTAGCAATTCCTAAGGGGCAGTGAGTAGCATTTCCTGAGGGGGAGCGAGCAGCATTTCCTGAGGGGGGAACGAGCAGCATTTCCTGAGGGGGGTGCGAGCCGTATTTCCTAAGGGGTCAGTTAGCAGCATTTCCTGAGGGGGGAGCGAGCAGAATTTCCTGAGGGGGGGAATGAGCAGCATTTCCTGAGGGGGGAACGAGCAGCATTTCCTGAGGGGGGTACGAGCCGCATTTCCTGAGCGGTCAGTGAGCAGCATTTCCTGAGGGGGGAATGAGCAGCATTTCCTGAGGGGGTAGCGAGCAGCTTTTCCTGAGGGGGGAATGAGCAGCATTTCCTGAGGGGTCAGTGAGCAGCATTTCCTGAGGGGTCAGTGAGCAGCATTTCCTGAGGGGGGAACGAGCAGCATTTCCTGAGGGGGGTACGAGCCGCATTTCCTGAGCGGTCAGTGAGCAGCATTTCCTGAGGGGGGAATGAGCAGCATTTCCTGAGGGGGGAGTGAGCAGCATTTACTGAGGGGGGAACAAGCAGCATTTCCTGAGGGTCAGCGAGCAGCATTTCCTGAGGGGGGAATGAGCAGCATTTCCTGAGGGGGGTGCGAGCAGCATTTCCTGAGGGGGAACCGAGCAGCATTTCCTGAGGGGGGAATGAGCAGCAATTGCTGAGGGGGGGCACAAGCAGCATTTCCTGAGAGGGGAACGAGCAGCATGTCCTGAGGGCAAACGAGCAGCATTTCCTGAGGGGGGAACGAGCAGCATTTACTGAGTGGAGAACGAGCAGCATTTCCTGAGGGGGCAGCGTGCAGCATTTCCTGAGGGGGCAGTGAGCAGCATTTCCTGAGGGGTGAACGAGCAGCATTTCCTCAGGGGGGAATGAGCCCCATTTCCTGAGGGGTCAGTAAGCAGCATTTCCTGAGGGGGGAGCGAGCAGCATTTCCTGAGGGGGGACCGAGCAGCATTTCCTGAGGGGGAGTGAGCAGCATTTCCTGAGGGGTGAATGACAGCATTTCCTGAGGGAGGAATGAGCAACATTTCCTGAGGGGGCAGCGAGCAGCATTTCCTGAGTGGGCAGCGAGCAGCATTTCCTGAGGGGGGACCGAGCAGCATATCCTGAGTGGGGAACAAGCAGCATTTCCTGAGGGGGGATCAAGCAGCATTTCCTGAGGGGGAGATGAGCAGCATTTACTAAGAGGGGCAGCGAGCAGCATTTCCTGAGGGGAGGACGAGCTGCATTTCCTGAGTGGGGAATGAGCAGCATTTCCTGAGGGGGCAACAAGCAGCATTTCCTGAGGGGGGAGTGAGCAGCATTTCCTGAGGGGGCAACAAGCAGCATTTCCTGAGGGGTGAAGGAGCAGCATTTCCTCAGGGGGGAACGAGCACCATTTCCTGAGGGGGGAATGAGCAGCATTTTTTGAGGGGGAAGCAAGCAGCATTTCCTGAGGGGGGAGCGAGCAGCATTTCCTGAGGGGGCAACAAGCAGCATTTCCTGAGGGGGGAGTGAGCAGCATTTCCTGAGGGGGCAACAAGCAGCATTTCCTGAGGGGTGAAGGAGCAGCATTTCCTCAGGGGGGAACGAGCACCATTTCCTGAGGGGGGAATGAGCAGCATTTTTTGAGGGGGAAGCAAGCAGCATTTCCTGAGGGGGGAGTGAGCAGCATTTCCTGAGGGGGGAGTGAGCCGCATTTCCTGATGGGGGACTGAGCAGCATTTCCTGAGGGACAAACGAGCATCATTAACTAAGGGGGGAGTGAGCAGCATTTCCTGAGGGGGGAATGAGCAGAATTTCCTGAGGGGAGAATGAGCAGCATTTCCTGAGTGGTGAACAAGCAGCATTTCCTGAGGGGGGAGCGAGCAGCATTTCCTGAGGGGGGAGCGAGCAGCATTTCCTGAGGGGGGAGCGAGCAGCATTTCCTGAGGGGTGAATGAGACGCATTTCCTGAGTGGGCAGCGAGCAGCATTTCCTGAGGGGGGAACGAGCAGCATTTCCTGAGGGGGGAGCAAGCAGCATTTCCTGAGGGGTGAATGAGACGCATTTTCTGAGTGGGCAGCGAGCAGCATTTCCTGAGGGGGGAACGAGCAGCATTTCCTGAGGGGGAGACGAGCAGCATTTACTAAGAGGGGCAGTGAGCAGCATTTCCTGAGGGGTGAATGAGACGCATTTTCTGAGTGGGCAGCGAGCAGCATTTCCTGAGGAGGGAGTGAGCAGCATTTCCTGAGGGGGGAACGAGCAGCATTTTCTGACTGGTGAATGAGCAGCATTTCCACAGGTGGGAGAGAGCAGCAATTGCTGAGTGGTGAGCGAGCAGTATTTCCTGAGGGGTCAGTGAGCAGCATTTCCTGAGGGGGGTACAAGCAGTATTTCCTGAGTGGGGAGTGAGCAGCATTTCCTGAGGGGTGAAGGAGCAGCATTTCCTCATGGGGGAAGGAGCACCATTTCCTGAGGGGGGAACGAGCAGCATTTCCTGAGGGCGAACGATCAGCATTTCCTGTTGGGGGAACGAGCAGCATTTCCGGTGTGGGCAGCGAGCAGCATTTCCTGAGTGGGGAACGAGCAGCATTTCCTGAGGGGGGAACGAGCAGCGTTTCCTGAGGAGGGAGTGAGCAGCATTTCCTGAGGGGGGAGTGAGCAGCATTTCCTGAGGGGGGAATGAGCAGCATTTCCTGAGGGGGGAATGAGCAGCATTTCCTGAGGGGTCAGTGAGCAGCATTTCCTGAGGGGGGAGCGAGCAGCATTTCCTGAGGGGGGAAGGAGCAGCATTTCCTGAGGGGGGAGAGAGCAGCATTTCCTGAGTGGGCAGCGAGCAGCATTTCCTGAGGGGGGACCGAGCAGCATATCCTGAGTGGGGAACAAGCAGCATTTCCTGAGGGGGGATCAAGCAGCATTTCCTGAGGGGGAGATGAGCAGCATTTACTAAGAGGGGCAGCGAGCAGCATTTCCTGAGGGGAGGACGAGCTGCATTTCCTGAGTGGGGAATGAGCAGCATTTCCTGAGGGGGCAACAAGCAGCATTTCCTGAGGGGGGAGTGAGCAGCATTTCCTGAGGGGGCAACAAGCAGCATTTCCTGAGGGGTGAAGGAGCAGCATTTCCTCAGGGGGGAACGAGCACCATTTCCTGAGGGGGGAATGAGCAGCATTTTTTGAGGGGGAAGCAAGCAGCATTTCCTGAGGGGGGAGCGAGCAGCATTTCCTGAGGGGGCAACAAGCAGCATTTCCTGAGGGGGGAGTGAGCAGCATTTCCTGAGGGGGCAACAAGCAGCATTTCCTGAGGGGTGAAGGAGCAGCATTTCCTCAGGGGGGAACGAGCACCATTTCCTGAGGGGGGAATGAGCAGCATTTTTTGAGGGGGAAGCAAGCAGCATTTCCTGAGGGGGGAGTGAGCAGCATTTCCTGAGGGGGGAGTGAGCCGCATTTCCTGATGGGGGACTGAGCAGCATTTCCTGAGGGACAAACGAGCATCATTAACTAAGGGGGGAGTGAGCAGCATTTCCTGAGGGGGGAATGAGCAGAATTTCCTGAGGGGAGAATGAGCAGCATTTCCTGAGTGGTGAACAAGCAGCATTTCCTGAGGGGGGAGCGAGCAGCATTTCCTGAGGGGGGAGCGAGCAGCATTTCCTGAGGGGGGAGCGAGCAGCATTTCCTGAGGGGTGAATGAGACGCATTTCCTGAGTGGGCAGCGAGCAGCATTTCCTGAGGGGGGAACGAGCAGCATTTCCTGAGGGGGGAGCAAGCAGCATTTCCTGAGGGGTGAATGAGACGCATTTTCTGAGTGGGCAGCGAGCAGCATTTCCTGAGGGGGGAACGAGCAGCATTTCCTGAGGGGGAGACGAGCAGCATTTACTAAGAGGGGCAGTGAGCAGCATTTCCTGAGGGGTGAATGAGACGCATTTTCTGAGTGGGCAGCGAGCAGCATTTCCTGAGGAGGGAGTGAGCAGCATTTCCTGAGGGGGGAACGAGCAGCATTTTCTGACTGGTGAATGAGCAGCATTTCCACAGGTGGGAGAGAGCAGCAATTGCTGAGTGGTGAGCGAGCAGTATTTCCTGAGGGGTCAGTGAGCAGCATTTCCTGAGGGGGGTACAAGCAGTATTTCCTGAGTGGGGAGTGAGCAGCATTTCCTGAGGGGTGAAGGAGCAGCATTTCCTCATGGGGGAAGGAGCACCATTTCCTGAGGGGGGAACGAGCAGCATTTCCTGAGGGCGAACGATCAGCATTTCCTGTTGGGGGAACGAGCAGCATTTCCGGTGTGGGCAGCGAGCAGCATTTCCTGAGTGGGGAACGAGCAGCATTTCCTGAGGGGGGAACGAGCAGCGTTTCCTGAGGAGGGAGTGAGCAGCATTTCCTGAGGGGGGAGTGAGCAGCATTTCCTGAGGGGGGAATGAGCAGCATTTCCTGAGGGGGGAATGAGCAGCATTTCCTGAGGGGTCAGTGAGCAGCATTTCCTGAGGGGGGAGCGAGCAGCATTTCCTGAGGGGGGAAGGAGCAGCATTTCCTGAGGGGGGAGAGAGCAGCATTTCCTGAGGGGGGAGCGAGCAGCATTTCCTGAGGGGTGAATGAGCAGCATTTCTTGAGGGGGAGCGAGCAGCATTTCCTGGGCGGGGACCGAGCAGCATTTCCTGAGGGGTGAGTGAGCAGCATTTCCTGAGGGGGGAATGAGCAGCATTTCCTCAGGGGGGAACAAGCAGCATTTCCTGAGGGGGGATCAAGCAGCATTTACTGAGGGGGAGATGAGCAGCATTTCCTGAGGGGGGACCGAGCAGCATTTCCTGAGGGGAGGACGAGCTGCATTTCCTGAGGGGGGAACGAGCAGCATTTTCTGAGTGCGGAATGAGCAGCATTTCCTGAGGGGTGAAGGAGCATTTCCTCAGGGGGGAACGAGCACCATTTCCTGAGGGTGCAGCGAGCAGCATTTCCTGAGGGGGGAACGAGCAGCATTTCCTGAGGGCGAACGATCAGCATTTCCTGTGGGGGGAACGAGCAGCATTTCCTCAGGGGGGAACGAGCAGCATTTCCTGAGGGGGGAACGAGCACCATTTCCTGAGGGGGCTGTGAGCAGCATTTCCTGAGGGGTCAGTAAGCAGCATTTCCTGAGGGGTGAACGAGCAGCATTTCCTCAGGGGGGAGCGAGCAGCATTTCCTGAGGTGTCAGTGAGCAGCATTTCCTGAGGGGTCAGTAAGCAGCATTTCCTGAGGGGTGAATGAGCAGCATTTCCTCAGGGGGGAGCGAGCAGCATTTCCTGAGGTGCGAGCGAGCAGCATTTCCTGAGGGGGGAATGAGCAGCATTTCCTAAGGGGGAGCGAGCAGCATTTCCTGAGGGGGGAACGAGCAGCATTTCCTGAGGGGTGTGCGAGCCGTATTTCCTGAGGGGTCAGTGAGCAGCATTTCCTAAGGGGGAGCGAGCAGCATTTCCTGAGGGGGGAGCGAGCAGAATTTCCTGAGGGGGGGAATGAGCAGCATTTCCTGAGGGGGCACGAGCAGAATTTCCTGAGGGGGAGATGAGCAGCATTTACTGAGGGGGGAACAAGTAGCATTTCCTGAGGGGGAATGAGTAGCAATTCCTAAGGGGCAGTGAGTAGCATTTCCTGAGGGGGAGCGAGCAGCATTTCCTGAGGGGGGAACGAGCAGCATTTCCTGAGGGGGGTGCGAGCCGTATTTCCTAAGGGGTCAGTTAGCAGCATTTCCTGAGGGGGGAGCGAGCAGAATTTCCTGAGGGGGGGAATGAGCAGCATTTCCTGAGGGGGGAACGAGCAGCATTTCCTGAGGGGGGTACGAGCCGCATTTCCTGAGCGGTCAGTGAGCAGCATTTCCTGAGGGGGGAATGAGCAGCATTTCCTGAGGGGGTAGCGAGCAGCTTTTCCTGAGGGGGGAATGAGCAGCATTTCCTGAGGGGTCAGTGAGCAGCATTTCCTGAGGGGTCAGTGAGCAGCATTTCCTGAGGGGGGAACGAGCAGCATTTCCTGAGGGGGGTACGAGCCGCATTTCCTGAGCGGTCAGTGAGCAGCATTTCCTGAGGGGGGAATGAGCAGCATTTCCTGAGGGGGGAGTGAGCAGCATTTACTGAGGGGGGAACAAGCAGCATTTCCTGAGGGTCAGCGAGCAGCATTTCCTGAGGGGGGAATGAGCAGCATTTCCTGAGGGGGGTGCGAGCAGCATTTCCTGAGGGGGAACCGAGCAGCATTTCCTGAGGGGGGAATGAGCAGCAATTGCTGAGGGGGGGCACAAGCAGCATTTCCTGAGAGGGGAACGAGCAGCATGTCCTGAGGGCAAACGAGCAGCATTTCCTGAGGGGGGAACGAGCAGCATTTACTGAGTGGAGAACGAGCAGCATTTCCTGAGGGGGCAGCGTGCAGCATTTCCTGAGGGGGCAGTGAGCAGCATTTCCTGAGGGGTGAACGAGCAGCATTTCCTCAGGGGGGAATGAGCCCCATTTCCTGAGGGGTCAGTAAGCAGCATTTCCTGAGGGGGGAGCGAGCAGCATTTCCTGAGGGGGGACCGAGCAGCATTTCCTGAGGGGGAGTGAGCAGCATTTCCTGAGGGGTGAATGACAGCATTTCCTGAGGGAGGAATGAGCAACATTTCCTGAGGGGGCAGCGAGCAGCATTTCCTGAGTGGGCAGCGAGCAGCATTTCCTGAGGGGGGACCGAGCAGCATATCCTGAGTGGGGAACAAGCAGCATTTCCTGAGGGGGGATCAAGCAGCATTTCCTGAGGGGGAGATGAGCAGCATTTACTAAGAGGGGCAGCGAGCAGCATTTCCTGAGGGGCGGACGAGCTGCATTTCCTGAGTGGGGAATGAGCAGCATTTCCTGAGGGGGCAACAAGCAGCATTTCCTGAGGGGGGAGTGAGCAGCATTTCCTGAGGGGGCAACAAGCAGCATTTCCTGAGGGGTGAAGGAGCAGCATTTCCTCAGGGGGGAACGAGCACCATTTCCTGAGGGGGGAATGAGCAGCATTTTTTGAGGGGGAAGCAAGCAGCATTTCCTGAGGGGGGAGCGAGCAGCATTTCCTGAGGGGGCAACAAGCAGCATTTCCTGAGGGGGGAGTGAGCAGCATTTCCTGAGGGGGCAACAAGCAGCATTTCCTGAGGGGTGAAGGAGCAGCATTTCCTCAGGGGGGAACGAGCACCATTTCCTGAGGGGGGAATGAGCAGCATTTTTTGAGGGGGAAGCAAGCAGCATTTCCTGAGGGGGGAGTGAGCAGCATTTCCTGAGGGGGGAGTGAGCCGCATTTCCTGATGGGGGACTGAGCAGCATTTCCTGAGGGACAAACGAGCATCATTAACTAAGGGGGGAGTGAGCAGCATTTCCTGAGGGGGGAATGAGCAGAATTTCCTGAGGGGAGAATGAGCAGCATTTCCTGAGTGGTGAACAAGCAGCATTTCCTGAGGGGGGAGCGAGCAGCATTTCCTGAGGGGGGAGCGAGCAGCATTTCCTGAGGGGGGAGCGAGCAGCATTTCCTGAGGGGTGAATGAGACGCATTTCCTGAGTGGGCAGCGAGCAGCATTTCCTGAGGGGGGAACGAGCAGCATTTCCTGAGGGGGGAGCAAGCAGCATTTCCTGAGGGGTGAATGAGACGCATTTTCTGAGTGGGCAGCGAGCAGCATTTCCTGAGGGGGGAACGAGCAGCATTTCCTGAGGGGGAGACGAGCAGCATTTACTAAGAGGGGCAGTGAGCAGCATTTCCTGAGGGGTGAATGAGACGCATTTTCTGAGTGGGCAGCGAGCAGCATTTCCTGAGGAGGGAGTGAGCAGCATTTCCTGAGGGGGGAACGAGCAGCATTTTCTGACTGGTGAATGAGCAGCATTTCCACAGGTGGGAGAGAGCAGCAATTGCTGAGTGGTGAGCGAGCAGTATTTCCTGAGGGGTCAGTGAGCAGCATTTCCTGAGGGGGGTACAAGCAGTATTTCCTGAGTGGGGAGTGAGCAGCATTTCCTGAGGGGTGAAGGAGCAGCATTTCCTCATGGGGGAAGGAGCACCATTTCCTGAGGGGGGAACGAGCAGCATTTCCTGAGGGCGAACGATCAGCATTTCCTGTTGGGGGAACGAGCAGCATTTCCGGTGTGGGCAGCGAGCAGCATTTCCTGAGTGGGGAACGAGCAGCATTTCCTGAGGGGGGAACGAGCAGCGTTTCCTGAGGAGGGAGTGAGCAGCATTTCCTGAGGGGGGAGTGAGCAGCATTTCCTGAGGGGGGAATGAGCAGCATTTCCTGAGGGGGGAATGAGCAGCATTTCCTGAGGGGTCAGTGAGCAGCATTTCCTGAGGGGGGAGCGAGCAGCATTTCCTGAGGGGGGAAGGAGCAGCATTTCCTGAGGGGGGAGAGAGCAGCATTTCCTGAGGGGGGAGCGAGCAGCATTTCCTGAGGGGTGAATGAGCAGCATTTCTTGAGGGGGAGCGAGCAGCATTTCCTGGGAGGGGACCGAGCAGCATTTCCTGAGGGGTGAGTGAGCAGCATTTCCTGAGGGGGGAATGAGCAGCATTTCCTGAGGGGGGAACGAGCAGCATTTCCTGAGGGGGGATCAAGCAGCATTTACTGAGGGGGAGATGAGCAGCATTTCCTGAGGGGGGACCGAGCAGCATTTCCTGAGGGGAGGACGAGCTGCATTTCCTGAGGGGGGAACGAGCAGCATTTTCTGAGTGCGGAATGAGCAGCATTTCCTGAGGGGTGAAGGAGCATTTCCTCAGGGGGGAACGAGCACCATTTCCTGAGGGTGCAGCGAGCAGCATTTCCTGAGGGGGGAACGAGCAGCATTTCCTGAGGGCGAACGATCAGCATTTCCTGTGGGGGGAACGAGCAGCATTTCCTCAGGGGGGAACGAGCAGCATTTCCTGAGGGGGGAACGAGCACCATTTCCTGAGGGGGCTGTGAGCAGCATTTCCTGAGGGGTCAGTAAGCAGCATTTCCTGAGGGGTGAACGAGCAGCATTTCCTCAGGGGGGAGCGAGCAGCATTTCCTGAGGTGTCAGTGAGCAGCATTTCCTGAGGGGTCAGTAAGCAGCATTTCCTGAGGGGTGAATGAGCAGCATTTCCTCAGGGGGGAGCGAGCAGCATTTCCTGAGGTGCGAGCGAGCAGCATTTCCTGAGGGGGAAATGAGCAGCATTTGCTGAGGTGTCAGTGAGCAGCATTTCCTGAGGGGGGAGCGAGCAGCATTTCCTGAGGGGGGAATGAGCAGCATTTCCTGAGGGGGCAGTGAGCAGCATTTCCTGAGGACGGAGCAAGCAGCCTTTCCTGAGGACGGAGCAAGCAGCATTTCCTGAGGCAGGAGCAAGCAGCATGTCCAGAGGGGTCAGTGAGCAGCATTTCCTGAGGGGTCAGTGAGCAGCAATTCCTGAGGGGTAAGTGAGCACCAATTCCTGAGAGGGGAACGAGCAGCATTTCCTGAGGGTTCAGCGAGTAGCATTTAATAAGGGGGGAGCGAGCAGCATTTCCTGAGGGGGGCGTGGGCAGCATTTCTTGAGGGGGGAACGAGCAGCATTTCCTGAGGGGGGAATGAGCAGCATTTCCTGAGGGGGTAACGAGCAGCATTTCCTGAGGGTGTAATGAGCAGCATTTCCTGAGGGTGTAACGAGCAGCATTTCCTGAGGGGGGATCAAGCAGCATTTCCTGAGGGAGGAATGAGCAGCATTTCCTGAGGGGGGAGAGAGCAGCATTTCCTGATTGGGGAGTGAGCAGCATTTCCTGAGGGGGGAGTGAGCAGCATTTCCTGAGGGTGGAGCGAGCAGCATTTCCTGAGGGGGGAGCGAGCAGCACTTCCTGAGGGGGAACGAGCAGCATTTCCTGAGGGGGGAGTGAGCAGCATTTCCAGAGGGGGGAGCGAGCAGCATTTCCTGAGGATCGAACAAGCAGCATTTCCTGAGGGGGAGACGAGCAGCATTTCCTGAGGGGGTGAATGAGACGCATTTCCTGAGTGGGCAGCGAGCAGCATTTCCTGAGGGGGGAACGAGCAGCATTTCCTGAGGATCGAACAAGCAGCATTTCCTGAGGGTGGAACAAGCAGCAATTCCTGAGGGGGGATCAAGCAGCATTTCCTGACGGGGAGACGAGCAGCATTTCCTGAAGGGTGAATGAGACGCATTTCCTGAGTGGGCAGCGAGCAGCATTTCCTGAGGGGAGGACGAGCAGCATTTCCTGAGGGGGGAGCAAGCAGCATTTCCTGAGGGGTCAGTGAGCAGCATTTCCTGAGGGGTGAACGAGCAGCATTTCCTGAGGGGGGAACGTGCAGCATTTCTTGAGGTGGGAACGAGCAGCATTTCCTGAGGGGGGAACGAGCAGCATTTTCTGAGGGGGGAACGTGCAGCATTTCTTGAGGTGGGAACGAGCAGCATTTCCTGAGGGGGCAGCGTGCAGCATTTCCTGAGGGGGAGCGAGCAACATTCCTGAGTGGGGAATGAGATGCTTTTGCTGAGGGACAAACGAGCATCATTAACTAAGGGGGGAGTGAGCAGCATTTCCTGAGGGGGTAGCGAGCAGCATTTCCTGAGGGGGGAGCGAGCAGCATTTCCTGAGGGGCTAATGAGCAGCATTTCCTGAGGTGGGAACGTGCAGCATTTCCTGAGGGGTCAGCGAGCCGCATTTCCTAAGGGGTCAGTGAGCAGCATTTCCTGAGGGGGGTATGAGCAGCATTTCCTGAGAGGGGCAGCGAGCAGCATTTCCTGAGGGGGGCAGCGAGCAGCATTTCCTGAGGGGAGAGCGAGCAGCCTTTCCTGAGGGGGGAATGAGCAGCATTTCCTGAGGGGGGACCGAGCAGCATTTCCTGAGGGGGGAGCGAGCAGCCTTTCCTGAGGGGGGTGCGAGCAGCCTTTCCTGAGGGGGGAATGAGCAGCATTTCCTGAGGGGGGAGCGAGCAGCATTCCTGAGGGGGGAATGAGATGCTTTTCCTGAAGGAGGAATGAGCAGCATTTCCTGAGGGGAGGACGAGCTGCATTTCCTGAGTGGGGAGTGAGCAGCATTTCCTCAGGGGTGAAGGAGCAGCATTTCCTCAGGGGGGAAGGAGCAGCATTTCCTGAGGGGTGAAGGAGCACCATTTCCTGAGGGGGGAACGAGCAGCATTTCCTGAGGGCGAACGATCAGCATTTCCTGTGGGGGGAACGAGCAGCATTTCCGGAGTGGGCAGCGAGCAGCATTTCCTGAGGGGTGAACGAGCAGCATTTCCTGAGGGGGGATCAAGCAGCATTTCCTGAGGGGGAGACAAGCAGCATTTCCTGAGGGGGAGACGAGCAGCATTTACTAAGAGGGGCAGTGAGCAGCATTTCCTGAGGGTGGAGCGAGCAGCATTTCCTGAGGAGGGAATGAGCAGCATTTCCTGAGGAGGGAGAAAGCAGCAATTGCTGAGTGGTGAGCGAGCAGTATTTCCTGAGGGGTCAGTGAGCAGCATTTCCTGAGGGGTGAAGGAGCAGCATTTCCTGAGGGCGAACGATCAGCATTTCCTGTTGGGGGGAACAAGCAGCATTTCCGGAGTGGGCAGCGAGCAGCATTTCCTGAGGGGGGAACGAGCACCATTTACTGAGGGGGGAACGAGCAGCATTTCCTGAGGAGGCAGTGAGCAGCATTTCTTGAGATGGGAACGAGCAGCATTTCCTGAGGGGGGAACGAGCAGCATTTTCTGAGGGGGGAACGTGCAGCATTTCTTGAGGTGGGAACGAGCAGCATTTCCTGAGGGGGCAGCGTGCAGCATTTCCTGAGGGGGAGCGAGCAACATTCCTGAGTGGGGAATGAGATGCTTTTGCTGAGGGACAAACGAGCATCATTAACTAAGGGGGGAGTGAGCAGCATTTCCTGAGGGGGTAGCGAGCAGCATTTCCTGAGGGTCAGCGAGCAGCATTTCCTGAGGGGCTAATGAGCAGCATTTCCTGAGGTGGGAACGTGCAGCATTTCCTGAGGGGTCAGCGAGCCGCATTTCCTAAGGGGTCAGTGAGCAGCATTTCCTGAGGGGGGTATGAGCAGCATTTCCTGAGAGGGGCAGCGTTCAGCATTTCCTGAGGGGGGCAGCGAGCAGCATTTCCTGAGGGGAGAGCGAGCAGCCTTTCCTGAGGGGGGAATGAGCAGCATTTCCTGAGGGGGGACCGAGCAGCATTTCCTGAGGGGGGGAGCGAGCAGCCTTTCCTGAGGGGGGTGCGAGCAGCCTTTCCTGAGGGGGGAATGAGCAGCATTTCCTGAGGGGGGACCGAGCAGCATTTCCTGAGGGGGGAGTGAGCAGCATTCCTGAGGGGGGAATGAGATGCTTTTCCTGAAGGAGGAATGAGATGCTTTTCCTGAGGGGCGAACGAGCAGCATTCCTGAGGGGGGAATGAGATGCTTTTCCTGAGGGAGGAATGAGCACCTTTTCCTGAGGGGCGAATGAGCAGCGTTTCCTGAGCGGTGAACAAGCAGCATTTCCTGAGAGGGGAGCGAGCAGCATTTCCTGAGGGGGGAATGAGCAGCATTTCCTGAGGGGGGAATGAGCAGCATTTCCTGAGGGGGCAGCGAGCAGCATTTCCTGAGGACAGAGTGAGTAGCATTTCCTGAGGGGGCAGCGAGCAGCATTTCCTGAGGACAGAGCGAGTAGCATTTCCTGAGGGGGGAGCAAGCAGCATTTCCTGA
This sequence comes from Isurus oxyrinchus, assembly GCA_026770705.1. Taxonomy (NCBI): domain Eukaryota; kingdom Metazoa; phylum Chordata; class Chondrichthyes; order Lamniformes; family Lamnidae; genus Isurus; species Isurus oxyrinchus. The sequence goes on along the minus strand of JANJGN010000922.1, from coordinate 213,313 downwards.
GGGTGGGAAAGGGCAGCGTTTCCTGAAGGGTCAATCAGCAGCATTTCCTGAGGGGGGAGCGAGCAGCATTTCCTGAGGCGTCAGTGAACAGCATTTACTTAGCGTGGAACAAGCAGCTTTTCCTGATGGGGAAACCAACAGCGGGGAGCTAGCAGCATTTCCACAGGGGGCTGCGAGCAGCTGTTCCTGAGGGGGGAGCGCGCAGCTTTTCCTGAGGACGGAGGGAGCATCATTTCCTGAGAGGTCAGTGAGCAGCATTTCCTGAGGGGAGGACGAGCTGCATTTCCTGAGTGGGGAGTGAGCAGCATTTCCTCAGGGGTGAAGGAGCAGCATTTCCTCAGGGGGGAAGGAGCAGCATTTCCTGAGGGGTGAAGGAGCACCATTTCCTGAGGGGGGAACGAGCAGCATTTCCTGAGGGCGAACGATCAGCATTTCCTGTGGGGGGAACGAGCAGCATTTCCGGAGTGGGCAGCGAGCAGCATTTCCTGAGGGGTGAACGAGCAGCATTTCCTGAGGGGGGATCAAGCAGCATTTCCTGAGGGGGAGACAAGCAGCATTTCCTGAGGGGGAGACGAGCAGCATTTACTAAGAGGGGCAGTGAGCAGCATTTCCTGAGGGGGGAGCGAGCAGCATTTCCTGAGGAGGGGATGAGCAGCATTTCCTGAGGAGGGAGTGAGCAGCATTTCCTGAGGGGGGATCAAGCAGCATTTTCTGACTGGTGAATGAGCAGCATTTCCACAGGTGGGAGAGAGCAGCAATTGCTGAGTGGTGAGCGAGCAGTATTTCCTGAGGGGTCAGTGAGCAGCATTTCCTGAGGGGTGAAGGAGCAGCATTTCCTGAGGGCGAACGATCAGCATTTCCTGTTGGGGGGAACAAGCAGCATTTCCGGAGTGGGCAGCGAGCAGCATTTCCTGAGGGGGGAACGAGCAGCATTTACTGAGGGGGGAACGAGCAGCGTTTCCTGAGGAGGCAGTGAGCAGCATTTCCTGAGGGGGGAGTGAGCAGCATTTCCTGAGGGGGGAATGAGCAGCATTTCCTGAGGGGTGAACGAGCAGCATTTCCTCAGGGGGGAACGAGCCCATTTCCTGAGCGGTCAGTAAGCAGCATTTCTTGAGGGGGGAGCGAGCAGCATTTCCTGGGAGGGGACCGAGCAGCATTTCCTGAGGGGTGAGTGAGCAGCATTTCCTGAGGAGGGAATGAGCAGCATTTCCTGAGGGGACAGCGAGCCGCACTTCCTGAGGGCGGAATGAGCAGCATTTCCTGAGGGGGGAACGAGCAGATTTTCCTGAGGGGGGAGTGAGCAGCATTTCCTGAGGGGCTAATGAGCAGCATTTCCTGAGGTAGGAACATGCAGCATTTCCTGAGGGGACAGCGAGCCGCACTTCCTGAGGGGTCAGTGAGCAGCATGTCCTGAGGGGGGAATGAGCAGCATTTCCTGAGGGGGGAACGAGCAGATTTTCTTGAGGGGGGAGTGAGCAGCATTTCCTGAGGAGGGAACGAGCAGCATTTCTTGAGGTGGGAACATGCAGCATTTCCGGAGGGGGGAGAGAACAGCATTTCCTGAGGGTGGAGCGAGCAGCATTTCCTGAGGATCGAACAAGCAGCATTTCCTGAGGGGGGTATGAGATGCTTTTCCTGAGGGGGGTAACAAGCAGCATTTCCTGAGGGGGGAGCGAGCAGCATTTCCTGAGGGGGGAGCGAGCAGCATTTCCTGAGGGGGGGAGCGAGCAGCATTTCCTGAGGGGGGAGTGAGCAGCATTTCCTGAGGGGGGTAACGAGCAGCATTTCCTGAGGGGGGATCAAGCAGCATTTCCTGAGGGGGGATCAAGCAGCATTTCCTGAGGGGGGAATGAGCAGCATTTCCTGAGGGGGGAATGAGCAGCATTTCCTGAGGGGGGAATGAGCAGCATTTCCTGAGGGGGGAGAGAGCAGCATTTCCTGATTGGGGAGCGAGCAGCATTTCCTGAGGGGGGAGTGAGCAGCATTTCCTGAGGGTGGAGCGAGCAGCATTTCCTGAGGTGGGTGCGAGCAGCATTTCCAGAGGGGGGAGTGAGCAGCATTTCCTGAGGGTGGAGCGAGCAGCATTTCCTGAGGATCGAACAAGCAGCATTTCCTGAGGGGGGAACAAGCAGCATTTCCTGAGGGGGAATCAAGCAGCAATTCCTGAGGGGGAGACGAGCAGCATTTCCTGAGGGGTGAATGAGACGCATTTCCTGAGTGGGCAGCGAGCAGCATTTCCTGAGGGGAGGACGAGCTGCATTTCCTGAGGTAGGAACGAGCAGCATTTCCTGAGGGGTGAATGAGACACATTTTCTGAGTGGACAGTGAGCAGCATTTCCTGAGGGGGGGACGAGCAGCATTTCCTGAGGGGTGAATGAGACGCATTTTCTGAGTGGGCAGTGAGCAGCATTTCCTGAGGAGGGAATGAGCAGCATTTCCTGAGGAGGGAGTGAGCAGCATTTCCTGAGGGGGGAGCAAGCAGCATTTTCTGAGGGGTCAGTGAGCAGCATTTCCTGAGGGGTGAACGAGCAGCATTTCCTGAGGGGGGAGCGAGCTGCATTTCCTGAGGAGGGAGTGAGCAGCATTTCCTGAGGGGGGAGCAAGCAGAATTTCCTGAGGTGTCAGTGAGCAGCATTTCCTGAGGGGTGAACGAGCAGCAATTCCTGAGGGGGGAGCGAGCAGCATTTCCTGAGAGGGGACCGAGCAGCATTTCCTGAGGGGTGAGTGAGCAGCATTTCCTGAGGGTGTAACGAGCAGCATTTCCTGAGAGGGGACCGAGCAGCATTTCCTGAGGGGTGAGTGAGCAGCATTTCCTGAGGGTGTAACGAGCAGCATTTCCTGAGAGGGGACCGAGCAGCAATTCCTGATGGGGGATCAAGCAGCATTTCCTGAGGGGGAGACAAGCAGCATTTCCTGAGGGGGAGACGAGCAGCATTTACTAAGAGGGGCAGTGAGCAGCATTTCCTGAGGGAGGAGCGAGCAGCATTTCCTGAGGGGGGAGCGAGCAGCATTTCCTGAGGCGGGAATGAGCAGCATTTCCTGAGGAGGGAGTGAGCAGCATTTCCTGAGGGGGGAACGAGCAGCATTTTCTGACTGGTGAATGAGCTGCATTTCCACAGGTGGGAGAGAGCAGCAATTGCTGAGTGGTGAGCGAGCAGTATTTCCTGAGGGGTCAGTGAGCAGCATTTCCGGAGGGGTGAAGGAGCAGCATTTCCTGAGGGCGAACGATCAGCATTTCCTGAGGGGGGAACAAGCAGCATTTCCGGAGTGGGCAGCGAGCACCATTTCCTGAGGGGGGAACGAGCAGCATTTACTGAGGGGGGAACGAGCAGCGTTTCCTGAGGGGGGAATGAGCAGCATTTCCTGGGGGGTCAGTGAGCTGCATTTCCTGAGGGGGGAATGAGCAGCATTTCTTGAGGGGGGAGCGAGCAGCATTTCCTGGGAGGGGACCGAGCAGCATTTCCTGAGGGGGGAATGAGCAGCATTTCCTGAGGGGGCTGTGAGCAGCATTTCCTGAGGGGTGAACGAGCAGCATTTCCTCAGGGGGGAACGAGCAGCATTTCCTGAGGGGGAACAAGCAGCGTTTCCTGAGGAGGGAGTGAGCAGCATTTCCTGAGGGGGGAATGAGCAGTATTTCCTGAGGGGGCAACGAGCAGCATTTCCTGAGGGGTGAACGAGCAGCATTTCCTGAGTGGGGAACGAGCCCCATTTCCTGAGGGGTCAGTAAGCAGCATTTCTTGAGGGGGGAGCGAGCAGCATTTCCTGGGAGGGGACCGAGCAGCATTTCCTGAGGGGTGAGTGAGCAGCATTTCCTGAGGGGGGAACAAGCAGCATTTCCTGAGGGGGGATCAAGCAGCATTTCCTGAGGGGGAGACGAGCAGCATTTCCTGAGGGGGGACCCAGCAGCATTTCCTGAGGGGGGAGCGAGCAGCATTTCCTGAGGGGGGAATGAGCAGCATTTCCTGAGGGGGCTGTGAGCAGCATTTCCTGAGGGGTCAGTAAGCAGCATTTCCTGAGGGGTGAACGAGCAGCAATTCCTCAGGGGGGAGTGAGTAGCATTTCCTGAGGGGGGAGTGAGCAGCATTTCCTGAGGGGGGAGTGAGCAGCATTTCCTGAGGGGGGAGTGAGCAGCATTTCCTGAGGGGGGAGTGAGCAGCATTTCCTCAGGGGGGAACGAGCACCATTTCCTGAGGGGGGAGCGAGCAGCATTTCCTGAGGTGTCAGTGAGCAGCATTTCCTGAGGGGGGAGTGAGCAGCATTTCCTCAGGGGTGAAGGAGCACCATTTCCTGAGGGGGGAGCGAGCAGGATTTCCTGAGGTGTCAGTGAGCAGCATTTCCTGAGGGGGGAATGAGCAGCATTTCCTGAGGGGGCAGTGAGCAGCCTTTCCTGAGGACGGAGCGAGCAGCATTTCCTGAGGCAGGAGCAAGCAGCATGTCCAGAGGGGTCAGTGAGCAGCATTTCCTGACGGGTCAGTGAGCAGCATTTCCTGAGGGGGGAGTGAGCACCAATTCCTGAGAGGGGAACGAGCAGCATTTCCTGAGGGTTCAGCGAGTAGCATTTACTAAGGGGGGAGCGAGCAGCATTTCCTGAGGGGGGCGTGGGCAGCATTTCTTGAGGGGGGAACGAGCAGCATTTCCTGAGGGGATAGCGAGCAGCATTTCCTGAGGGGATAGCGAGCAGCATTTCCTGAGGGGATAGCGAGCAGCATTTCCTGAGGGGATAGCGAGCAGCATTTCCTGAGGGGATAGCGAGCAGCATTTCCTGAGGGGACAGCGAGCAGCATTTCCTGAGGGGATAGCGAGCAGCATTTCCTGAGGGGGGAGTGAGCAGCATTTCCTGAGGGGGGAGCGAGCAGCATTTCCTGAGGGGGGAGCGAGCAGCATTTCCTGAGGGGTGAGTGAGCAGCACTTCCTGAGGGAGGAATGAGCAGCATTTCCTGAGGGGGGAATGAGCAGATTTTCCTGAGGGGGGAGTGAGCAGCATTTCCTGAGGAGGGAATGAGCAGCATTTCCTGAGGGGGGAACGAGCAGCATTTCTTGAGGTGGGAACATGCAGCATTTCCTGAGGGGGGAGAGAACAGCATTTCCTGATTGGGGAGTGAGCAGCATTTCCTGAGGGTGGAGCGAGCAGCATTTCCTGAGGGGGGAACGAGCAGCATTTCCTGAGGAGGGAGTGAGTAGCACTTCCTGAGGGGGAAACAAGCAGCATTTCCTGAGGGTGGAGCGAGCAGCATTTCCTGAGGATCGAAGAAGCAGCATTTCCTGAGGGGGGTATGAGATGCTTTTCCTGAGGGGGGAACAAGCAGCATTCTTGAGGGGCGAGTGAGCAGCATTTCCTGAGCGGGGAGCGAGCAGCATTCTTGAGGGGGGAATGAGCAGCATTTCCTGAGGTGGGAACATGCAGCATTTTCTGAGGGGGGTGCGTGCAACATTTCCGAGGGTGCATCGAGCAGCATTTCCTGACGGTGGAGTGAGGAGCATTTCCTGAGGGTGGAGCGAGCAGCATTTCCTGAGGGGGAGACGAGCAGCATTTACTGAGAGGGGAGTGAGCAGCATTTCCTGAGGGGGGAGCGAGCTGCATTTCCTGAGGATCGAACAATCAGCATTTCCTGAGTGGGGAATGAGCAAGAGTTCTTGAGGTGGGAACGAGCATCATTTCCTGAGCAGGGAACGAGCAGCATTTCCTGAGGGGGGAGTGGGCAGCATTTCTTGAGGGGGGAACGAGCATCATTTCCTGAGCAGGGAACGAGCAGCATTTCCGGAGGGGGGAGTGGGTAGCATTTCTTGAGGGGGGAACGAGCAGCATTTACTGAGGGGATAGCGAGCAGCATTTCCTGAGGGGATAGTGAGCAGCATTTCCTGAGGGGGGAGCGAGCAGCATTTCCTGAGGGGGGAACGAGCAGCATTACCTGAGGGGGGAGCGAGCAGCATTTCCTGAGGGGGGAATGAGCAGCATTGCCTGAGGGGAAAACGAGCAGCATTTCTTGAAGTTAAATCATGCAGCATTTCCTGAGGGGGGAGTGAGCAGCATTTCCTGAGGGGGGAACGAGCAGCATTTCCTCAGGGGGGAGTGAGAAGCATTTCCTGAGGGGGGGAACGAGCAGCATTTCCTGAGGGGTCAACGTGCCGCATTTCCTGAGGGGGGAGCGAGCAGCATTCCTGAGGGGGGAATGAGATGCTTTTCCTGAGGGTGTAACGAGCAGCATTTCCTGAGAGGGGACCGAGCAGCATTTCCTGAGGGGTGAGTGAGCAGCCTTTCCTGAGGACGGAGCGAGCAGCATTTCCTGAGGCAGGAGCAAGCAGCATGTCCAGAGGGGTCAGTGAGCAGCATTTCCTGACGGGTCAGTGAGCAGCATTTCCTGAGGGGGGAGTGAGCACCAATTCCTGAGAGGGGAACGAGCAGCATTTCCTGAGGGTTCAGCGAGTAGCATTTACTAAGGGGGGAGCGAGCAGCATTTCCTGAGGGGGGCGTGGGCAGCATTTCTTGAGGGGGGAACGAGCAGCATTTCCTGAGGGGATAGCGAGCAGCATTTCCTGAGGGGATAGCGAGCAGCATTTCCTGAGGGGATAGCGAGCAGCATTTCCTGAGGGGATAGCGAGCAGCATTTCCTGAGGGGATAGCGAGCAGCATTTCCTGAGGGGATAGCGAGCAGCATTTCCTGAGGGGGGAGTGAGCAGCATTTCCTGAGGGGGGAGCGAGCAGCATTTCCTGAGGGGGGAGCGAGCAGCATTTCCTGAGGGGGGAGCAAGCAGCATTTCCTGAGGGGCTAATGAGCAGCATTTCCTGAGGTAGGAACATGCAGCATTTCCTGAGGGGACAGCGAGCTGCACTTCCTGAGGGGTGAGTGAGCAGCACTTCCTGAGGGAGGAATGAGCAGCATTTCCTGAGGGGGGAACGAGCAGATTTTCCTGAGGGGGGAGTGAGCAGCATTTCCTGAGGAGGGAATTTTCAGCATTTCCTGAGGGGGGAACGAGCAGCATTTCTTGAGGTGGGAACATGCAGCATTTCCTGAGGAGGGAGAGAACAGCATTTCCTGATTGGGGAGTGAGCAGCATTTCCTGAGGGGGGAACGAACAGCATTTCCTGAGGGGGGAACGAGCAGCATTTCCTGAGGAGGGTGTGAGTAGCACTTCCTGAGGGGGAAACAAGCAGCATTTCCTGAGGGTGGAGCGAGCAGCATTTCCTGAGGATCGAAGAAGCAGCATTTCCTGAGGGGGGTATGAGATGCTTTTCCTGAGGGGGGAACAAGCAGCATTCTTGAGGGGCGAGTGAGCAGCATTTCCTGAGCGGGGAGCGAGCAGCATTCTTGAGGGGCGAGTGAGCAGCATTTCCTGAGCGGGGAGCGAGCAGCATTCTTGAGGGGGGAATGAGCAGCATTTCCTGAGGTGGGAACATGCAGCATTTTCTGAGGGGGGTGCGTGCAACATTTCCGAGGGTGCATCGAGCAGCATTTCCTGACGGTGGAGTGAGGAGCATTTCCTGAGGGTGGAGCGAGCAGCATTTCCTGAGGGGGAGACGAGCAGCATTTACTGAGAGGGGAGTGAGCAGCATTTCCTGAGGGGGGAGCGAGCTGCATTTCCTGAGGATCGAACAATCAGCATTTCCTGAGGGGGGAATGAGCAAGAGTTCTTGAGGTGGGAACGAGCATCATTTCCTGAGCAGGGAACGAGCAGCATTTCCTGAGGGGGGAGTGGGCAGCATTTCCTGAGGGGATAGTGAGCAGCATTTCCTGAGGGGGGAGCGAGCAGCATTTCCGGAGGGGGGAACGAGCAGCATTTCCTGAGGGGGGAGCGAGCAGCATTTCCTGAGGGGGGAATGAGCAGCATTGCCTGAGGGGAAAACGAGCAGCATTTCTTGAAGTTAAATCATGCAGCATTTCCTGAGGGGGGAGTGAGCAGCATTTCCTGAGGGGGGAACGAGCAGCATTTCCTCAGGGGGGAGTGAGAAGCATTTCCTGAGGGGGGAACGAGCAGCATTTCCTGAGGGGTCAACGTGCCGCATTTCCTGAGGGGGGAGCGAGCAGCATTCCTGAGGGGGGAATGAGATGCTTTTCCTGAGGGTGTAATGAGCAGCATTTCCTGAGAGGGGACCGAGCAGCATTTCCTGAGGGGTGAGTGAGCAGCCTTTCCTGAGGACGGAGCGAGCAGCATTTCCTGAGGCAGGAGCAAGCAGCATGTCCAGAGGGGTCAGTGAGCAGCATTTCCTGACGGGTCAGTGAGCAGCATTTCCTGAGGGGGGAGTGAGCACCAATTCCTGAGAGGGGAACGAGCAGCATTTCCTGAGGGTTCAGCGAGTAGCATTTACTAAGAGGGGAGCGAGCAGCATTTCCTGAGGGGGGCGTGGGCAGCATTTCTTGAGGGGGGAACGAGCAGCATTTCCTGAGGGGATAGCGAGCAGCATTTCCTGAGGGGATAGCGAGCAGCATTTCCTGAGGGGATAGCGAGCAGCATTTCCTGAGGGGGGAATGAGCAGCATTGCCTGAGGGGAAAACGAGCAGCATTTCTTGAAGTTAAATCATGCAGCATTTCCTGAGGGGGGAGTGAACAGCTTTTCCTGAGGGGGGAACGAGCAGCATTTCCTCAGGGGGGAGTGAGAAGCATTTCCTGAGGGGGGAACGAGCAGCATTTCCTGAGGGGTCAACGTGCCGCATTTCCTGAGGGGGGAGCGAGCAGCATTCCTGAGGGGGGAATGAGATGCTTTTCCTGAGGGTGTAACGAGCAGCATTTCCTGAGAGGGGACCGAGCAGCATTTCCTGAGGGGTGAGTGAGCAGCATTTCCTGAGGGTGTAACGAGCAGCATTTCCTGAGAGGGGACCGAGCAGCAATTCCTGATGGGGGATCAAGCAGCATTTCCTGAGGGGGAGACAAGCAGCATTTCCTGAGGGGGAGACGAGCAGCATTTACTAAGAGGGGCAGTGAGCAGCATTTCCTGAGGGAGGAGCGAGCAGCATTTCCTGAGGGGGGAGCGAGCAGCATTTCCTGAGGAGGGAATGAGCAGCATTTCCTGAGGAGGGAGTGAGCAGCATTTCCTGAGGGGGGAACGAGCAGCATTTTCTGACTGGTGAATGAGCTGCATTTCCACAGGTGGGAGAGAGCAGCAATTGCTGAGTGGTGAGCGAGCAGCATTTCCTGAGGGCGAACGATCAGCATTTCCTGATGGGGGAACAAGCAGCATTTCCGGAGTGGGCAGCGAGCACCATTTCCTGAGGGGGGAACGAGCAGCATTTACTGAGGGGGGGAACGAGCAGCGTTTCCTGAGGGGGGAATGAGCAGCATTTCCTGGGGGGTCAGTGAGCTGCATTTCCTGAGGGGGGAATGAGCAGCATTTCTTGAGGGGGGAGCGAGCAGCATTTCCTGGGAGGGGACCGAGCAGCATTTCCTGAGGGGGGAATGAGCAGCATTTCCTGAGGGGGCTGTGAGCAGCATTTCCTGAGGGGTGAACGAGCAGCATTTCCTCAGGGGGGGAACGAGCAGCATTTCCTGAGGGGGAACGAGCAGCGTTTCCTGAGGAGGGAGTGAGCAGCATTTCCTGAGGGGTGAACGAGCAGCATTTCCTGAGTGGGGAACGAGCCCCATTTCCTGAGGGGTCAGTAAGCAGCATTTCTTGAGGGGGGAGCGAGCAGCATTTCCTGGGAGGGGACCGAGCAGCATTTCCTGAGGGGGGAGTGAGCAGCATTTCCTCAGGGGGGGAGTGAGCAGCATTTCCTGAGGGGGGAGTGAGCAGCATTTCCTCAGTGGGGAGTGAGCAGCATTTCCTGAGGGGGGAGCGAGCAGCATTTCCTGAGGTGTCAGTGAGCAGCATTTCCTGAGGGGGGAGTGAGCAGCATTTCCTCAGGGGGGAGCGAGCAGCATTTCCTGAGGTGTCAGTGAGCAGCATTTCCTGAGGGGGGAATGAGCAGCATTTCCTGAGGGGGCAGTGAGCAGCCTTTCCTGAGGACGGAGCGAGCAGCATTTCCTGAGGCAGGAGCAAGCAGCATGTCCAGAGGGGTCAGTGAGCAGCATTTCCTGACGGGTCAGTGAGCAGCATTTCCTGAGGGGGGAGTGAGCACCAATTCCTGAGAGGGGAACGAGCAGCATTTCCTGAGGGTTCAGCGAGTAGCATTTACTAAGGGGGGAGCGAGCAGCATTTCCTGAGGGGGGCGTGGGCAGCATTTCTTGAGGGGGGAACGAGCAGCATTTCCTGAGGGGATAGCGAGCAGCATTTCCTGAGGGGATAGCGAGCAGCATTTCCTGAGGGGATAGCGAGCAGCATTTCCTGAGGGGATAGCGAGCAGCATTTCCTGAGGGGATAGCGAGCAGCATTTCCTGAGGGGATAGCGAGCAGCATTTCCTGAGGGGACAGCGAGCCGCACTTCCTGAGGGGTGAGTGAGCAGCACTTCCTGAGGGAGGAATGAGCAGCATTTCCTGAGGGGGGAATGAGCAGATTTTCCTGAGGGGGGGAGTGAGCAGCATTTCCTGAGGAGGGAATGAGCAGCATTTCCTGAGGGGGGAACGAGCAGCATTTCTTGAGGTGGGAACATGCAGCATTTCCTGAGGAGGGAGTGAGTAGCACTTCCTGAGGGGGGAGAGAACAGCATTTCCTGATTGGGGAGTGAGCAGCATTTCCTGAGGGTGGAGCGAGCAGCATTTCCTGAGGGGGGAACGAGCAGCATTTCCTGAGGAGGGAGTGAGTAGCACTTCCTGAGGGGGAAACAAGCAGCATTTCCTGAGGGTGGAGCGAGCAGCATTTCCTGAGGATCGAAGAAGCAGCATTTCCTGAGGGGGGTATGAGATGCTTTTCCTGAGGGGGGAACAAGCAGCATTCTTGAGGGGCGAGTGAGCAGCATTTCCTGAGCGGGGAGCGAGCAACATTCTTGAGGGGGGAATGAGCAGCATTTCCTGAGGTGGGAACATGCAGCATTTTCTGAGGGGGGTGCGTGCAACATTTCCGAGGGTGCATCGAGCAGCATTTCCTGACGGTGGAGTGAGGAGCATTTCCTGAGGGTGGAGCGAGCAGCATTTCCTGAGGGGGAGACGAGCAGCATTTACTGAGAGGGGAGTGAGCAGCATTTCCTGAGGGGGGAGCGAGCTGCATTTCCTGAGGATCGAACAATCAGCATTTCCTGAGGGGGGAATGAGCAAGAGTTCTTGAGGTGGGAACGAGCATCATTTCCTGAGCAGGGAACGAGCAGCATTTCCTGAGGGGGGAGTGGGCAGCATTTCTTGAGGGGGGAACGAGCATCATTTCCTGAGCAGGGAACGAGCAGCATTTCCGGAGGGGGGAGTGGGTAGCATTTCTTGAGGGGGGAACGAGCAGCATTTACTGAGGGGATAGCGAGCAGCATTTCCTGAGGGGATAGTGAGCAGCATTTCCTGAGGGGGGAGCGAGCAGCATTTCCTGAGGGGGGAACGAGCAGCATTTCCTGAGGGGGGAGCGAGCAGCATTTCCTGAGGGGGGAATGAGCAGCATTGCCTGAGGGGAAAACGAGCAGCATTTCTTGAAGTTAAATCATGCAGCATTTCCTGAGGGGGGAGTGAGCAGCATTTCCTGAGGGGGGAACGAGCAGCATTTCCTCAGGGGGGAGTGAGAAGCATTTCCTGAGGGGGGAACGAGCAGCATTTCCTGAGGGGTCAACGTGCCGCATTTCCTGAGGGGGGAGCGAGCAGCATTCCTGAGGGGGGAATGAGATGCTTTTCCTGAGGGTGTAACGAGCAGCATTTCCTGAGAGGGGACCGAGCAGCATTTCCTGAGGGGTGAGTGAGCAGCCTTTCCTGAGGACGGAGCGAGCAGCATTTCCTGAGGCAGGAGCAAGCAGCATGTCCAGAGGGGTCAGTGAGCAGCATTTCCTGACGGGTCAGTGAGCAGCATTTCCTGAGGGGGGAGTGAGCACCAATTCCTGAGAGGGGAACGAGCAGCATTTCCTGAGGGTTCAGCGAGTAGCATTTACTAAGGGGGGAGCGAGCAGCATTTCCTGAGGGGGGCGTGGGCAGCATTTCTTGAGGGGGGAACGAGCAGCATTTCCTGAGGGGATAGCGAGCAGCATTTCCTGAGGGGATAGCGAGCAGCATTTCCTGAGGGGATAGCGAGCAGCATTTCCTGAGGGGATAGCGAGCAGCATTTCCTGAGGGGATAGCGAGCAGCATTTCCTGAGGGGGGAGTGAGCAGCATTTCCTGAGGTAGGAACATGCAGCATTTCCTGAGGGGACAGCGAGCCACACTTCCTGAGGGGTGAGTGAGCAGCAATTCCTGAGGGAGGAATGAGCAGCATTTCCTGAGGGGATAGCGAGCAGCATTTCCTGAGGGGGGAGTGAGCAGCATTTCCTGAGGGGGGAGCGAGCAGCATTTCCTGAGGGGGGAGCGAGCAGCATTTCCTGAGGGGGGAGCAAGCAGCATTTCCTGAGGGGCTAATGAGCAGCATTTCCTGAGGTAGGAACATGCAGCATTTCCTGAGGGGACAGCGAGCTGCACTTCCTGAGGGGTGAGTGAGCAGCACTTCCTGAGGGAGGAATGAGCAGCATTTCCTGAGGGGGGAACGAGCAGATTTTCCTGAGGGGGGAGTGAGCAGCATTTCCTGAGGAGGGAATGAGCAGCATTTCCTGAGGGGGGAACGAGCAGCATTTCTTGAGGTGGGAACATGCAGCATTTCCTGAGGAGGGAGAGAACAGCATTTCCTGATTGGGGAGTGAGCAGCATTTCCTGAGGGTGGAGCGAGCAGCATTTCCTGAGGGGGGAACGAGCAGCATTTCCTGAGGGGGGAACGAGCAGCATTTCCTGAGGAGGGTGTGAGTAGCACTTCCTGAGGGGGAAACAAGCAGCATTTCCTGAGGGTGGAGCGAGCAGCATTTCCTGAGGATCGAAGAAGCAGCATTTCCTGAGGGGGGTATGAGATGCTTTTCCTGAGGGGGGAACAAGCAGCATTCTTGAGGGGCGAGTGAGCAGCATTTCCTGAGCGGGGAGCGAGCAGCATTCTTGAGGGGGGAATGAGCAGCATTTCCTGAGGTGGGAACATGCAGCATTTTCTGAGGGGGGTGCGTGCAACATTTCCGAGGGTGCATCGAGCAGCATTTCCTGACGGTGGAGTGAGGAGCATTTCCTGAGGGTGGAGCGAGCAGCATTTCCTGAGGGGGAGACGAGCAGCATTTACTGAGAGGGGAGTGAGCAGCATTTCCTGAGGGGGGAGCGAGCTGCATTTCCTGAGGATCGAACAATCAGCATTTCCTGAGGGGGGAATGAGCAAGAGTTCTTGAGGTGGGAACGAGCATCATTTCCTGAGCAGGGAACGAGCAGCATTTCCTGAGGGGGGAGTGGGCAGCATTTCTTGAGGGGGGAACGAGCATCATTTCCTGAGCAGGGAACGAGCAGCATTTCCGGAGGGGGGAGTGGGTAGCATTTCTTGAGGGGGGAACGAGCAGCATTTACTGAGGGGATAGCGAGCAGCATTTCCTGAGGGGATAGTGAGCAGCATTTCCTGAGGGGGGAGCGAGCAGCATTTCCTGAGGGGGGAACGAGCAGCATTTCCTGAGGGGGGAGCGAGCAGCATTTCCTGAGGGGGGAGCGAGCAGCATTTCCTGAGGGGGGAGCGAGCAGCATTTCCTGAGGGGGGAATGAGCAGCATTGCCTGAGGGGAAAACGAGCAGCATTTCTTGAAGTTAAATCATGCAGCATTTCCTGAGGGGGGAGTGAGCAGCATTTCCTGAGGGGGGAACGAGCAGCATTTCCTCAGGGGGGAGTGAGAAGCATTTCCTGAGGGGGGAACGAGCAGCATTTCCTGAGGGGTCAACGTGCCGCATTTCCTGAGGGGGGGAGCGAGCAGCATTCCTGAGGGGGGAATGAGATGCTTTTCCTGAGGGTGTAACGAGCAGCATTTCCTGAGAGGGGACTGAGCAGCATTTCCTGAGGGGTGAGTGAGCAGCCTTTCCTGAGGACGGAGCGAGCAGCATTTCCTGAGGCAGGAGCAAGCAGCATGTCCAGAGGGGTCAGTGAGCAGCATTTCCTGACGGGTCAGTGAGCAGCATTTCCTGAGGGGGGAGTGAGCACCAATTCCTGAGAGGGGAACGAGCAGCATTTCCTGAGGGTTCAGCGAGTAGCATTTACTAAGGGGGGAGCGAGCAGCATTTCCTGAGGGGGGCGTGGGCAGCATTTCTTGAGGGGGGAACGAGCAGCATTTCCTGAGGGGATAGCGAGCAGCATTTCCTGAGGGGATAGCGAGCAGCATTTCCTGAGGGGATAGCGAGCAGCATTTCCTGAGGGGGGAATGAGCAGCATTGCCTGAGGGGAAAACGAGCAGCATTTCTTGAAGTTAAATCATGCAGCATTTCCTGAGGGGGGAGTGAGCAGCATTTCCTGAGGGGGGAACGAGCAGCATTTCCTCAGGGGGGAGTGAGAAGCATTTCCTGAGGGGGGAACGAGCAGCATTTCCTGAGGGGTCAACGTGCCGCATTTCCTGAGGGGGGAGCGAGCAGCATTCCTGAGGGGGGAATGAGATGCTTTTCCTGAGGGTGTAACGAGCAGCATTTCCTGAGAGGGGACCGAGCAGCATTTCCTGAGGGGTGAGTGAGCAGCATTTCCTGAGGGTGTAACGAGCAGCATTTCCTGAGAGGGGACCGAGCAGCAATTCCTGATGGGGGATCAAGCAGCATTTCCTGAGGGGGAGACAAGCAGCATTTCCTGAGGGGGAGACGAGCAGCATTTACTAAGAGGGGCAGTGAGCAGCATTTCCTGAGGGAGGAGCGAGCAGCATTTCCTGAGGGGGGAGCGAGCAGCATTTCCTGAGGAGGGAATGAGCAGCATTTCCTGAGGAGGGAGTGAGCAGCATTTCCTGAGGGGGGAACGAGCAGCATTTTCTGACTGGTGAATGAGCTGCATTTCCACAGGTGGGAGAGAGAAGCAATTGCTGAGTGGTGAGCGAGCAGTATTTCCTGAGGGGTCAGTGAGCAGCATTTCCGGAGGGGTGAAGGAGCAGCATTTCCTGAGGGCGAACGATCAGCATTTCCTGATGGGGGAACAAGCAGCATTTCCGGAGTGGGCAGCGAGCACCATTTCCTGAGGGGGGAACGAGCAGCATTTACTGAGGGGGGGAACGAGCAGCGTTTCCTGAGGGGGGAATGAGCAGCATTTCCTGGGGGGTCAGTGAGCTGCATTTCCTGAGGGGGGAATGAGCAGCATTTCTTGAGGGGGGAGCGAGCAGCATTTCCTGGGAGGGGACCGAGCAGCATTTCCTGAGGGGGGAATGAGCAGCATTTCCTGAGGGGGCTGTGAGCAGCATTTCCTGAGGGGTGAACGAGCAGCATTTCCTCAGGGGGGAACGAGCAGCATTTCCTGAGGGGGAACGAGCAGCGTTTCCTGAGGAGGGAGTGAGCAGCATTTCCTGAGGGAGGAATGAGCAGTATTTCCTGAGGGGGGCAACGAGCAGCATTTCCTGAGGGGTGAACGAGCAGCATTTCCTGAGTGGGGAACGAGCCCCATTTCCTGAGGGGTCAGTAAGCAGCATTTCTTGAGGGGGGAGCGAGCAGCATTTCCTGGGAGGGGACCGAGCAGCATTTCCTGAGGGGGGAGTGAGCAGCATTTCCTCAGGGGGGAGTGAGCAGCATTTCCTGAGGGGGGAGTGAGCAGCATTTCCTCAGGGGGGAACGAGCACCATTTCCTGAGGGGGGAGCGAGCAGCATTTCCTGAGTTGTCAGTGAGCAGCATTTCCTGAGGGGGGAGTGAGCAGCATTTCCTCAGGGGTGAACGAGCAGCATTTCCTGAGGGGGGAGCGAGCAGCATTTCCTGAGGTGTCAGTGAGCAGCATTTCCTGAGGGGGGAATGAGCAGCATTTCCTGAGGGGGCAGTGAGCAGCCTTTCCTGAGGACGGAGCGAGCAGCATTTCCTGAGGCAGGAGCAAGCAGCATGTCCAGAGGGGTCAGTGAGCAGCATTTCCTGACGGGTCAGTGAGCAGCATTTCCTGAGGGGGGAACGAGCAGCATTTCCTGAGGGGATAGCGAGCAGCATTTCCTGAGGGGATAGCGAGCAGCATTTCCTGAGGGGATAGCGAGCAGCATTTCCTGAGGGGATAGCGAGCAGCATTTCCTGAGGGGATAGCGAGCAGCATTTCCTGAGGGGATAGCGAGCAGCATTTCCTGAGGGGGGAGTGAGCAGCATTTCCTGAGGGGGGGAGCGAGCAGCATTTCCTGAGGGGGGAGCGAGCAGCATTTCCTGAGGGGGGGAACGAGCAGATTTTCCTGAGGGGGGAGTGAGCAGCATTTCCTGAGGAGGGAATGAGCAGCATTTCCTGAGGGGGGAACGAGCAGCATTTCTTGAGGTGGGAACATGCAGCATTTCCTGAGGGGGGAGAGAACAGCATTTCCTGATTGGGGAGTGAGCAGCATTTCCTGAGGGTGGAGCGAGCAGCATTTCCTGAGGAGGGAACGAGCAGCATTTCCTGAGGAGGGAGTGAGTAGCACTTCCTGAGGGGGAAACAAGCAGCATTTCCTGAGGGTGGAGCGAGCAGCATTTCCTGAGGATCGAAGAAGCAGCATTTCCTGAGGGGGGTATGAGATGCTTTTCCTGAGGGGGGAACAAGCAGCATTCTTGAGGGGCGAGTGAGCAGCATTTCCTGAGCGGGGAGCGAGCAGCATTCTTGAGGGGCGAGTGAGCAGCATTTCCTGAGCGGGGAGCGAGCAGCATTCTTGAGGGGGGAATGAGCAGCATTTCCTGAGGTGGGAACATGCAGCATTTTCTGAGGGGGGTGCGTGCAACATTTCCGAGGGTGCATCGAGCAGCATTTCCTGACGGTGGAGTGAGGAGCATTTCCTGAGGGTGGAGCGAGCAGCATTTCCTGAGGGGGAGACGAGCAGCATTTACTGAGAGGGGGAGTGAGCAGCATTTCCTGAGGGGGGAGCGAGCTGCATTTCCTGAGGATCGAACAATCAGCATTTCCTGAGGGGGGAATGAGCAAGAGTTCTTGAGGTGGGAACGAGCATCATTTCCTGAGCAGGGAACGAGCAGCATTTCCTGAGGGGGGAGTGGGCAGCATTTCTTGAGGGGGGAACGAGCATCATTTCCTGAGCAGGGAACGAGCAGCATTTCCGGAGGGGGGAGTGGGTAGCATTTCTTGAGGGGGGAACGAGCAGCATTTACTGAGGGGATAGCGAGCAGCATTTCCTGAGGGGATAGTGAGCAGCATTTCCTGAGGGGGGAGCGAGCAGCATTTCCTGAGGGGGGAACGAGCAGCATTTCCTGAGGGGGGAGCGAGCAGCATTTCCTGAGGGGGGAATGAGCAGCATTTCCTGAGGGGGGAGCGAGCAGCATTTCCTGAGGGGGGAATGAGCAGCATTGCCTGAGGGGAAAACGAGCAGCATTTCTTGAAGTTAAATCATGCAGCATTTCCTGAGGGGGGAGTGAGCAGCATTTCCTGAGGGGGGAACGAGCAGCATTTCCTCAGGGGGGAGTGAGAAGCATTTCCTGAGGGGGGAACGAGCAGCATTTCCTGAGGGGTCAACGTGCCACATTTCCTGAGGGGGGAGCGAGCAGCATTCCTGAGGGGGGAATGAGATGCTTTTCCTGAGGGGCGAACGAGCAGCATTTCCTGAGGGGGGAGCGAGCAGCATTTCCTGAGGGGGGAGCGAGCAGCATTTCCTGAGGGGGGAGCGAGCAGCATTTCCTGAGGGGACAGCGAGCCGCATTTCCTGAGGGGTCAGTGAGCAGCATTTCCTGAGGGGACAGCGAGCAGCATTTCCTGAGGGGGAGCGAGCAGCATTTCCTGAAGGGGGATTGAGCAGCTTTTCCTGAGGGGGGAACGAGCAGCATTTCCTGAGGGGGGGAACGAGCAGCATTTCTTGAGGTGGGAACATGCAGCATTTCCTGAGGGGGAGCGAGCAGCTGTTCCTGAAGCGGGAATGAGCAGCTTTTCCTGAGGGGGGAGCGAGTAGCATTTCCTGAGGGGGGGACCGAGCACCATTTCCTGAGGTGGGAGTGAGCAGCATTTCCTGAGCGGAGAACGAGCAGCATTTCCTGAGGGGGGAACGAGCAGCATTTCTTGAGGTGGGAGCATGCAGCATTTCCTGAGGGGGGAACGAGCAGCATTTCTTGAGGTGGGAGCATGCAGCATTTCCTGAGTGGGGAATGAGCAGCATTTCCTGAGGGGGCAGTGAGCACCATTTCCTGAGAAGGCAGCGAGCAGCATTTCCTGAGAAGGCAGCGAGCAGCATTTCCTGAGGTGGGAGTGAGCAGCATTTCCTGAGGGGTGAGTGAGCACAATTTCCTGAGAAGGCAGTGAGCAGCATTTCCTGAGCGGGGAATGAGATGCTTTTCCTGAGGGGGGAGCGAGCACCATTTCCTGATGGGGGAACGAGTAGCATTTCTTGAGTTGCAGTGATCAGTATTTCCTCAGTGGGGAAGGAGCAGCATTTCATGATGGGGGAATGAGCAGCATTTCCAGAGGGGGGAACGAGCAGCATTTCCTGAGGGGGGAACGCGCAGCATTTCCTGAGGGGGGAGTGAGCAGCATTTCCTGAGGGGTCCGTCAGCTGCATTTCCTGAGGGGGGAGTGAGCAGCATTTCCTGAGGGGGCAGTGAGCAATATTTCCTGAGGGGTCCAAATGCATTTCCTGAGGGGGGAGCGAGCAGCATTTTCTGAGGGGGGAGCGAGCAGCATTTCCTGAGGGGGGAGTGAGCAGCTTTTCCTGAGGGGGGAACGAGCAGCATTTCCTGAGGGGGGAACGAGCAGCATTTCCTGAGTGGGGAACGAGCAGCATTTCCTGAGGGGGGAATGAGCAGCATTTCCTGAGGGGGGAATGAGCAGCATTTCCTGAGGGGGGAATGAGCAGCATTTCCTGAGGGGTCAGCGAGCAGCATTTCCTGAGGGTGGAATAAGCAGCATTTACTAAGAGGGGCAGCGAGCAGCATTTCCTGAGGGGGGAGCGAGCAGCATTTCCTGAAGGGGGAATGAGCAGCTTTTCCTGAGGGAGGAACGAGCAGCATTTCCTGAGGGGGGAACGAGCAGCATTTCCTGAAGGGGCAGTGAGCACCATTTCCTGAGGTGGGAGTGAGCAGCATTTCCTGAGGGGGGGATCGAGCAGCATTTCCTGAGGGTGGAGTGAGCTTCATTTCCTGAGAAGGCAGCGAGCAGCATTTCCTGAGGGGGGAATGAGATGCTTTTCCTGAGGGGGGAACGAGCAGCATTTCCTGAGGGGGGAACGAGCAGCATTTCCTGAGGGGGCAGTGAGCACCATTTCCTGAGGTGGGAGTGAGCAGCATTTCCTGAGGGGGGATCGAGCAGCATTTCCTGAGGGTGGAGTGAGCACCATTTCCTGAGAAGGCAGCGAGCAGCATTTCCTGAGGGGGGAATGAGATGCTTTTCCTGAGGGGGGAGCGAGCACCATTTCCTGATGGGGGAACGAGTAGCATTTCTTGAGTTGCAGTGATCAGTATTTCCTCAGTGGGGAAGGAGCAGCATTTCATGACGGGGGGAACGAGCAGCATTTCCTGAGGGGGGAACGCGCAGCATTTCCTGAGGGATCCGTGAGCTGCATTTCCTTAGGGGGGAGCGAGCAGCATTTCCTGAGGGAGCAGTGATCAGTATTTCCTGAGGGGGGATCGAGCAGCATTTCCTGAGGGGGGAACGAGCAGCATTTCCTGAGGGGAAAACGAGCAGCATTTCCTCAGTGGGGAGCGAGCAACATTTCTGAGGTGGGAGCCAGCAGCAATTCCGGAGGGGGAATGAAATGCATTTCCTGAAGGGTCAGTGATCAACATTTCTGAGGGGGAAGGAGCAGCATTTCCTGAGGGGCAGAGAACATCATTTCCTGAGGGGTGATCAAGCAGCATTTCTTGAGGGGGGAATGAGCAGCATTTTTTGAGGGGGCAACGAGCAGCATTTCCCGAGGGGGGAACGAGCAGCATTTCCTGAGGGGGGAACGAGCAGCATTTCCTGAGGGGGGAACGAGCAGTATTTCCTCAGTGGGGAATAGCAGCATTTCCTGACAGGGGAATGAGCAGCAATTCTTGGTTGCTGGAACGAATAGCATTTCCTGCGAGGGGAACGAGCAGCATTTCCTGAGGGGGAAATGAGCAGCATTTCCTCACGGGGGAGCGAGCTGCATTTCTGAGGGGGTTCGAGCAACATTTCCTAAGGGGGGGAGCGAGCAGCATTTCCTGATGGGGGAACGAGCAGCATTTCCTGACGTGGCAGTGAGCAGTATTTCCTCAGTGGGGAAGGAGCAGCATTTCCTGATGGGGGAATGAGCAGCATTTCCTGAGGGGGGAACGAGCAGCATTTCCTGAGGGGGGAACGAGCAGCATTTCCTGAGGGGGGAACGAGCAGCATTTCCTGAGGGGGAAATGAGCACCATTTCCTGAGGGGCGAACGAGCAGCATTTCCTGAGGGGGAAATGAGCACCATTTCCTCAGGGGGGAGCGAGCTGCATTTCTGAGGGGGATCGAGCAACATTTCCTAAGGGGGGTGCGAGCAGCATTTCCAGATTGGGGATCGAGCAGCATTTCCTGAGGGGGCAGTGAGCAGTATTTCCTCAGTGGGAAAGGTGCAGCATTTCCTGAAGGGGGAATGAGCAGCAATTCTTGGCTGCGGGAAAGAGTAGCATTTCCTCCGAGGGATGCGAGCAGCATTTCCTGAGGAAGGAACGAGCACCATTTCCTGAGGGGGCAGTGAGCAGCATTTCCTGAGGGGGCAATAAGCAGCTTTTCCTGAGGGGGGCATGAGCAGCATTTCTGAGGGGGGAGCGAGCAGCATTTCCTGAGAGGGAAGGAGCAGCATTTCCTGAGGGGGGAGCGAGCAGCATTTCCTGAGGGGGGAACGAGCAGCATTTCCTGAAGGGGCAGTGAGCAGTATTTCCTCAGTGGGGAAGGAGCAGCATTTCCTGACGGGGGAATGAGCAGCAATTCTTGGCTGCGGGAAAGAGTAGCATTTCCTGCGAGGGAAGCGAGCAGCATTTCCTGAGGAGGGAACGAACACCATTTCCTGAGGGTGCACTGAGCAGCATTTCCTGAGGGGGGAATGAGCAGCATTTCTGAGGGGGGAGCGAGCAGCATTTCCTGAGAGGGTAGGAGCAGCATTTCCTGAGGGGGGAGCGAGCAGCATTTCCTAAGGGGGGAACGAGCAGCATTTCCTGAGGGGGGAGTGAGCAGCATTTCCTGAGGGGTCAGTGAGCTGCATTTCCTGAGGGGGGAGCGAGCAGCATTTCCTGAGGGGGAAATGATTTGCATTTCCTGAGGGGGTAGTGAGCAGCATTTCCTGAGGGGGGAACGAGCAGCATTTCCTGAGGTGGCAGCGAACAGCATTTCCTGAGGGGGGAACGAGCAGCATTTCCTGAGGGGAGAGTGAGCAGCATTTCCTGAGGGGTCCGTGAGCTGCATTTCCTGAGGGGGGAGCGAGCAGCATTTCCTGAGGGGGCAGTGAGCAATATTTCCTGAGGGGTCCAACTGCATTTCCTGAGGGGGGAGCGAGCAGCATTTTCTGAGGGGGGAGCGAGCTGCATTTCTGAGGTGGAAATGATTTGCATTTCCTGAGGGGGGAGCGAGCAGCATTTCCTGAGGGGGGAACCAGCAGCATTTCCTGAGGGGAGAACGAGCAGCCTTTCCTCAGTGGGGAGCGAGCAACATTTCTGAGGTGGGAGCCAGCAGCAATTCCGGAGGGGGAATGAAATGCATTTCCTGAAGGGTCAGTGAGCAACATTTCTGAGGGGGAAGGAGCAGCATTTCCTGAGGGGCAGAGAACATCATTTCCTGAGGGGTGATCAAGCAGCATTTCTTGAGGGGGGAATGAGCAGCATTTTTTGAGGGGGGCAACGAGCAGCATTTCCCGAGGGGGGAACGAGCAGCATTTCCTGAGGGGGGAACGAGCAGCATTTCCTGAGGGGGGAACGAGCAGTATTTCCTGAGGGGGGGAACGAGCAGTATTTCCTCAGTGGGGAATAGCAGCATTTCCTGACAGGGGAACGAGCAGCATTTCCCGAGGGGGGAACGAGCAGCATTTCCTGAGGGGGGAACGAGCAGTATTTCCCGAGGGAGGAACGAGCAGCATTTCCTGAGGGGGGAACGAGCAGTATTTCCTCAGTGGGGATAGCAGCATTTCCTGACAGGGGAATGAGCAGCAATTCTTGGCTGCTGGAACGAATAGCATTTCCTGCGAGGGGAACGAGCAGCATTTCTGAGAGGGAAATGAGCATGATTTCCTGAGGGGGCAGTGAGCAGCATTTCCTGAGAGGGAAGGAGCAGCATTTCCTGAGGGGGGAGCGAGCAGCATTTCCTAAGGGGGGAACGAGCAGCATTTCCTGAGGGGGGAGTGAGCAGCATTTCCTGAGGGGTCAGTGAGCTGCATTTCCTGAGGGAGGAGCGAGCAGCATTTCCTGAGGGGGAAATGATTTGCATTTCCTGAGGGGGGGAGCGAGCAGCATTTCCTGAGGGGGGAACGAGCAGCATTTCCTGAGGTGGCAGCGAACAGCATTTCCTGAGGGGGGAACGAGCAGGCATTTCCTGAGGGGGAAATGAGCATGATTTCCTGAGGGGGCAGTGAGCAGCATTTCCTGAGAGGGAAGGAGCAGCATTTCCTGAGGGGGGAGCGAGCAGCATTTCCTAAGGGGGGAACGAGCAGCATTTCCTGAGGGGGGAGTGAGCAGCATTTCCTGAGGGGTCAGTGAGCTGCATTTCCTGAGGGGGGAGCGAGCAGCATTTCCTGAGGGGGAAATGATTTGCATTTCCTGAGGGGGGAGTGAGCAGCATTTCCTGAGGGGTCCGTGAGCTGCATTTCCTGAGGGGGGAGCGAGCAGCATTTCCTGAGGGGGCAGTGAGCAATATTTCCTGAGGGGTCCAACTGCATTCCTGAGGGGGGGAGCGAGCAGCATTTTCTGAGGGGGGAGCGAGCTGCATTTCTGAGGTGGAAATGATTTGCATTTCCTGAGGGGGGAGCGAGCAGCATTTCCTAAGGGGGGAACGAGCAGCATTTCCTGAGGGGGGAGTGAGCAGCATTTCCTGAGGGTCAGTGAGCTGCATTTCCTGAGGGGGGAGCGAGCAGCATTCCTGAGGGGGAAATGATTTGCATTTCCTGAGGGGGGAGTGAGCAGCATTTCCTGAGGGGTCCGTGAGCTGCATTTCCTGAGGGGGGAGCGAGCAGCATTTCCTGAGGGGGCAGTGAGCAATATTTCCTGAGGGGTCCAACTGCATTTCCTGAGGGGGGAACGAGCAGCATTTCCTGAGGGGGGAACGAGCAGCATTTCCTGAGGGGGGAACGAGCAGTATTTCCTCAGTGGGGAATAGCAGCATTTCCTGACAGGGGAACGAGCAGCATTTCCCGAGGGGGGAACGAGCAGCATTTCCTGAGGGGGGAACGAGCAGTATTTCCCGAGGGAGGAACGAGCAGCATTTCCTGAGGGGGGAACGAGCAGTATTTCCTCAGTGGGGAATAGCAGCATTTCCTGACAGGGGAATGAGCAGCAATTCTTGGCTGCTGGAACGAATAGCATTTCCTGCGAGGGGAACGAGCAGCATTTCTGAGAGGGAAATGAGCATGATTTCCTGAGGGGGCAGTGAGCAGCATTTCCTGAGAGGGAAGGAGCAGCATTTCTGAGGGGGGAGCGAGCAGCATTTCCGAAGGGGGGAACGAGCAGCATTTCCTGAGGGGGGAACGAGCAGCATTTCCTGAGGGGGGGAACGAGCAGCATTTCCTGAGGGGGGAACGAGCAGCATTTCCTGAGGGGAAATGAGCAGCATTTCCAGAGGGGGAAATGAGCTTCATTTCCTCAGGGGGGAACGAGCAGCATTTCCTGAGGGGGGAGTGAGCAGCATTTCCTGAGGGGGAACGAGCAGCATTTCCTGAGGGGGGAGTGAGCAGCATTTCCTGAGGGGGGAGTGAGCAGCATTTCCTGAGGTGGTAACGAGCAGCATTTGCTGAGGGGAGAGCGAACAGCACTTCCTGAGTGGGGAGCGAGAAGCATTTTCTGAGGGGGGAACAGGCAGCATTTCCTGAGGGGGGAGCGAGCAGCATTTCCTGAGGGGGGAGCGTGCAGCATTTCCTGAGGGGGGAGCGAGCAGCATTTCCTGAGGGGGGAACGAGCAGCATTTCCTGAGGGGGGAGCGAGCAGCATTTCCTGAGGGGGGAGCGAGCAGCATTTCCTGAGGGGGGGAACGAGCTGCATTTCCTGAGGGGGGGAACGAGCAGCATTTTCCTGAGGGGGGAAGCGAGCAGCATTTCCTGAGGGGGGATGGGTGAGCAGCATTTCCTGAGGTGGTAACGAGCAGCTTTTGCTGAGGGGACACCGAACAGCACTTCCTGAGTGGGGAGCGAGCAGCATTTTCTGAGGGGGGAGCGATCAGCATTTCCTGAGGGGGGAACGAGCAGCATTTCTGAGGGGATAGCGAGCAGTTATTTCTTAAGGGGGGAGCAAGCAATATTTCCTGAAGGGGAGAACGAGCAGCATTTCCTCAGTGGGGAGCGAGCAACATTTCTGAGGTGGGAGCCAGCAGCAATTCCGGAGGGGGAAGGAAATGCATTGCCTGAAGGGTCAGTGAGCAGCATTTCCTGATGGGGGAATGAGCAGCCTTTCCTGAGGGGTGTACGAGCAGCATTTCCTGAGGGTGCACTGAGCAGCATTTCCTGAGGGGGGAACGAGCAGCATTTCCTGAGGGGGGAATGAGCAGCATTTCCTGAGGGGGCAACAGCAGCTTTCCTGAGGGGAAATGAGCAGCATTTCCTGAGGGGGGAGTGAGCAGCAATTTCCTCAGGGGGGAGCGAGCTGCATTTCCGGAGGGGGGAATGAGCACCATTTCCTGAGGGGGAAATGAGCACCATTTCCTGAGGGGGGAACGAGCAGCATTTCCTGAGGGGGGACCGAGCAACATTTCCTGAGGGGGGAACGAGCAGCATTTTCTGAGGGGGAACGAGCAGCATTTCCTGAGGGGGGAGCGAGCAGCTTTTCCTTAGGGGGAAGCGAGCAGCATTTCCCTGAGGGGGGAACGAGCAGCATTTTCTGATGGGGGGATCGAGCAGCATTTCTGGGTGGGGTTACGAGCAGCATTTCTTGAGGGGGGAACCAGCAGCATTTTCTGAGGGGGGATCGAGCAGCATTTCCTGCGGGGGGAGCGAGCAGCATTTCCTGGGTGCGGGAACGAGCAGCATTTCCTGAGGGGGGAACGAGCAGCATTTCCTGAGGGGGGAGCGAGCAGCTTTTCCTGAGGGGGGAGCGAGCAACATTTCCTGAGGGGGGAACGAGCAGCATTTTCTGAGGGGGGAACGAGCAGCATTTCCTGAGGGGGGAGCGAGCAGCATTTCCAAAGGGGGAAATGATCTTCATTTCCTCAGGGGGGAACAAGCAGCATTTCCAGAGGGGTGTACGAGGAGCATTTCCTGAGGGGGAAGCGAGCAGCATTTCCTGAGGTGTGACCAGCTGCATTTCCTGAGGGGGCAGCGAGCAGCATTTCCTGAGGGGTGAGTGTGCAGCATTTTCTGAGGGGGCAGCAAGTAGCAGTTCCTGTGGGTGAATTGAGCAGCATTTCCTGAGGGGGCAGCGAGCAGCATTTCCTGAGGTGGGAGTGAGCAGCATTTCCTGAGGGGGGAGGCGAGCAGCATTTCCTGAGGCGGAAATGATTTGCATTTCCTGAGTGGGAGTGAGCAGCATTTCCTGAGGGTGGAACGAGCAGCATTTCTGAGGGGGGTAGCGAGCAGTATTTCCAGAAGGGGAACGAGCAGCATTTCCTGAGGGGGGAGGCGAGCAGCATTTCTGAGGGGGAAATGATTTGCATTTCCTGAGTGGGGAACGAGCAGCATTTCCTGAGGGGGCAGTGAGCAGTATTTCCTCAGTGGGGAAGGAGCAGCATTTCCTGACGGGGGAATGAGTAGCAATTCTTGGCTGCGGGAAAGAGTAGCATTTCCTGCGAGGGAAGTGAGCAGCATTTCCTGAGGAGGGAACGAGCACCATTTCCTGAGGGTGCACTGAGCAGCATTTCCTGAGGGGGGAATGAGCAGCATTTCCTGAGAGGGTAGGAGCAGCATTTCCTGAGGGGGGAGCGAGCAGCATTTCCTAAGGGGGGGAACGAGCAGCATTTCCTGAGGGGGGAGTGAGCAGCATTTCCTGAGGGGTCAGTGAGCTGCATTTCCTGAGGGGGGAGCGAGCAGCATTTCCTGAGGGGGAAATGATTTGCATTTCCTGAGGGGGGGAGCGAGCAGCATTTCCTGAGGGGGGAACGAGCAGCATTTCCTGAGGTGGCAGCGAACAGCATTTCCTGAGGGGGGAACGAGCAGCATTTCCTGAGGGGGGAGTGAGCAGCATTTCCTGAGGGGTCCGTGAGCTGCATTTCCTGAGGGGGGAGCGAGCAGCATTTCCTGAGGGAGCAGTGAGCAGTATTTCCTGAGGGGGGAGCGAGCAGCATTTCCTGAGGGAGCAGTGAGCAGTATTTCCTGAGGGGGGAGCGAGCAGCATTTTCTGAGGGGGGAGCGAGCTGCATTTCTGAGGTGGAAATGATTTGCATTTCCTGAGGGGGGAGCGAGCAGCATTTCCTGAGGGGGGAACGTGCAGCATTTCCTGAGGGGAGAACGAGCAGCCTTTCCTCAGTGGGGAGCGAGCAACATTTCTGAGGTGGGAGCCAGCAGCAATTCCGGAGGGGGAATGAAATGCATTTCCTGAAGGATCAGTGAGCAACATTTCTGAGGGGAAGGAGTAGCATTTCCTGAGGGGCAGAGAACATCATTTCCTGAGGGGTGATCAAGCAGCATTTCTTGAGGGGGGAATGAGCAGCATTTTTTGAGGGGGCAACGAGCAGCATTTCCCGAGGGGGGAACGAGCAGCATTTCCTGAGGGGGAACGAGCAGCATTTCCTGAGGGGGGAACGAGCAGTATTTCCTCAGTGGGGAATAGCAGCATTTCCTGACAGGGGAATGAGCAGCAATTCTTGGCTGCTGGAACGAATAGCATTTCCTGCGAGGGAAACGAGCAACATTTCTGAGAGGGAAATGAGCATGATTTCCTGAGGGGGCAGTGAGCAGCATTTCCTGAGAGGAAAGGAGCAGCATTTCCTGAGGGGGGAGCGAGCAGCATTTCCTAAGGGGGGAACGAGCAGCATTTCCTGAGGGGGGAGTGAGCAGCATTTCCTGAGGGGGGAAATGATTTGCATTTCCTGAGGGGGGAGCGAGCAGCATTTCCTGAGGGGGGAACGAACAGCATTTCCTGAGGGGGGAACGAGCAGCATTTCCTGAGGAGGCAGCGAACAGCATTTCCTGAGGGGGGAACGAGCAGCATTTTCTGAGGGGGGAGTGAGCAGCATTTCGTGAGGGGGGAACGAGCAGCATTTCTTAGGGGGTAGCGAGCAGTATTTCCTAAGGGGGGAGCGAGCAACATTTCTGAGGTGGGAGCCAGCAGCAATTCCGGAGGGGGAAGGAAATGCATTTCCTGAAGGGTCAGTGAGCAGCATTTCCTGAGGGGGAGCGAGCAACATTTCTGAGGGGGAAGGAGTAGCATTTCCTGAGGGGCAGAGAACATCATTTCCTGAGGGGGCAGCGAGCAGCATTTCCTGAGGGGGGAGTGAGCAGCATTTCCTGAGGGGGGAGTGAGCAGCATTTCCTGAGGGGTGATCGAGCAGCATTTCTTGAGGGGGGAATGTGCAGCATTATTTGAGGGGGGAACGAGCAGCATTTCCTGAGGCGGGAACGAGCAGCATTTCCTGAGGGGGGAACGAGCAGCTTTTCCTGAGGGGGGAACAAGCAGCATTTCCTGAGGGGGGAACGAGCAGCATTTCCTGAGGGGGGAACGAGCAGCATTTCCTGAGGGGAAATGAGCCGCATTTCCAGAGGGGGAAATGAGCTTCATTTCCTCAGGGGGGAACGAGCAGCATTTCCTGAGGGGGGAGTGAGCAGCATTTCCTGAGGGGGAACGAGCAGCATTTCCTGAGGGGGGAGTGAGCAGCATTTCCTGAGGTGGTAACGAGCAGCATTTGCTGAGGGGACAGCGAACAGCACTTCCTGAGTGGGGAGCAAGCAGCATTTTCTGAGGGGGGAACGAGCAGCATTTCCTGAGGGGGGAGCGAGCAGCATTTCCTGAGGGGGGAGCGAGCAGCATTTCCTGAGGGGGGAGTGAGCAGCATTTCCTGAGGTGGTAACGAGCAGCATTTGCTGAGGGGACACCGAACAGCACTTCCTGAGTGGGGAGCGAGCAGCATTTTCTGAGGGGGAGCGATCAGCATTTCCTGAGGGGGGAACGAGCAGCATTTCTGAGGGGGGTAGCGAGCAGTATTTCCAGAAGGGGAACGAGCAGCATTTCCTGAGGGGGGAGCGAGCAGCATTTCTGAGGGGGAAATGATTTGCATTTCCTGAGGGGGGAACGAGCAGCATTTCCTGAGGGGGCAGTGAGCAGTATTTCCTCAGTGGGGAAGGAGCAGCATTTCCTGACGGGGGAATGAGCAGCAATTCTTGGCTGCGGGAAAGAGTAGCATTTCCTGCGAGGGAAGCGAGCAGCATTTCCTGAGGAGGGAACGAGCACCATTTCCTGAGGGTGCACTGAGCAGCATTTCCTGAGGGGGGAATGAGCAGCATTTCCTGAGAGGGTAGGAGCAGCATTTCCTGAGGGGGGAGCGAGCAGCATTTCCTAAGGGGGGAACGAGCAGCATTTCCTGAGGGGGGAGTGAGCAGCATTTCCTGAGGGGTCAGTGAGCTGCATTTCCTGAGGGGGGAGCGAGCAGCATTTCCTGAGGGGGGAGCGAGCAGCATTTCCTGAGGGGGGAACGAGCAGCATTTCCTGAGGTGGCAGCGAACAGCATTTCCTGAGGGGGGAACGAGCAGCATTTCCTGAGGGGGGGAGTGAGCAGCATTTCCTGAGGGGTCCGTGAGCTGCATTTCCTGAGGGGGGAGCGAGCAGCATTTCCTGAGGGAGCAGTGAGCAGTATTTCCTGAGGGGGGAGCGAGCAGCATTTCCTGAGGGAGCAGTGAGCAGTATTTCCTGAGGGGGGAGCGAGCAGCATTTTCTGAGGGGGGAGCGAGCTGCATTTCTGAGGTGGAAATGATTTGCATTTCCTGAGGGGGGAGCGAGCAGCATTTCCTGAGGGGGGAACGTGCAGCATTTCCTGAGGGGAGAACGAGCAGCCTTTCCTCAGTGGGGAGCGAGCAACATTTCTGAGGTGGGAGCCAGCAGCAATTCCGGAGGGGGAATGAAATGCATTTCCTGAAGGGTCAGTGAGCAACATTTCTGAGGGGGAAGGAGTAGCATTTCCTGAGGGGCAGAGAACATCATTTCCTGAGGGGTGATCAAGCAGCATTTCTTGAGGGGGGAATGAGCAGCATTTTTTGAGGGGGCAACGAGCAGCATTTCCCGAGGGGGGAACGAGCAGCATTTCCTGAGGGGGGAACGAGCAGCATTACCTGAGGGGGGAACGAGCAGTATTTCCTCAGTGGGGAATAGCAGCATTTCCTGACAGGGGAATGAGCAGCAATTCTTGGCTGCTGGAACGAATAGCATTTCCTGCGAGGGGAACGAGCAGCATTTCTGAGAGGGAAATGAGCATGATTTCCTGAGGGGGCAGTGAGCAGCATTTCCTGAGAGGAAAGGAGCAGCATTTCCTGAGGGGGGAGCGAGCAGCATTTCCTAAGGGGGGAACGAGCAGCATTTCCTGAGGGGGGAGTGAGCAGCATTTCCTGAGGGGTCAGTGAGCTGCATTTCCTGAGGGGGGGAGCGAGCAGCATTTCCTGAGGGGGAAATGATTTGCATTTCCTGAGGGGGGAGCGAGCAGCATTTCCTGAGGGGGGAACGAGCAGCATTTCCTGAGGGGGGAACGAGCAGCATTTCCTGAGGTGGCAGCGAACAGCATTTCCTGAGGGGGGAACGAGCAGCATTTTCTGAGGGGGGAGTGAGCAGCATTTCGTGAGGGGGGAACGAGCAGCATTTCTTAGGGGGGTAGCGAGCAGTATTTCCTAAGGGGGGAGCGAGCAACATTTCTGAGGTGGGAGCCAGCAGCAATTCCGGAGGGGGAAGGAAATGCATTTCCTGAAGTGTCAGTGAGCAGCATTTCCTGAGGGGGAGCGAGCAACATTTCTGAGGGGGAAGGAGTAGCATTTCCTGAGGGGCAGAGAACATCATTTCCTGAGGGGGCAGCGAGCAGCATTTCCTGAGGGGGGAGTGAGCAGCATTTCCTGAGGGGGGAGTGAGCAGCATTTCCTGAGGGGTGATCGAGCAGCATTTCTTGAGGGGGGAATGTGCAGCATTTTTTGAGGGGGGAACGAGCAGCATTTCCTGAGGCGGGAACGAGCAGCATTTCCTGAGGGGGGAACGAGCAGCATTTCCTGAGGGGGGAACAAGCAGCATTTCCTGAGGGGGGAACGAGCAGCATTTCCTGAGGGGGGAACGAGCAGCATTTCCTGAGGGGAAATGAGCAGCATTTCCAGAGGGGGAAATGAGCTTCATTTCCTCAGGGGGGAACGAGCAGCATTTCCTGAGGGGGGGAGTGAGCAGCATTTCCTGAGGGGGAACGAGCAGCATTTCCTGA
Source organism: Isurus oxyrinchus (assembly GCA_026770705.1). Lineage (NCBI taxonomy): Eukaryota > Metazoa > Chordata > Chondrichthyes > Lamniformes > Lamnidae > Isurus > Isurus oxyrinchus. Next base: position 182,876 of record JANJGN010000922.1, on the reverse strand, counting down.
GGGGGGAGTGAGCAGCATTTCCTGAGGTGGTAACGAGCAGCATTTGCTGAGGGGACAGCGAACAGCACTTCCTGAGTGGGGAGCAAGCAGCATTTTCTGAGGGGGGAACGAGCAGCATTTCCTGAGGGGGGAGCGAGCAGCATTTCCTGAGGGGGGAGCGAGCAGCATTTCCTGAGGGGGGAGTGAGCAGCATTTCCTGAGGTGGGTAACGAGCAGCATTTGCTGAGGGGACACCGAACGGCACTTCCTGAGTGGGGAGCGAGCAGCATTTTCTGAGGGGGAGCGATCAGCATTTCCTGAGGGGGGAACGAGCAGCATTTCTGAGGGGATAGCGAGCAGTTATTTCTTAAGGGGGGAGCAAGCAACATTTCCTGAGGGGAGAACGAGCAGCATTTCCTCAGTGGGGAGCGAGCAACATTTCTGAGGTGGGAGCCAGCAGCAATTCCGGAGGGGGAAGGAAATACATTGCCTGAAGGGTCAGTGAGCAGCATTTCCTGATGGGGGAAAGAGCAGCGTTTCCTGAGGGGGGTACGAGCAGCATTTCCTGAGGGTGCAGTGAGCAGCATTTCCTGAGGGGGGAACGAGCAGCATTTCCTGAGGGGGGAATGAGCAGCATTTCCTGAGGGGGCAACAAGCAGCTTTTCCTGAGGGGAAATGAGCAGCATTTCCTCAGGGGGGAGCAAGCTGCATTTCTGAGGGGGATTGAGCAGCATTTCCTAAGGGGGGAGCAAGCAGCATTTCCTGAGGGGGGAGCGAGCAACATTTCCTGAGGGGGGAATGAGCAGCATTTCCTGAGGGGGAAATGAGCACCATTTCCTGAGGGGGGAACGTGCAGCATTTCCTGAGGGGGGAGCGAGCAGCATTTCCTGAGGGGGAGCGAGCAACATTTCCTGAGGGGGGAGGGAGCAGCATTTCTGAGGGGGATTGAGCAGCATTTCCTGAGGGGGGAGCGAGCAGCATTTCCTGAGGGGGAAATGATTTGCATTTCCTGAGGGGGGAGCGAGCAGCATTTCCTGAGGGGGGAACGAGCAGCATTTCCTGAGGGGGGAATGAGCAGCATTTCCTGAGGTGGCAGCGAACAGCATTTCCTGAGGGGGGAACGAGCAGCATTTTCTGAGGGGGGCGTGAGCAGCATTTTGTGAGGGGGGAACGAGCAGCATTTCTGAGGGGGTAGCGAGCAGTATTTCCTAAGGGGGGAGTGAGCAACATTTCTGAGGTGGGAGCCAGCAGCAATTCCGGAGGGGGAAGGAAATGCATTTCCTGAAGGGTCAGTGAGCAGCATTTTCTGAGGGGGAGCGAGCAACATTTCTGAGGGGGAAGGAGTAGCATTTCCTGAGGGGCAGAGAACATCATTTCCTGAGGGGGCAGCGAGCAGCATTTCCTGAGGGGGGAGTGAGCAGCATTTCCTGAGGGGGGAGTGAGCAGCATTTCCTGAGGGGTGATCGAGCAGCATTTCTTGAGGGGGGAATGTGCAGCATTTTTTGAGGGGGGAACGAGCAGCATTTCCTGAGGCGGGAACGAGCAGCATTTCCTGAGGGGGGAACGAGCAGCATTTCCTGAGGGGGGAACAAGCAGCATTTCCTGAGGGGGGAACGAGCAGCATTTCCTGAGGGGGGAACGAGCAGCATTTCCTGAGGGGAAATGAGCAGCATTTCCAGAGGGGGAAATGAGCAGCATTTCCAGAGGGGGAAATGAGCTTCATTTCCTCAGGGGGGAACGAGCAGCATTTCCTGAGGGGGGAGTGAGCAGCATTTCCTGAGGGGGAACGAGCAGCATTTCCTGAGGGGGGAGTGAGCAGCATTTCCTGAGGTGGTAACAAGCAGCATTTGCTGAGGGGAGAGCGAACAGCACTTCCTGAGGGGGGAGTGAGCAGCATTTCCTGAGGTGGTAACGAGCAGCATTTGCTGAGGGGACACCGAACAGCACTTCCTGAGTGGGGAGCGAGCAGCATTTTCTGAGGGGGAGCGATCAGCATTTCCTGAGGGGGGAACGAGCAGCATTTCTGAGGGGGGTAGCGAGCAGTATTTCCAGAAGGGGAACGAGCAGCATTTCCTGAGGGGGGAGCGAGCAGCATTTCTGAGGGGGAAATGATTTGCATTTCCTGAGGGGGGAACGAGCAGCATTTCCTGAGGGGGCAGTGAGCAGTATTTCCTCAGTGGGGAAGGAGCAGCATTTCCTGACGGGGGAATGAGCAGCAATTCTTGGCTGTGGGAAAGAGTAGCATTTCCTGCGAGGGAAGCGAGCAGCATTTCCTGAGGAGGGAACGAGCACCATTTCCTGAGGGTGCACTGAGCAGCATTTCCTGAGGGGGGAATGAGCAGCATTTCCTGAGAGGGTAGGAGCAGCATTTCCTGAGGGGGGGAGCGAGCAGCATTTCCTAAGGGGGGAACGAGCAGCATTTCCTGAGGGGGGAGTGAGCAGCATTTCCTGAGGGGTCAGTGAGCTGCATTTCCTGAGGGGGGAGCGAGCAGCATTTCCTGAGGGGGAAATGATTTGCATTTCCTGAAGGGGGAGCGAGCAGCATTTCCTGAGGGGGGAACGAGCAACATTTCCTGAGGTGGCAGCGAACAGCATTTCCTGAGGGGGGAACGAGCAGCATTTCCTGAGGGGGGAGTGAGCAGCATTTCCTGAGGGGTCCGTGAGCTGCATTTCCTGAGGGGGGAGCGAGCAGCATTTCCTGAGGGAGCAGTGAGCAGTATTTCCTGAGGGGGAAGCGAGCAGCATTTCCTGAGGGAGCAGTGAGCAGTATTTCCTGAGGGGGGAGCGAGCAGCATTTTCTGAGGGGGGGAGCGAGCTGCATTTCTGAGGTGGAAATGATTTGCATTTCCTGAGGGGGGGAGCGAGCAGCATTTCCTGAGGGGGGAACGTGCAGCATTTCCTGAGGGGAGAACGAGCAGCCTTTCCTCAGTGGGGAGCGAGCAACATTTCTGAGGTGGGAGCCAGCAGCAATTCCGGAGGGGGAATGAAATGCATTTCCTGAAGGGTCAGTGAGCAACATTTCTGAGGGGGAAGGAGTAGCATTTTCTGAGGGGCAGAGAACATCATTTCCTGAGGGGTGATCAAGCAGCATTTCTTGAGGGGGGAATGAGCAGCATTTTTTGAGGGGGGCAACGAGCAGCATTTCCCGAGGGGGGAACGAGCAGCATTTCCTGAGGGGGGAACGAGCAGCATTTCCTGAGGGGGGAACGAGCAGTATTTCCTCAGTGGGGAATAGCAGCATTTCCTGACAGGGGAATGAGCAGTAATTCTTGGCTGCTGGAACGAATAGCATTTCCTGCGAGGGGAACGAGCAGCATTTCTGAGAGGGAAATGAGCATGATTTCCTGAGGGGGCAGTGAGCAGCATTTCCTGAGAGGAAAGGAGCAGCATTTCCTGAGGGGGGGAGCGAGCAGCATTTCCTAAGGGGGGAACGAGCAGCATTTCCTGAGGGGGGAGTGAGCAGCATTTCCTGAGGGGTCAGTGAGCTGCATTTCCTGAGGGGGGAGCGAGCAGCATTTCCTGAGGGGGAAATGATTTGCATTTCCTGAGGGGGGAGCGAGCAGCATTTCCTGAGGGGGGAACGAGCAGCATTTCCTGAGGGGGGAACGAGCAGCATTTCCTGAGGTGGCAGCGAACAGCATTTCCTGAGGGGGGGAACGAGCAGCATTTTCTGAGGGGGGAGTGAGCAGCATTTCGTGAGGGGGGAACGAGCAGCATTTCTTAGGGGGTAGCGAGCAGTATTTCCTAAGGGGGGAGCGAGCAACATTTCTGAGGTGGGAGCCAGCAGCAATTCCGGAGGGGGAAGGAAATGCATTTCCTGAAGGGTCAGTGAGCAGCATTTCCTGAGGGGGAGCGAGCAACATTTCTGAGGGGGAAGGAGTAGCATTTCCTGAGGGGCAGAGAACATCATTTCCTGAGGGGGCAGCGAGCAGCATTTCCTGAGGGGGGAGTGAGCAGCATTTCCTGAGGGGGGAGTGAGCAGCATTTCCTGAGGGGTGATCGAGCAGCATTTCTTGAGGGGGGAATGTGCAGCATTTTTTGAGGGGGGAACGAGCAGCATTTCCTGAGGCGGGAACGAGCAGCATTTCCTGAGGGGGGAACGAGCAGCATTTCCTGAGGGGGGAACAAGCAGCATTTCCTGAGGGGGGAACGAGCAGCATTTCCTGAGGGGAAATGAGCAGCATTTCCAGAGGGGGAAATGAGCTTCATTTCCTCAGGGGGGAACGAGCAGCATTTCCTGAGGGGGGAGTGAGCAGCATTTCCTGAGGGGGAACGAGCAGCATTTCCTGAGGGGGGAGTGAGCAGCATTTCCTGAGGTGGTAACGAGCAGCATTTGCTGAGGGGACAGCGAACAGCACTTCCTGAGTGGGGAGCAAGCAGCATTTTCTGAGGGGGGAACGAGCAGCATTTCCTGAGGGGGGAGCGAGCAGCATTTCCTGAGGGGGGAGCGAGCAGCATTTCCTGAGGGGGGAGTGAGCAGCATTTCCTGAGGTGGTAACGAGCAGCATTTGCTGAGGGGACACCGAACAGCACTTCCTGAGTGGGGAGCGAGCAGCATTTTCTGAGGGGGAGCGATCAGCATTTCCTGAGGGGGGAACGAGTAGCATTTCTGAGGGGATAGCGAGCAGTTATTTCTTAAGGGGGGAGCAAGCAACATTTCCTGAGGGGAGAACGAGCAGCATTTCCTCAGTGGGGAGCGAGCAACATTTCTGAGGTGGGAGCCAGCAGCAATTCCGGAGGGGGAAGGAAATACATTGCCTGAAGGGTCAGTGAGCAGCATTTCCTGATGGGGGAAAGAGCAGCGTTTCCTGAGGGGGGTACGAGCAGCATTTCCTGAGGGTGCAGTGAGCAGCATTTCCTGAGGGGGGAACGAGCAGCATTTCCTGAGGGGGGAATGAGCAGCATTTCCTGAGGGGGCAACAAGCAGCTTTTCCTGAGGGGAAATGAGCAGCATTTCCTCAGGGGGGAGCAAGCTGCATTTCTGAGGGGGATTGAGCAGCATTTCCTAAGGGGGGAGCAAGCAGCATTTCCTGAGGGGGGAGCGAGCAGCATTTCCTGAGGGGGGAATGAGCAGCATTTCCTGAGGGGGAAATGAGCACCATTTCCTGAGGGGGGAACGAGCAGCATTTCCTGAGGGGGGAGCGAGCAGCATTTCCTGAGGGGGAGCGAGCACATTTCCTGAGGGGGGAGCGAGCAGCATTTCTGAGGGGGATTGAGCAGCATTTCCTGAGGGGGGAGCGAGCAGCATTTCCTGAGGGGGAAATTATTTGCATTTCCTGAGGGGGGGAGCGAGCAGCATTTCCTGAGGGGGGAACGAGCAGCATTTCCTGAGGGGGGAACGAGCAGCATTTCCTGAGGTGGCAGCGAACAGCCTTTCCTGAGGGGGGAACGAGCAGCATTTTCTGAGGGGGGAGTGAGCAGCATTTTGTGAGGGGGGAACGAGCAGCATTTCTGAGGGGGGTAGCGAGCAGTATTTCCTAAGGGGGGAGCGAGCAACATTTCTGAGGTGGGAGCCAGCAGCAATTCCGGAGGGGGAAGGAAATGCATTTCCTGAAGGGTCAGTGAGCAGCATTTTCTGAGGGGGAGCGAGCAACATTTCTGAGGGGGAAGGAGTAGCATTTCCTGAGGGGCAGAGAACATCATTTCCTGAGGGGGCAGCGAGCAGCATTTCCTGAGGGGGGAGTGAGCAGCATTTCCTGAGGGGGGAGTGAGCAGCATTTCCTGAGGGGTGATCGAGCAGCATTTCTTGAGGGGGGAATGTGCAGCATTTTTTGAGGGGGAACGAGCAGCATTTCCTGAGGCGGGAACGAGCAGCATTTCCTGAGGGGGGACCGAGCAGCATTTCCTGAGGGGGGAACAAGCAGCATTTCCTGAGGGGGGAACGAGCAGCATTTCCTGAGGGGGGAACGAGCAGCATTTCCTGAGGGGAAATGAGCAGCATTTCCAGAGGGGGAAATGAGCAGCATTTCCAGAGGGGGAAATGAGCTTCATTTCCTCATTGGGGAACGAGCAGCATTTCCTGAGGGGGGAGTGAGCAGCATTTCCTGAGGGGGAACGAGCAGCATTTCCTGAGGGGGGAGTGAGCAGCATTTCCTGAGGTGGTAACGAGCAGCATTTGCTGAGGGGAGAGCGAACAGCACTTCCTGAGTGGGGAGCGAGCAGCATTTCCTGAGGGGGGAACGAGCAGCATTTCCTGGGGGGGGAGCGAGCAGCATTTCCTGAGGGGGGAGCGAGCAGCATTTCCTGAGGGGGGAGTGAGCAGCATTTCCTGAGGTGGTAACGAGCAGCATTTTTTGAGGGGGGAACGAGCAGCATTTCCTGAGGGGGGAGTGAGCAGCATTTCCTGAGGTGGTAACGAGCAGCATTTGCTGAGGGGACACCGAACAGCACTTCCTGAGTGGGGAGCGAGCAGCATTTTCTGAGGGGGAGCGATCAGCATTTCCTGAGTGGGGAGCGAGCAGCATTTTCTGAGGGGGAGCGATCAGCATTTCCTGAGGGGGGAGTGAGCAGCATTTCCTCAGGGGGAAATGAGCAGCATTTCCTGAGGGGGGAGTGAGCAGCATTTCCTAAGGGGGGAGCAAGCAGCATTTCCTGAGGGGGGAGCGAGCAGCATTTCCTGAGGGGGGAATGAGCAGCATTTCCTGAGGGGGAAATGAGCACCATTTCCTGAGGGGGGAACGAGCAGCATTTCCTGAGGGGGGGAGCGAGCAGCATTTCCTGAGGGGGAGCGAGCAACATTTCCTGAGGGGGGAGCGAGCAGCATTTCCTGAGGGGGGAACGAGCAGCATTTCCTGAGGGGGGAGCGAGCAGCTTTTCCTGAGGGGGGAGCGAGCAGCTTTTCCTGAGGGGGAGCGAGCAACATTTCCTGAGGGGGGAACGAGCAGCATTTTCTGAGGGGGGAACGAGCGGCATTTCCTGAGGGGGGAGCGAGCAGCATTTCCAAAGGGGGAAATGAGCTTCATTTCCTCAGGGGGGAACAAGCAGCATTTCCAGAGGGGTGTACGAGGAGAATTTCCTGAGGGGGAAGCGAGCAGCATTTCCTGAGGTGTGACCAACTGCATTTCCTGAGGGGGCAGCGAGCAGCATTTCCTGAGGAGTGAGTGTGCAGCTTTTTCTGAGGGGGCAGCAAGTAGCAGTTCCTGTGGGTGAATTGAGCAGCATTTCCTGAGGGGGCAGCGAGCAGCATTTCCTGAGGGGGGGAGTGAGCAGCATTTCCTGAGGGGGGAGCGAGCAGCATTTCCTGAGGCGGAAATGATTTGCATTTCCTGAGTGGGGAGTGAGCAGCATTTCCTGAGGGTGGAACGAGCAGCATTTCTGAGGGGGGTAGCGAGCAGTATTTCCAGAAGGGGAACGAGCAGCATTTCCTGAGGGGGGAGCGAGCAGCATTTCTGAGGGGGAAATGATTTGCATTTCCTGAGTGGGGAGTGAGCAGCATTTCCTGAGGGCGGAACGAAGCAGCATTTCTGAGGGGGGTAGCGAGCAGTATGAACTAAGAGGGGAACGAGCAGCATTTCTGAGGGGGGGAGTGAGCAGAATTTGCTGAGGGGGGATCGAGCAACATTTCCTGAGTTGGAGTGAGCAACATTTCTGACGGGGGAACGAGCAGCATTTCCTGAGGGAGGAACGAGCAGCATTTCCTCAGGGGGGATCGAGCTGCATTTCTGAGGGGGATCGAGCAACATTTCCTAAGGGGGGAGCGAGCAGCATTTCCAGATGGGGGAACGAGCACCATTTTCTGAGGGGGGTACGAGCAGAATTTCTGAGGGGGGGAGTGAGCAGCATTTCCTGAGGGGGGAGTGAGCAGCATTTCCTGAGGGGGGAGCGAGCAGCATTTCCTGAGGGGACACCGAACAGCACTTCCTGAGGGGGGAACAAGCAGCATTTTCTGAGGGGGGAATGAGCAACATTTCCTGAGGGGGGAGTGAGCAGCATTTCGTGAGGGGGGAACGAGCAGCATTTCCTGAGGGGGTAGCGAGCAGTATTTCCTAAGGGGGGAGCGAGCAACATTTCTGAGGTGGGAGCCAGCAGCAATTCCGGAGGGGGAAGGAAATGCATTTCCTGAAGGGTCAGTGAGCAGCATTTCCGGAGGGGGAGCGAGCAACATTTCTGAGGGGGAAGGAGTAGCATTTCCTCAGGGGGAACCAGCAGCATTTCCTGAGGGACAGAGAACATCATTTCCTGAGGGGTGATCGAGCAGCATTTCTTGAGGGGGGAATGTGCAGCATTTTTTGAGGCGGGAACGAGCAGCATTTCCTGAGGTGGGAACGAGCAGCATTTCCTGAGGGGGAACGAGCAGCATTTCCTGAGGGGGGAACGAGCAGCATTTCCTGAGGGGGGAACGAGCAGCATTTCCTGAGGGGGGAACGAGCAGCATTTACTGAGGGGAAATGAGCAGCATTTCCAGAGGGGGAAATGAGCTTCATTTCCTCAGGGGGGTACGAGCAGCATTTCCTGAGGGGGGAGTGAGCAGCATTTCCTGAGGGGGAACGAGCAGCATTTCCTGAGGGGGGAGTGAGCAGCATTTCCTGAGGGGGGAGTGAGCAGCATTTCCTGAGGTGGTAACGAGCAGCATTTGCTGAGGGGACAGCGAACAGCACTTCCTGAGTGGGGAGCAAGCAGCATTTTCTGAGGGGGGAACGAGCAGCATTTCCTGAGGGGGGAGCGAGCAGCATTTCCTGAGGGGGGAGCGAGCAGCATTTCCTGAGGGGGGAGTGAGCAGCATTTCCTGAGGTGGTAACGAGCAGCATTTGCTGAGGGGACACCGAACAGCACTTCCTGAGTGGGGAGCGAGCAGCATTTTCTGAGGGGGAGCGATCAGCATTTCCTGAGGGGGGAACGAGCAGCATTTCTGAGGGGATAGCGAGCAGTTACTTCTTAAGGGGGGAGCAAGCAACATTTCCTGAGGGGAGAACGAGCAGCATTTCCTCAGTGGGGAGCGAGCAACATTTCTGAGGTGGGAGCCAGCAGCAATTCCGGAGGGGGAAGGAAATGCATTTCCTGAAGGGTCAGTGAGCAGCATTTCCTGATGGGGGAATGAGCAGCATTTCCTGAGGGTGGTATGAGTAGCATTTCCTGAGGGTGCAGTGAGCAGCATTTCCTGAGGGGGGAACGAGCAGCATTTCCTGAGGGGGGAACGAGCAGCATTTCCTGAGGGGGGAACGAGCAGCATTTCCTGAGGGGGCAACAAGCAGCTTTTCCTGAGGGGAAATGAGCAGCATTTCCTGAGGGGGGAGTGAGCAGCATTTCCTCAGTGGGGAGCGAGCTGCATTTCTGAGGGGGATTGAGCAGCATTTCCTAAGGGGGGAGCAAGCAGCATTTCCTGAGGGGGGAGCGAGCAGCATTTCCTGAGGGGGGAATGAGCAGCATTTCCTGAGGGGGAAATGAGCACCATTTCCTGAGGGGGGAACGAGCAGCATTTCCTGAGGGGGGAGCGAGCAGCATTTCCTGAGGGGGAGCGAGCAACATTCCCTGAGGGGGGAACGAGCAGCATTTTCTGAGGGGGGAACGAGCAGCATTTCCTGAGGGGGGAGCGAGCAGCATTTCCTTAGGGGGAAGCGAGCAGCATTTCCTGAGGGGGGAACGAGCAGCATTTTCTGAGGGGGGAACGAGCAGCATTTCCTGGGTGGGGTTACGAGCAGCATTTCTTGAGGGGGGAACCAGCAGCATTTTCTGAGGGGGGATCGAGCAGCTTTTCCTAAGGGGGGAGCGAGCAGCATTTCCTGGGTGGGGGAACGAGCAGCATTTCCTGAGGGGGGAACGAGCAGCATTTTCTGAGGGGGGATCGAGCAGCATTTCCAAAGGGGGAAATGAGCTTCATTTCCTCAGGGGGGAACAAGCAGCATTTCCAGAGGGGTGTACGAGGAGCATTTCCTGAGGGGGAAGCGAGCAGCATTTCCTGAGAGGTGACCAACTGCATTTCCTGAGGGGGCAGCGAGCAGCATTTCCTGAGGGGTGAGTGAGCAGCATTTCCTGAGGGGGCAGCAAGTAGCAGTTCCTGTGGGTGAATTGTGCAGCATTTCCTGAGGGGGCAGCGAGCAGCATTTCCTGAGGGGGGAGTGAGCAGCATTTCCTGAGGGGGGAGCGAGCAGCATTTCCTGAGGCGGAAATGATTTGCATTTCCTGAGTGGGGAGTGAGCAGCATTTCCTGAGGGTGGAACGAGCAGCATTTCTGAGGGGGGTAGCGAGCAGTATTTCCAGAAGGGGAACGAGCAGCATTTCCTGAGGGGGGAGCGAGCAGCATTTCTGAGGGGGAAATGATTTGCATTTCCTGAGTGGGGAGCGAGCAGCATTTCCTGAGGGCGGAACGAAGCAGCATTTCTGAGGGGGGTAGCGAGCAGTATGACCTAAGAGGGGAACGAGCAGCATTTCTGAGGGGGGAATGAGCAGAATTTGCTGAGGGGGGATCGAGCAACATTTCCTGAGTTGGAGCGAGCAACATTTCTGACGGGGGGAACGAGCAGCATTTCCTGAGGGAGGAACGAGCAGCATTTCCTCAGGGGGGATCGAGCTGCATTTCTGAGGGGGATCGAGCAACATTTCCTAAGGGGGGAGCGAGCAGCATTTCCAGATGGGGGAACGAGCACCATTTTCTGAGGGGGGTACGAGCAGAATTTCTGAGGGGGGAGTGAGCAGCATTTCCTGAGGGGGGAGTGAGCAGCATTTCCTGAGGGGACACCGAACAGCACTTCCTGAGGGGGGAACAAGCAGCACTTCCTGAGGGGGGAACAAGCAGCATTTCCTGAGGGGGGAGCGAGCAGCCTTTCTGAGGGGGGAGTGAGCAGCATTTCCTGAGAGGGAAGGAGCAGCATTTCTGAGGGTGGTGCGAGCAGCATTTCCTGAGAGGGGAGCGAGCAGCATTTTCTGAGGGTGAATTGAGCAGCATTTCCTGAGTTGGGAGTGAGCAGCATTTCCTGAGGGGGGAACGAGCAGCATTTCTGAGGGGGGAGCCAGCAGCAATTTCTGAGGGGGAAGGAAATGCATTTCCTGAAGGGTCAGTGAGCAACATTTCCTGAGGGGTCCGTGTTCAGCATTTCCTGAGGGTGAAGCGAGCAGCATTTCCTGAGGGGGGAACGAGCAGCATTTCCTGAGGGGGAAACGAGCAGCATTTCCTGAGGGGGAAGCGAGCAGCATTTCCTGAGGGGGGAACGAGCATCATTTCCTGAGGGGGAAGCGAGCAGCATTTCCTGAGGGGGGATCGAGCAGCATTTCCAGAGTGGGAACAAGCAGCATTTCCTGATGGTGGAGTGAGCAGCATTTCCTGAGAGGGGAGTGAGCAGCATTTCTGAGGGGGGGCGTGAGCAGCATTTCCTGAGGGGGGAACGAGCAGCATTTCCTGAGGGGGGAGGAGCAGCATTTCCTGAGGGGAAGGTGAGCAGCATTTCCTGAGGGGGGAGCGAGCAGCATTTCCTGAGGGGGGAGCGAGCAGCATTTCCTGAGGGGGGAGCGAGCAGCATTTCCTGAGGGGAAGGTGAGCAGCATTTCCTGAGGGGGGAGCGAGCAGCATTTCCTGAGGGGGGAGCGAGCAGCATTTCCTGAGGGGAGAATGCGCAGCATTTCCTGAGGTGGTAATGAGCAGCATTTCCTGAGGGGGGAGTGAGCTGCAATTCTTGAGGGGTTAGCGAGCAGTGTTTCCTGAGGGGGGAACGAGCTGCATTTCTGAGGGGGGGAGCGAGCAGCATTTCCTCAGTGGGGAGCGAGCAGCATTTCCTGAGGGGCGAAAGAGCAACATTTCTGAGGTGGGAGCCAGCAGCAATTCATGAGGGGGAAGAAAATGCATTTCCTGAAGGGTCAGTGAACAGCATTTCCTGAGGGGGAGCGAGCAGTATTTCCTGAGGGTTCCGTGAGCAGCATTTCCTTAGGGGGAACGAGCAGCATTTCCTGAGAGGGAACAAGCAGCATTTTCTGAGGGGGGAACGAGCAGCATTTCCTGAGGGGGAACGAGCAGCATTTCCTGAGGGGGGAACGAGCAGCATTTCCTGAGGGGGAAAGTGGAAGCATTTCCTGAGGGGGCAGCGAACAGCATTTCCTGAGGGGGGAACGAGCAGCATTTCCTGAGGGGGGAGCGAGCAGCATTTCCTGTCGGGGGGAATGAGCAGCATTTCCTGAGGGGGGAACGAGCAGCATTTTTTGAGGGGGGAACGAGCAGCATTTCCTGAGGGGGGAACAAGCACCATTTCCTGAGCGCGCAGTGAGGAGCATTTCCTGAGGAGGGAATGAGCAGCATTTCCTGAGGGGGGAATGAGCAGCATTTCCTGAGGGGACAACAATCAGCTTTTCCTGAGGGGGGAATGAGCAGCATTTCCTGAGGGGGGAGCAAGCAGCATTTCTGAGGGGGGAGCGAGCAGCATTTCCTGAGAGGGAAGGAGCAGCATTTCCTTAGGGGGCAGCGAGCAGCATTTCCTGAGGGGTCAGTGAGCTGCATTTCCTGAGGGGGGAGCGAGCAGCAGTTCCTGAGGGGGGAACGAGCAGCATTTCCTGAGGGTTCAGTGAGCAGCATTTCCTGAGGGGTCAGTGAGCTGCATTTCCTGAGGGGGGGAGCGAGCCGCATTTCCTGAGGGGGAAATGATTTGCATTTCCTGAGGGGGGAACGAGCAGCATTTCTGAGGGGGGTAGCGAGTAGTATTTCCTAAGGGGGGAGCGAACAGCATTTCCTGAGGGCCAGAGAACATTATTTCCTGAGGGGGCAGCGAGCAGCATTTTTTGAAGGGGGAACGAGCAGCATTTCCTGAGGGGGGAACGAGCAGCATTTCCTGAGGGGGGAGTGAGCAGCATTTTTTGAGGGGGGGAACGAGCAGCATTTCCTCACGGGGGAGCGAGCTGCATTTCTGAGGGTGTTCGAGCAACATTTCCTAAGGGGGGAGCGAGCAGCATTTCCTGATGGGGGAACCAGCAGCATTTCCTGAGGGGGCAGTGAGCCATATTTCCTCAGTGGGGAAGGAGCAGCATTTCCTGACGGGGGGAACGAGCAGCATTTCCTGAGGGGGATCGAGCAGCATTTCCTGAGGGGGGAACGAGCAGCATTTCCTGAGGGGAGAACGAGCAGCATTTCCTGAGGGGGCAGTGAACAGTATTTCCTCAGTGGGGAAGGAGCAGCATTTCCTGACGGGGGAATGAGCAGCAATTCTTGGCTGCGGGAATGAATAGCATTTCCTGTGAGGGGAGCGAGCAGCATTTCTGAGTTGGAAATAAGCATGATTTCCTGAGGGGGGAGTGAGCAGCATTTCCTGAGGGGGAGCGAGCAGCATTTCCTGAGAGGGGAACGAGCAGCATTTCCTGAGGGGGCAATGAGCAGCATTTTCTGATGGGTCAGTGAGCTGCATTTCCTGAGGGGGGAGCGAGCAACATTTCTGAGGGGGAAGGGAGCTGCATTTCCTGAGGGAGAAAAAAGTAGCATTTCCTGATGGGAAGCGAGCAGCATTTCCTGAGCGGGGATCGAGCAGCATTTCTTGGGGGTGGGGATCGAGCGGCATTTCCTGAGGGGGGAGTGAGCTGCATTTCCTGAGGGGGGAGTGAGCAGCATTTCCTGAGGTGGGAGTGAGCAGCATTTCCTGAGGGGTTAGCGAGCAGCATTTCCTGAGGGGGGAATGAGCAACATTTCTGAGGGGGGAGCGAGCAGCATTTCCTCAGTGGGGAGCTGCATTTCCTGAGGGGCGAACGAGCAACATTTCTGAGGTGGGAGCCAGAAGCAATTCATGAGGGGGAAGGAAATGCATTTCCTGAAGGGTCAGTGAGCTGCATTTCCTGAGGGGGGAACGAGCAGCATTTCCTGAGGGGGTGAGCGAGCAGCATTTCCTGAGGGGGGAGCGAGCAGCATTTCCTGGGTGGAGTTACGAGCAGCATTTCTTGAGGGGGGAACCAGCAGCATTTCCTGAGGGGGAACGAGCAGCATTTCCTGAGGGGGGAACGAGCAGCATTTCCTGAGGGGGGAGTGAGCAGCATTTTTTGAGGGGGGGAACGAGCAGCATTTCCTCACGGGGGAGCGAGCTGCATTTCTGAGGGTGTTCGAGCAACATTTCCTAAGGGGGGAGCGAGCAGCATTTCCTGATGGGGGAACCAGCAGCATTTCCTGAGGGGGCAGTGAGCCATATTTCCTCAGTGGGGAAGGAGCAGCATTTCCTGACGGGGGAACGAGCAGCATTTCCTGAGGGGGATCGAGCAGCATTTCCTGAGGGGGGAACGAGCAGCATTTCCTGAGGGGAGAACGAGCAGCATTTCCTGAGGGGGCAGTGAACAGTATTTCCTCAGTGGGGAAGGAGCAGCATTTCCTGACGGGGGAATGAGCAGCAATTCTTGGCTGCGGGAATGAATAGCATTTCCTGTGAGGGGGAGCGAGCAGCATTTCTGAGTTGGAAATAAGCATGATTTCCTGAGGGGGGAGTGAGCAGCATTTCCTGAGGGGGAGCGAGCAGCATTTCCTGAGAGGGGAACGAGCAGCATTTCCTGAGGGGGCAATGAGCAGCATTTTCTGATGGGTCAGTGAGCTGCATTTCCTGAGGGGGGAGCGAGCAACATTTCTGAGGGGGAAGGGAGCTGCATTTCCTGAGGGAGAAAAAAGTAGCATTTCCTGATGGGAAGCGAGCAGCATTTCCTGAGCGGGGATCGAGCAGCATTTCTTGGGGGTGGGGATCGAGCGGCATTTCCTGAGGGGGGAGTGAGCTGCATTTCCTGAGGGGGGAGTGAGCAGCATTTCCTGAGGTGGGAGTGAGCAGCATTTCCTGAGGGGTTAGCGAGCAGCATTTCCTGAGGGGGGAATGAGCAACATTTCTGAGGGGGGAGCGAGCAGCATTTCCTCAGTGGGGAGCTGCATTTCCTGAGGGGCGAACGAGCAACATTTCTGAGGTGGGAGCCAGAAGCAATTCATGAGGGGGAAGGAAATGCATTTCCTGAAGGGTCAGTGAGCTGCATTTCCTGAGGGGGGAACGAGCAGCATTTCCTGAGGGGGTGAGCGAGCAGCATTTCCTGAGGGGGGAGCGAGCAGCATTTCCTGGGTGGAGTTACGAGCAGCATTTCTTGAGGGGGGGAACCAGCAGCATTTCCTGAGGGGGGATCGAGCAGCATTTCCTGAGGGGGGTAACGAGCAGCATTTCCTGAGGGGGAAGCGAGCAGCATTTCCTGAGGGGGGAACGAGCATCATTTCCTGAGGGGGAAGCGAGCAGCATTTCCTGAGGGGGGATCGAGCAGCATTTCCAGAGTGGGAACAAGCAGCATTTCCTGATGGTGGAGTGAGCAGCATTTCCTGAGAGGGGAGTGAGCAGCATTTCTGAGGGGGGCGTGAGCAGCATTTCCTGAGGGGGGGAACGAGCAGCATTTCCTGAGGGGGGAGGAGCAGCATTTCCTGAGGGGAAGGTGAGCAGCATTTCCTGAGGGGGGAGCGAGCAGCATTTCCTGAGGGGGGGAGCGAGCAGCATTTCCTGAGGGGGGAGCGAGCAGCATTTCCTGAGGGGAAGGTGAGCAGCATTTCCTGAGGGGGGAGCGAGCAGCATTTCCTGAGGGGGGAGCGAGCAGCATTTCCTGAGGGGAGAATGCGCAGCATTTCCTGAGGTGGTAATGAGCAGCATTTCCTGAGGGGGGAGTGAGCTGCAATTCTTGAGGGGTTAGCGAGCAGTGTTTCCTGAGGGGGGAACGAGCTGCATTTCTGAGGGGGGAGCGAGCAGCATTTCCTCAGTGGGGAGCGAGCAGCATTTCCTGAGGGGCGAAAGAGCAACATTTCTGAGGTGGGAGCCAGCAGCAATTCATGAGGGGGAAGAAAATGCATTTCCTGAAGGGTCAGTGAACAGCATTTCCTGAGGGGGAGCGAGCAGTATTTCCTGAGGGTTCCGTGAGCAGCATTTCCTTAGGGGGAACGAGCAGCATTTCCTGAGAGGGAACAAGCAGCATTTTCTGAGGGGGGAACGAGCAGCATTTCCTGAGGGGGAACGAGCAGCATTTCCTGAGGGGGGGAACGAGCAGCATTTCCTGAGGGGGAAAGTGGAAGCATTTCCTGAGGGGGCAGCGAACAGCATTTCCTGAGGGGGGAACGAGCAGCATTTCCTGAGGGGGGAGCGAGCAGCATTTCCTGTCGGGGGAATGAGCAGCATTTCCTGAGGGGGGAACGAGCAGCATTTTTTGAGGGGGGGAACGAGCAGCATTTCCTGAGGGGGGAACAAGCACCATTTCCTGAGCGCGCAGTGAGGAGCATTTCCTGAGGAGGGAATGAGCAGCATTTCCTGAGGGGGGAATGAGCAGCATTTCCTGAGGGGACAACAATCAGCTTTTCCTGAGGGGGGAATGAGCAGCATTTCCTGAGGGGGGAGCAAGCAGCATTTCTGAGGGGGGAGCGAGCAGCATTTCCTGAGAGGGAAGGAGCAGCATTTCCTTAGGGGGCAGCGAGCAGCATTTCCTGAGGGGTCAGTGAGCTGCATTTCCTGAGGGGGGGAGCGAGCAGCAGTTCCTGAGGGGGGAACGAGCAGCATTTCCTGAGGGTTCAGTGAGCAGCATTTCCTGAGGGGTCAGTGAGCTGCATTTCCTGAGGGGGGAGCGAGCCGCATTTCCTGAGGGGGAAATGATTTGCATTTCCTGAGGGGGGAACGAGCAGCATTTCTGAGGGGGGTAGCGAGTAGTATTTCCTAAGGGGGGAGCGAACAGCATTTCCTGAGGGCCAGAGAACATTATTTCCTGAGGGGGCAGCGAGCAGCATTTTTTGAAGGGGGAACGAGCAGCATTTCCTGAGGGGGGAACGAGCAGCATTTCCTGAGGGGGGAGTGAGCAGCATTTTTTGAGGGGGGAACGAGCAGCATTTCCTCACGGGGGAGCGAGCTGCATTTCTGAGGGTGTTCGAGCAACATTTCCTAAGGGGGGAGCGAGCAGCATTTCCTGATGGGGGAACCAGCAGCATTTCCTGAGGGGGCAGTGAGCCATATTTCCTCAGTGGGGAAGGAGCAGCATTTCCTGACGGGGGAACGAGCAGCATTTCCTGAGGGGGATCGAGCAGCATTTCCTGAGGGGGGAACGAGCAGCATTTCCTGAGGGGAGAACGAGCAGCATTTCCTGAGGGGGCAGTGAACAGTATTTCCTCAGTGGGGAAGGAGCAGCATTTCCTGACGGGGGAATGAGCAGCAATTCTTGGCTGCGGGAATGAATAGCATTTCCTGTGAGGGGAGCGAGCAGCATTTCTGAGTTGGAAATAAGCATGATTTCCTGAGGGGGGGAGTGAGCAGCATTTCCTGAGGGGGAGCGAGCAGCATTTCCTGAGAGGGGAACGAGCAGCATTTCCTGAGGGGGCAATGAGCAGCATTTTCTGATGGGTCAGTGAGCTGCATTTCCTGAGGGGGGAGCGAGCAACATTTCTGAGGGGGAAGGGAGCTGCATTTCCTGAGGGAGAAAAAAGTAGCATTTCCTGATGGGAAGCGAGCAGCATTTCCTGAGCGGGGATCGAGCAGCATTTCTTGGGGGTGGGGATCGAGCGGCATTTCCTGAGGGGGGAGTGAGCTGCATTTCCTGAGGGGGGAGTGAGCAGCATTTCCTGAGGTGGGAGTGAGCAGCATTTCCTGAGGGGTTAGCGAGCAGCATTTCCTGAGGGGGGAATGAGCAACATTTCTGAGGGGGGAGCGAGCAGCATTTCCTCAGTGGGGAGCTGCATTTCCTGAGGGGCGAACGAGCAACATTTCTGAGGTGGGAGCCAGAAGCAATTCATGAGGGGGAAGGAAATGCATTTCCTGAAGGGTCAGTGAGCTGCATTTCCTGAAGGGGGAACGAGCAGCATTTCCTGAGGGGGTGAGCGAGCAGCATTTCCTGAGGGGGGAGCGAGCAGCATTTCCTGGGTGGAGTTACGAGCAGCATTTCTTGAGGGGGGATCCAGCAGCATTTCCTGAGGGGGGATCGAGCAGCATTTCCTGAGGGGGTAACGAGCAGCATTTCCTGAGGGGGGAACGAGCAGCATTTCCTGAGGGGGGAACGAGCAGCATTTCCTGAGGGGGAAATGAGCACCATTTCCTCAGGGGGATCGAGCAGCATTTCCTGAGGGGGGATCGAGCATCATTTCGTGGGTGGGAGAACGAGCAGCATTTCCTGAGGGGGGAACGAGCAGCATTTTCTGAGGGGGGATCGAACAGCATTTCCAGAGGGGAAATGAGCTTCATTTCGTCAGGGGGGAACAAGCATCATTTCCAGAGGGGGGAACGAGCAGCATTTCCTGAGGGGGAAAGCGGAAGCATTTCCTGAGGGGGGAACGAGCAGCATTTCCTGAGGGGGTGCGAGCAGCATTTCCTGAGGCGGGAACGAGCAGCATTTCCTGAGGGGTCAGTGAGCTGCATTTCCTGAGGGGGGAGCGAGCAGAATTTGCTGAGGGGGGGAACGAGCAACATTTCTGAGGGGTTAACGAACTGCATTTCCTGAGGGGGGAGCGAGCAGTATTTCCTGAGTTGGAGCGAGCAACATTTCTGAGGGGGAAGGGAGCTGCATTTCCTGAGGGTGAAAAAAGTAGCATTTCCTGATGGGAAGGGAGCAGCATTTCCTGAGCGGGGATCGAGCAGCATTTCCTGGGGGGGGGGGGGGGGTGGGATCGAGAGGCATTTCCTGAGGGGGCAGTGAGCTGCATTTCCTGAGGGGGCAGTGAGCTGCATTTCCTGAGGTGGGAGTGAGCAGCATTTCCTGAGGGGTTAGCGAGCAGCATTTCCTGAGGGGGGAACGAGCAGCATTTACTGAGGGGAAATGAGCAGCATTTCCAGAGGGGGAAATGAGCTTCATTTCCTCAGGGGGGTACGAGCAGCATTTCCTGAGGGGGGAGTGAGCAGCATTTCCTGAGGGGGAACGAGCAGCATTTCCTGAGGGGGGAGTGAGCAGCATTTCCTGAGGGGGGAGTGAGCAGCATTTCCTGAGGTGGTAACGAGCAGCATTTGCTGAGGGGACAGCGAACAGCACTTCCTGAGTGGGGAGCAAGCAGCATTTTCTGAGGGGGGGAACGAGCAGCATTTCCTGAGGGGGGAGCGAGCAGCATTTCCTGAGGGGGGAGCGAGCAGCATTTCCTGAGGGGGGAGTGAGCAGCATTTCCTGAGGTGGTAACGAGCAGCATTTGCTGAGGGGACACCGAACAGCACTTCCTGAGTGGGGAGCGAGCAGCATTTTCTGAGGGGGAGCGATCAGCATTTCCTGAGGGGGGAACGAGCAGCATTTCTGAGGGGATAGCGAGCAGTTACTTCTTAAGGGGGGAGCAAGCAACATTTCCTGAGGGGAGAACGAGCAGCATTTCCTCAGTGGGGAGCGAGCAACATTTCTGAGGTGGGAGCCAGCAGCAATTCCGGAGGGGGAAGGAAATGCATTTCCTGAAGGGTCAGTGAGCAGCATTTCCTGATGGGGGAATGAGCAGCATTTCCTGAGGGTGGTATGAGTAGCATTTCCTGGGGGGGAACGAGCAGCATTTCCTGAGGGGGGAACGAGCAGCATTTCCTGAGGGGGGAACGAGCAGCATTTCCTGAGGGGGCAACAAGCAGCTTTTCCTGAGGGGAAATGAGCAGCATTTCCTGAGGGGGGAGTGAGCAGCATTTCCTCAGTGGGGAGCGAGCTGCATTTCTGAGGGGGATTGAGCAGCATTTCCTAAGGGGGGAGCAAGCAGCATTTCCTGAGGGGGGAGCGAGCAGCATTTCCTGAGGGGGGAATGAGCAGCATTTCCTGAGGGGGAAATGAGCACCATTTCCTGAGGGGGGGAACGAGCAGCATTTCCTGAGGGGGGAGCGAGCAGCATTTCCTGAGGGGGAGCGAGCAACATTCCCTGAGGGGGGAACGAGCAGCATTTTCTGAGGGGGGAACGAGCAGCATTTCCTGAGGGGGGAGCGAGCAGCATTTCCTTAGGGGGAAGCGAGCAGCATTTCCTGAGGGGGGAACGAGCAGCATTTTCTGAGGGGGGAACGAGCAGCATTTCCTGGGTGGGGTTACGAGCAGCATTTCTTGAGGGGGGAACCAGCAGCATTTTCTGAGGGGGGATCGAGCAGCTTTTCCTAAGGGGGGAGCGAGCAGCATTTCCTGGGTGGGGGAACGAGCAGCATTTCCTGAGGGGGGAACGAGCAGCATTTTCTGAGGGGGGATCGAGCAGCATTTCCAAAGGGGGAAATGAGCTTCATTTCCTCAGGGGGGAACAAGCAGCATTTCCAGAGGGGTGTACGAGGAGCATTTCCTGAGGGGGAAGCGAGCAGCATTTCCTGAGAGGTGACCAACTGCATTTCCTGAGGGGGCAGCGAGCAGCATTTCCTGAGGGGTGAGTGAGCAGCATTTCCTGAGGGGGCAGCAAGTAGCAGTTCCTGTGGGTGAATTGAGCAGCATTTCCTGAGGGGGCAGCGAGCAGCATTTCCTGAGGGGGGAGTGAGCAGCATTTCCTGAGGGGGGAGCGAGCAGCATTTCCTGAGGCGGAAATGATTTGCATTTCCTGAGTGGGGAGTGAGCAGCATTTCCTGAGGGTGGAACGAGCAGCATTTCTGAGGGGGGTAGCGAGCAGTATTTCCAGAAGGGGAACGAGCAGCATTTCCTGAGGGGGGAGCGAGCAGCATTTCTGAGGGGGAAATGATTTGCATTTCCTGAGTGGGGAGCGAGCAGCATTTCCTGAGGGCGGAACGAAGCAGCATTTCTGAGGGGGGTAGCGAGCAGTATGACCTAAGAGGGGAACGAGCAGCATTTCTGAGGGGGGGAATGAGCAGAATTTGCTGAGGGGGGATCGAGCAACATTTCCTGAGTTGGAGCGAGCAACATTTCTGACGGGGGGAACGAGCAGCATTTCCTGAGGGAGGAACGAGCAGCATTTCCTCAGGGGGGATCGAGCTGCATTTCTGAGGGGGATCGAGCAACATTTCCTAAGGGGGGAGCGAGCAGCATTTCCAGATGGGGGAACGAGCACCATTTTCTGAGGGGGGTACGAGCAGAATTTCTGAGGGGGGAGTGAGCAGCATTTCCTGAGGGGGGAGTGAGCAGCATTTCCTGAGGGGACACCGAACAGCACTTCCTGAGGGGGGAACAAGCAGCACTTCCTGAGGGGGGAACAAGCAGCATTTCCTGAGGGGGGAGCGAGCAGCCTTTCTGAGGGGGGAGTGAGCAGCATTTCCTGAGAGGGAAGGAGCAGCATTTCTGAGGGTGGTGCGAGCAGCATTTCCTGAGAGGGGAGCGAGCAGCATTTTCTGAGGGTGAATTGAGCAGCATTTCCTGAGTTGGGAGTGAGCAGCATTTCCTGAGGGGGGGAACGAGCAGCATTTCTGAGGGGGGAGCCAGCAGCAATTTCTGAGGGGGAAGGAAATGCATTTCCTGAAGGGTCAGTGAGCAACATTTCCTGAGGGGTCCGTGTTCAGCATTTCCTGAGGGGGAAGCGAGCAGCATTTCCTGAGGGGGGAACGAGCAGCATTTCCTGAGGGGGAAACGAGCAGCATTTCCTGAGGGGGAAGCGAGCAGCATTTCCTGAGGGGGGAACGAGCATCATTTCCTGAGGGGGAAGCGAGCAGCATTTCCTGAGGGGGGATCGAGCAGCATTTCCAGAGTGGGAACAAGCAGCATTTCCTGATGGTGGAGTGAGCAGCATTTCCTGAGAGGGGAGTGAGCAGCATTTCTGAGGGGGGCGTGAGCAGCATTTCCTGAGGGGGGAACGAGCAGCATTTCCTGAGGGGGGAGGAGCAGCATTTCCTGAGGGGAAGGTGAGCAGCATTTCCTGAGGGGGGAGCGAGCAGCATTTCCTGAGGGGGGAGCGAGCAGCATTTCCTGAGGGGGGAGCGAGCAGCATTTCCTGAGGGGAAGGTGAGCAGCATTTCCTGAGGGGGGAGCGAGCAGCATTTCCTGAGGGGGGAGCGAGCAGCATTTCCTGAGGGGAGAATGCGCAGCATTTCCTGAGGTGGTAATGAGCAGCATTTCCTGAGGGGGGAGTGAGCTGCAATTCTTGAGGGGTTAGCGAGCAGTGTTTCCTGAGGGGGGAACGAGCTGCATTTCTGAGGGGGGAGCGAGCAGCATTTCCTCAGTGGGGAGCGAGCAGCATTTCCTGAGGGGCGAAAGAGCAACATTTCTGAGGTGGGAGCCAGCAGCAATTCATGAGGGGGAAGAAAATGCATTTCCTGAAGGGTCAGTGAACAGCATTTCCTGAGGGGGAGCGAGCAGTATTTCCTGAGGGTTCCGTGAGCAGCATTTCCTTAGGGGGAACGAGCAGCATTTCCTGAGAGGGAACAAGCAGCATTTTCTGAGGGGGGAACGAGCAGCATTTCCTGAGGGGGAACGAGCAGCATTTCCTGAGGGGGGAACGAGCAGCATTTCCTGAGGGGGAAAGTGGAAGCATTTCCTGAGGGGGCAGCGAACAGCATTTCCTGAGGGGGGAACGAGCAGCATTTCCTGAGGGGGGAGCGAGCAGCATTTCCTGTCGGGGGAATGAGCAGCATTTCCTGAGGGGGGAACGAGCAGCATTTTTTGAGGGGGGAACGAGCAGCATTTCCTGAGGGGGGAACAAGCACCATTTCCTGAGCGCGCAGTGAGGAGCATTTCCTGAGGAGGGAATGAGCAGCATTTCCTGAGGGGGGAATGAGCAGCATTTCCTGAGGGGACAACAATCAGCTTTTCCTGAGGGGGGAATGAGCAGCATTTCCTGAGGGGGGAGCAAGCAGCATTTCTGAGGGGGGAGCGAGCAGCATTTCCTGAGAGGGAAGGAGCAGCATTTCCTTAGGGGGCAGCGAGCAGCATTTCCTGAGGGGTCAGTGAGCTGCATTTCCTGAGGGGGGAGCGAGCAGCAGTTCCTGAGGGGGGAACGAGCAGCATTTCCTGAGGGTTCAGTGAGCAGCATTTCCTGAGGGGTCAGTGAGCTGCATTTCCTGAGGGGGGAGCGAGCCGCATTTCCTGAGGGGGAAATGATTTGCATTTCCTGAGGGGGGAACGAGCAGCATTTCTGAGGGGGGTAGCGAGTAGTATTTCCTAAGGGGGGAGCGAACAGCATTTCCTGAGGGCCAGAGAACATTATTTCCTGAGGGGGCAGCGAGCAGCATTTTTTGAGGGGGGAACGAGCAGCATTTCCTGAGGGGGGAACGAGCAGCATTTCCTGAGGGGGGAGTGAGCAGCATTTTTTGAGGGGGGAACGAGCAGCATTTCCTCACGGGGGAGCGAGCTGCATTTCTGAGGGTGTTCGAGCAACATTTCCTAAGGGGGGAGCGAGCAGCATTTCCTGATGGGGGAACCAGCAGCATTTCCTGAGGGGGCAGTGAGCCATATTTCCTCAGTGGGGAAGGAGCAGCATTTCCTGACGGGGGAACGAGCAGCATTTCCTGAGGGGGGACCCAGCAGCATTTCCTGAGGTGGAACGAGCAGCATTTTTTGAGGGGGGAACGAGCAGCAATTTTTGAGGGTGGAACGAGCAGCATTTCCTGAGGGGGATCGAGCAGCATTTCCTGAGGGGGGAACGAGCAGCATTTCCTGAGGGGAGAACGAGCAGCATTTCCTGAGGGGACAGTGAACAGTATTTCCTCAGTGGGGAAGGAGCAGCATTTCCTGACGGGGGAATGAGCAGCAATTCTTGGCTGCGGGAATGAATAGCATTTCCTGTGAGGGGAGCGAGCAGCATTTCTGAGTTGGAAATAAGCATGATTTCCTGAGGGGGGAGTGAGCAGCATTTCCTGAGGGGGAGCGAGCAGCATTTCCTGAGAGGGGAACGAGCAGCATTTCCTGAGGGGGCAATGAGCAGCATTTTCTGATGGGTCAGTGAGCTGCATTTCCTGAGGGGGGAGCGAGCAACATTTCTGAGGGGGAAGGGAGCTGCATTTCCTGAGGGTGAAAAAAGTAGCATTTCCTGATGGGAAGCGAGCAGCATTTCCTGAGCGGGGATCGAGCAGCATTTCTTGGGGGTGGGGATCGAGCGGCATTTCCTGAGGGGGGAGTGAGCTGCATTTCCTGAGGGGGGAGTGAGCAGCATTTCCTGAGGTGGGAGTGAGCAGCATTTCCTGAGGGGTTAGCGAGCAGCATTTCCTGAGGGGGGAATGAGCAACATTTCTGAGGGGGGAGCGAGCAGCATTTCCTCAGTGGGGAGCTGCATTTCCTGAGGGGCGAACGAGCAACATTTCTGAGGTGGGAGCCAGAAGCAATTCATGAGGGGGAAGGAAATGCATTTCCTGAAGGGTCAGTGAGCTGCATTTCCTGAGGGGGGGAACGAGCAGCATTTCCTGAGGGGGTGAGCGAGCAGCATTTCCTGAGGGGGGAGCGAGCAGCATTTCCTGGGTGGAGTTACGAGCAGCATTTCTTGAGGGGGGAACCAGCAGCATTTCCTGAGGGGGGATCGAGCAGCATTTCCTGAGGGGGTAACGAGCAGCATTTCCTGAGGGGGGAACGAGCAGCATTTCCTGAGGGGGGAACGAGCAGCATTTCCTGAGGGGGAAATGAGCACCATTTCCTCAGGGGGATCGAGCAGCATTTCCTGAGGGGGGATCGAGCATCATTTCGTGGGTGGGAGAACGAGCAGCATTTCCTGAGGGGGGAACGAGCAGCATTTTCTGAGGGGGGATCGAACAGCATTTCCAGAGGGGAAATGAGCTTCATTTCGTCAGGGGGGAACAAGCATCATTTCCAGAGGGGGGAACGAGCAGCATTTCCTGAGGGGGAAAGCGGAAGCATTTCCTGAGGGGGGAACGAGCAGCATTTCCTGAGGGGGTGCGAGCAGCATTTCCTGAGGCGGGAACGAGCAGCATTTCCTGAGGGGTCAGTGAGCTGCATTTCCTGAGGGGTTAGCGAGCAGCATTTCCTGAGGGGGGAATGAGCAACATTTCTGAGGGGGGAGCGAGCAGCATTTCCTCTGTGGGGAGCTGCATTTCCTGAGGGGCGAACGAGCAACATTTCTGAGGTGGGAGCCAGAAGCAATTCATGAGGGGGAAGGAAATGCATTTCCTGAAGGGTCAGTGAGCTGCATTTCCTGAGGGGGGAATGAGCAGCATTTCCTGAGGGGGTGAGCGAGCAGCATTTCCTGAGGGGGGAGCGAGCAGCATTTCCTGGGTGGAGTTACGAGCAGCATTTCTTGGGGCGGAACCAGCAGCATTTCCTGAGGGGGGATCGAGCAGCATTTCCAAAGGGGGAAATGAGCTTCATTTCCTCAGGGGGGAACAAGCAGCATTTCCAGAGGGGTGTACGAGGAGAATTTCCTGAGGGGGAAGCGAGCAGCATTTCCTGAGGTGTGACCAACTGCATTTCCTGAGGGGGCAGCGAGCAGCATTTCCTGAGGGGTGAGTGTGCAGCATTTTCTGAGGGGGCAGCAAGTAGCAGTTCCTGTGGGTGAATTGAGCAGCATTTCCTGAGGGGGCAGCGAGCAGCATTTCCTGAGGGGGGAGTGAGCAGCATTTCCTGAGGGGGGAGCGAGCAGCATTTCCTGAGGCGGAAATGATTTGCATTTCCTGAGTGGGGAGTGAGCAGCATTTCCTGAGGGTGGAACGAGCAGCATTTCTGAGGGGGGGTAGCGAGCAGTATTTCCAGAAGGGGAACGAGCAGCATTTCCTGAGGGGGGAGCGAGCAGCATTTCTGAGGGGGAAATGATTTGCATTTCCTGAGTGGGGAGTGAGCAGCATTTCCTGAGGGCGGAACGAAGCAGCATTTCTGAGGGAGTAGTGAGCAGTATGAACTAAGAGGGGAACGAGCAGCATTTCTGAGGGGGGAGTGAGCAGAATTTGCTGAGGGGGGATCGAGCAACATTTCCTGAGTTGGAGTGAGCAACATTTCTGACGGGGGAACTAGCAGCATTTCCTGAGGGAGGAACGAGCAGCATTTCCTCAGGGGGGATCGAGCTGCATTTCTGAGGGGGATCGAGCAACATTTCCTAAGGGGGGAGCGAGCAGCATTTCCAGATGGGGGAACGAGCACCATTTTCTGAGGGGGGTACGAGCAGAATTTCTGAGGGGGGAGTGAACAGCATTTCCTGAGGGGGGAGTGAGCAGCATTTCCTGAGGGGGGAGCGAGCAGCATTTCCTGAGGGGACACCGAACAGCACTTCCTGAGGGGGGAACAAGCAGCATTTTCTGAGGGGGGAATGAGCAACATTTCCTGAGGGGGGAGCGAGCAGCATTTCGTGAGGGGGGAACGAGCAGCATTTCTGAGGGGGGTAGCGAGCAGTATTTCCTAAGGGGGGAGCGAGCAACATTTCTGAGGTGGGAGCCAGCAGCAATTCCGGAGGGGGAAGGAAATGCATTTCCTGAAGGGTCAGTGAGCAGCATTTCCGGAGGGGGAGCGAGCAACATTTCTGAGGGGGAAGGAGTAGCATTTCCTCAGGGGGAACCAGCAGCATTTCCTGAGGGACAGAGAACATCATTTCCTGAGGGGTGATCGAGCAGCATTTTTTGAGGCGGGAACGAGCAGCATTTCCTGAGGCGGGAACGAGCAGCATTTCCTG
This sequence comes from Isurus oxyrinchus, assembly GCA_026770705.1. Taxonomy (NCBI): domain Eukaryota; kingdom Metazoa; phylum Chordata; class Chondrichthyes; order Lamniformes; family Lamnidae; genus Isurus; species Isurus oxyrinchus. The sequence goes on along the minus strand of JANJGN010000922.1, from coordinate 156,553 downwards.
AGGGGGAACGAGCAGCATTTCCTGAGGGGGGAACGAGCAGCATTTCCTGAGGGGGGAACGAGCAGCATTTCCTGAGGGGGGAACGAGCAGCATTTCCTGAGGGGAAATGAGCAGCATTTCCAGAGGGGGAAATGAGCTTCATTTCCTCAGGGGGGAACGAGCAGCATTTCCTGAGGGGGGAGTGAGCAGCATTTCCTGAGGGGGGAGTGAGCAGCATTTCCTGAGGTGGTAACGAGCAGCATTTGCTGAGGGGACAGCGAACAGCACTTCCTGAGTGGGGAGCAAGCAGCATTTTCTGAGGGGGGAACGAGCAGCATTTCCTGAGGGGGGAGCGAGCAGCATTTCCTGAGGGGGGAGCGAGCAGCATTTCCTGAGGGGGGAGTGAGCAGCATTTCCTGAGGTGGTAACGAGCAGCATTTGCTGAGGGGACACCGAACAGCACTTCCTGAGTGGGGAGCGAGCAGCATTTTCTGAGGGGGAGCGATCAGCATTTCCTGAGGGGGGAACGAGCAGCATTTCTGAGGGGATAGCGAGCAGTTACTTCTTAAGGGGGGAGCAAGCAACATTTCCTGAGGGGAGAACGAGCAGCATTTCCTCAGTGGGGAGCGAGCAACATTTCTGAGGTGGGAGCAAGCAGCAATTCCAGAGGGGGAAGGAAATGCATTTCCTGAAGGGTCAGTGATCAGCATTTCCTGATGGGGGAATGAGCAGCATTTCCTGAGGGTGGTATGAGCAGCATTTCCTGAGGGTGCAGTGAGCAGCATTTCCTGAGGGGGGAACGAGCAGCATTTCCTGAGGGGGGAACGAGCAGCATTTCCTGAGGGGGGAACGAGCAGCATTTCCTGAGGGGGCAACAAGCAGCTTTTCCTGAGGGGAAATGAGCAGCATTTCCTGAGGGGGGAGCGAGCTGCATTTCTGAGGGGGATTGAGCAGCATTTCCTAAGGGGGGAGCAAGCAGCATTTCCTGAGGGGGGAGCGAGCAGCATTTCCTGAGGGGGGAAAGAGCAGCATTTCCTGAGGGGGGAAATGAGCACCATTTCCTGAGGGGGGAACGAGCAGCATTTCCTGAGGGGGGAGCGAGCAGCATTTCCTGAGGGGGAGCGAGCAACATTCCCTGAGGGGGGAACGAGCAGCATTTCCTGAGGGGGGAACGAGCAGCATTTCCTGAGGGGGGAGCGAGCAGCATTTCCTTAGGGGGAAGCGAGCAGCATTTCCTGAGGGGGGAACGAGCAGCATTTTCTGAGGGGGGAACGAGCAGCATTTCCTGGGTGGGGGAACGAGCAGCATTTCCTGAGGGGGGAACGAGCAGCATTTTCTGAGGGGGGATCGAGCAGCATTTCCAAAGGGGGAAATGAGCTTCATTTCCTCAGGGGGGAACAAGCAGCATTTCCAGAGGGGTGTACGAGGAGCATTTCCTGAGGGGGAAGCGAGCAGCATTTCCTGAGAGGTGACCAACTGCATTTCCTGAGGGGGCAGCGAGCAGCATTTCCTGAGGGGTGAGTGAGCAGCATTTCCTGAGGGGGCAGCAAGTAGCAGTTCCTGTGGGTGAATTGAGCAGCATTTCCTGAGGGGGCAGCGAGCAGCATTTCCTGAGGGGGGAGTGAGCAGCATTTCCTGAGGGGGGAGCGAGCAGCATTTCCTGAGGCGGAAATGATTTGCATTTCCTGAGTGGGGAGTGAGCAGCATTTCCTGAGGGTGGAACGAGCAGCATTTCTGAGGGGGTAGCGAGCAGTATTTCCAGAAGGGGAACGAGCAGCATTTCCTGAGGGGGGAGCGAGCAGCATTTCTGAGGGGGAAATGATTTGCATTTCCTGAGTGGGGAGCGAGCAGCATTTCCTGAGGGCGGAACGAAGCAGCATTTCTGAGGGGGTAGCGAGCAGTATGACCTAAGAGGGGAACGAGCAGCATTTCTGAGGGGGGAATGAGCAGAATTTGCTGAGGGGGGATCGAGCAACATTTCCTGAGTTGGAGCGAGCAACATTTCTGACGGGGGAACGAGCAGCATTTCCTGAGGGAGGAACGAGCAGCATTTCCTCAGGGGGGATCGAGCTGCATTTCTGAGGGGGATCGAGCAACATTTCCTAAGGGGGGAGCGAGCAGCATTTCCAGATGGGGGAACGAGCACCATTTTCTGAGGGGGGTACGAGCAGAATTTCTGAGGGGGGAGTGAGCAGCATTTCCTGAGGGGGGAGTGAGCAGCATTTCCTGAGGGGACACCGAACAGCACTTCCTGAGGGGGGAACAAGCAGCACTTCCTGAGGGGGGAACAAGCAGCATTTCCTGAGGGGGGAGCGAGCAGCCTTTCTGAGGGGGGAGTGAGCAGCATTTCCTGAGAGGGAAGGAGCAGCATTTCTGAGGGTGGTGCGAGCAGCATTTCCTGAGAGGGGAGCGAGCAGCATTTTCTGAGGGTGAATTGAGCAGCATTTCCTGAGTTGGGAGTGAGCAGCATTTCCTGAGGGGGGAACGAGCAGCATTTCTGAGGGGGGAGCCAGCAGCAATTTCTGAGGGGGAAGGAAATGCATTTCCTGAAGGGTCAGTGAGCAGCATTTCCTGAGGGGTCCGTGTTCAGCATTTCCTGAGGGGGAAGCGAGCAGCATTTCCTGAGGGGTGAACGAGCAGCATTTCCTGAGGGGGAAACAAGCAGCATTTCCTGAGGGGGAAGCGAGCAGCATTTCCTGAGGGGGGAACGAGCATCATTTCCTGAGGGGGAAGCGAGCAGCATTTCCTGAGGGGGGATCGAGCAGCATTTCCAGAGTGGGAACAAGCAGCATTTCCTGATGGTGGAGTGAGCAGCATTTCCTGAGAGGGGAGTGAGCAGCATTTCTGAGGGGGGCGTGAGCAGCATTTCCTGAGGGGGGAACGAGCAGCATTTCCTGAGGGGGGAGGAGCAGCATTTCCTGAGGGGAAGGTGAGCAGCATTTCCTGAGGGGGGAGCGAGCAGCATTTCCTGAGGGGGGAGCGAGCAGCATTTCCTGAGGGGGGAGCGAGCAGCATTTCCTGAGGGGAAGGTGAGCAGCATTTCCTGAGGGGGGAGCGAGCAGCATTTCCTGAGGGGGGAGCGAGCAGCATTTCCTGAGGGGAGAATGCGCAGCATTTCCTGAGGTGGTAATGAGCAGCATTTCCTGAGGGGGGAGTGAGCTGCAATTCTTGAGGGGTTAGCGAGCAGTGTTTCCTGAGGGGGGAACGAGCTGCATTTCTGAGGGGGGAGCGAGCAGCATTTCCTCAGTGGGGAGCGAGCAGCATTTCCTGAGGGGCGAAAGAGCAACATTTCTGAGGTGGGAGCCAGCAGCAATTCATGAGGGGGAAGAAAATGCATTTCCTGAAGGGTCAGTGAACAGCATTTCCTGAGGGGGAGCGAGCAGTATTTCCTGAGGGTTCCGTGAGCAGCATTTCCTTAGGGGGAACGAGCAGCATTTCCTGAGAGGGAACAAGCAGCATTTTCTGAGGGGGGAACGAGCAGCATTTCCTGAGGGGGAACGAGCAGCATTTCCTGAGGGGGGAACGAGCAGCATTTCCTGAGGGGGAAAGTGGAAGCATTTCCTGAGGGGGCAGCGAACAGCATTTCCTGAGGGGGGAACGAGCAGCATTTCCTGAGGGGGGAGCGAGCAGCATTTCCTGTCGGGGGAATGAGCAGCATTTCCTGAGGGGGGAACGAGCAGCATTTTTTGAGGGGGGAACGAGCAGCATTTCCTGAGGGGGGAACAAGCACCATTTCCTGAGCGCGCAGTGAGGAGCATTTCCTGAGGAGGGAATGAGCAGCATTTCCTGAGGGGGGAATGAGCAGCATTTCCTGAGGGGACAACAATCAGCTTTTCCTGAGGGGGGAATGAGCAGCATTTCCTGAGGGGGGAGCAAGCAGCATTTCTGAGGGGGGAGCGAGCAGCATTTCCTGAGAGGGAAGGAGCAGCATTTCCTTAGGGGGCAGCGAGCAGCATTTCCTGAGGGGTCAGTGAGCTGCATTTCCTGAGGGGGGAGCGAGCAGCAGTTCCTGAGGGGGGAACGAGCAGCATTTCCTGAGGGTTCAGTGAGCAGCATTTCCTGAGGGGTCAGTGAGCTGCATTTCCTGAGGGGGGAGCGAGCCGCATTTCCTGAGGGGGAAATTATTTGCATTTCCTGAGGGGGGAACGAGCAGCATTTCTGAGGGGGGTAGCGAGTAGTATTTCCTAAGGGGGGAGCGAACAGCATTTCCTGAGGGCCAGAGAACATTATTTCCTGAGGGGGCAGCGAGCAGCATTTTTTGAGGGGGGAACGAGCAGCATTTCCTGGGGGGGGAACGAGCAGCATTTCCTGAGGGGGGAGTGAGCAGCATTTTTTGAGGGGGGAACGAGCAGCATTTCCTCACGGGGGAGCGAGCTGCATTTCTGAGGGTGTTCGAGCAACATTTCCTAAGGGGGGAGCGAGCAGCATTTCCTGATGGGGGAACCAGCAGCATTTCCTGAGGGGGCAGTGAGCCATATTTCCTCAGTGGGGAAGGAGCAGCATTTCCTGACGGGGGAACGAGCAGCATTTCCTGAGGGGGGACCCAGCAGCATTTCCTGAGGTGGAACGAGCAGCATTTTTTGAGGGGGGAACGAGCAGCAATTTTTGAGGGTGGAACGAGCAGCATTTCCTGAGGGGGATCGAGCAGCATTTCCTGAGGGGGGAACGAGCAGCATTTCCTGAGGGGAGAACGAGCAGCATTTCCTGAGGGGGCAGTGAACAGTATTTCCTCAGTGGGGAAGGAGCAGCATTTCCTGACGGGGGAATGAGCAGCAATTCTTGGCTGCGGGAATGAATAGCATTTCCTGTGAGGGGAGCGAGCAGCATTTCTGAGTTGGAAATAAGCATGATTTCCTGAGGGGGGAGTGAGCAGCATTTCCTGAGGGGGAGCGAGCAGCATTTCCTGAGAGGGGAACGAGCAGCATTTCCTGAGGGGGCAATGAGCAGCATTTTCTGATGGGTCAGTGAGCTGCATTTCCTGAGGGGGGAGCGAGCAACATTTCTGAGGGGGAAGGGAGCTGCATTTCCTGAGGGTGAAAAAAGTAGCATTTCCTGATGGGAAGCGAGCAGCATTTCCTGAGCGGGGATCGAGCAGCATTTCTTGGGGGTGGGGATCGAGCGGCATTTCCTGAGGGGGGAGTGAGCTGCATTTCCTGAGGGGGGAGTGAGCTGCATTTCCTGAGGTGGGAGTGAGCAGCATTTCCTGAGGGGTTAGCGAGCAGCATTTCCTGAGGGGGGAATGAGCAACATTTCTGAGGGGGGAGCGAGCAGCATTTCCTCAGTGGGGAGCTGCATTTCCTGAGGGGCGAACGAGCAACATTTCTGAGGTGGGAGCCAGAAGCAATTCATGAGGGGGAAGGAAATGCATTTCCTGAAGGGTCAGTGAGCTGCATTTCCTGAGGGGGGAACGAGCAGCATTTCCTGAGGGGGTGAGCGAGCAGCATTTCCTGAGGGGGGAGCGAGCAGCATTTCCTGGGTGGAGTTACGAGCAGCATTTCTTGAGGGGGGAACCAGCAGCATTTCCTGAGGGGGGATCGAGCAGCATTTCCTGAGGGGGTAACGAGCAGCATTTCCTGAGGGGGGAACGAGCAGCATTTCCTGAGGGGGGAACGAGCAGCATTTCCTGAGGGGGAAATGAGCACCATTTCCTCAGGGGGATCGAGCAGCATTTCCTGAGGGGGGATCGAGCATCATTTCGTGGGTGGGAGAACGAGCAGCATTTCCTGAGGGGGGAACGAGCAGCATTTTCTGAGGGGGGATCGAACAGCATTTCCAGAGGGGAAATGAGCTTCATTTCGTCAGGGGGGAACAAGCATCATTTCCAGAGGGGGGAACGAGCAGCATTTCCTGAGGGGGAAAGCGGAAGCATTTCCTGAGGGGGGAACGAGCAGCATTTCCTGAGGGGGTGCGAGCAGCATTTCCTGAGGCGGGAACGAGCAGCATTTCCTGAGGGGTCAGTGAGCTGCATTTCCTGAGGGGGGAGCGAGCAGAATTTGCTGAGGGGGGAACGAGCAACATTTCTGAGGGGTTAACGAACTGCATTTCCTGAGGGGGGAGCGAGCAGTATTTCCTGAGTTGGAGCGAGCAACATTTCTGAGGGGGAAGGGAGCTGCATTTCCTGAGGGTGAAAAAAGTAGCATTTCCTGATGGGAAGGGAGCAGCATTTCCTGAGCGGGGATCGAGCAGCATTTCCTGGGGGGGGGGGTGGGGGGGGAATCGAGCGGCATTTCCTGAGGGGGGAGTGAGCTGCATTTCCTGAGGGGGCAGTGAGCTGCATTTCCTGAGGTGGGAGTGAGCAGCATTTCCTGAGGGGTTAGCGAGCAGCATTTCCTGAGGGGGGAATGAGCAACATTTCTGAGGGGGGAGCGAGCAGCATTTCCTCAGTGGGGAGCTGCATTTCCTGAGGGGCGAACGAGCAACATTTCTGAGGTGGGAGCCAGAAGCAATTCATGAGGGGGAAGGAAATGCATTTCCTGAAGGGTCAGTGAGCTGCATTTCCTGAGGGGGGAATGAGCAGCATTTCCTGAGGGGGTGAGCGAGCAGCATTTCCTGAGGGGGGAGCGAGCAGCATTTCCTGGGTGGAGTTACGAGCAGCATTTCTTGAGGGGGAACCAGCAGCATTTCCTGAGGGGGGATCGAGCAGCATTTCCAAAGGGGGAAATGAGCTTCATTTCCTCAGGGGGGAACAAGCAGCATTTCCAGAGGGGTGTACGAGGAGAATTTCCTGAGGGGGAAGCGAGCAGCATTTCCTGAGGTGTGACCAACTGCATTTCCTGAGGGGGCAGCGAGCAGCATTTCCTGAGGGGTGAGTGTGCAGCATTTTCTGAGGGGGCAGCAAGTAGCAGTTCCTGTGGGTGAATTGAGCAGCATTTCCTGAGGGGGCAGCGAGCAGCATTTCCTGAGGGGGGAGTGAGCAGCATTTCCTGAGGGGGGAGCGAGCAGCATTTCCTGAGGCGGAAATGATTTGCATTTCCTGAGTGGGGAGTGAGCAGCATTTCCTGAGGGTGGAACGAGCAGCATTTCTGAGGGGGGTAGCGAGCAGTATTTCCAGAAGGGGAACGAGCAGCATTTCCTGAGGGGGGAGCGAGCAGCATTTCTGAGGGGGAAATGATTTGCATTTCCTGAGTGGGGAGTGAGCAGCATTTCCTGAGGGCGGAACGAAGCAGCATTTCTGAGGGGGGTAGCGAGCAGTATGAACTAAGAGGGGAACGAGCAGCATTTCTGAGGGGGGAGTGAGCAGAATTTGCTGAGGGGGGATCGAGCAACATTTCCTGAGTTGGAGTGAGCAACATTTCTGACGGGGGAACGAGCAGCATTTCCTGAGGGAGGAACGAGCAGCATTTCCTCAGGGGGGATCGAGCTGCATTTCTGAGGGGGATCGAGCAACATTTCCTAAGGGGGGAGCGAGCAGCATTTCCAGATGGGGGAACGAGCACCATTTTCTGAGGGGGGTACGAGCAGAATTTCTGAGGGGGGAGTGAGCAGCATTTCCTGAGGGGGGAGTGAGCAGCATTTCCTGAGAGGGGAGTGAGCAGCATTTCTGAGGGGGGCGTGAGCAGCATTTCCTGAGGGGGGAACGAGCAGCATTTCCTGAGGGGGGAGGAGCAGCATTTCCTGAGGGGAAGGTGAGCAGCATTTCCTGAGGGGGGAGCGAGCAGCATTTCCTGAGGGGGGAGCGAGCAGCATTTCCTGAGGGGAGAATGCGCAGCATTTCCTGAGGTGGTAACGAGCAGCATTTCCTGAGGGGGGAGTGAGCTGCAATTCTTGAGGGGTTAGCGAGCAGTGTTTCCTGAGGGGGGAACGAGCTGCATTTCTGAGGGGGGAGCGAGCAGCATTTCCTCAGTGGGGAGCGAGCAGCATTTCCTGAGGGGGCGAAAGAGCAACATTTCTGAGGTGGGAGCCAGCAGCAATTCATGAGGGGGAAGAAAATGCATTTCCTGAAGGGTCAGTGAACAGCATTTCCTGAGGGGGAGCGAGCAGTATTTCCTGAGGGTTCCGTGAGCAGCATTTCCTTAGGGGGAACGAGCAGCATTTCCTGAGAGGGAACAAGCAGCATTTTCTGAGGGGGGAACGAGCAGCATTTCCTGAGGGGGAACGAGCAGCATTTCCTGAGGGGGGAACGAGCAGCATTTCCTGAGGGGGAAAGTGGAAGCATTTCCTGAGGGGGCAGCGAACAGCATTTCCTGAGGGGGGAACGAGCAGCATTTCCTGAGGGGGGAGCGAGCAGCATTTCCTGTCGGGGGAATGAGCAGCATTTCCTGAGGGGGGAACGAGCAGCATTTTTTGAGGGGGGAACGAGCAGCATTTCCTGAGGGGGGAACAAGCACCATTTCCTGAGCGCGCAGTGAGGAGCATTTCCTGAGGAGGGAATGAGCAGCATTTCCTGAGGGGGGAATGAGCAGCATTTCCTGAGGGGACAACAATCAGCTTTTCCTGAGGGGGGAATGAGCAGCATTTCCTGAGGGGGGAGCAAGCAGCATTTCTGAGGGGGGAGCGAGCAGCATTTCCTGAGAGGGAAGGAGCAGCATTTCCTTAGGGGGCAGCGAGCAGCATTTCCTGAGGGGTCAGTGAGCTGCATTTCCTGAGGGGGGAGCGAGCAGCAGTTCCTGAGGGGGGAACGAGCAGCATTTCCTGAGGGTTCAGTGAGCAGCATTTCCTGAGGGGTCAGTGAGCTGCATTTCCTGAGGGGGGAGCGAGCCGCATTTCCTGAGGGGGAAATTATTTGCATTTCCTGAGGGGGGAACGAGCAGCATTTCTGAGGGGGTAGCGAGTAGTATTTCCTAAGGGGGGAGCGAACAGCATTTCCTGAGGGCCAGAGAACATTATTTCCTGAGGGGGCAGCGAGCAGCATTTTTTGAGGGGGGAACGAGCAGCATTTCCTGAGGGGGGAACGAGCAGCATTTCCTGAGGGGGGAGTGAGCAGCATTTTTTGAGGGGGGAACGAGCAGCATTTCCTCACGGGGGAGCGAGCTGCATTTCTGAGGGTGTTCGAGCAACATTTCCTAAGGGGGGAGCGAGCAGCATTTCCTGATGGGGGAACCAGCAGCATTTCCTGAGGGGGCAGTGAGCCATATTTCCTCAGTGGGGAAGGAGCAGCATTTCCTGACGGGGGAACGAGCAGCATTTCCTGAGGGGGGACCCAGCAGCATTTCCTGAGGTGGAACGAGCAGCATTTTTTGAGGGGGGAACGAGCAGCAATTTTTGAGGGTGGAACGAGCAGCATTTCCTGAGGGGGATCGAGCAGCATTTCCTGAGGGGGGAACGAGCAGCATTTCCTGAGGGGAGAACGAGCAGCATTTCCTGAGGGGGCAGTGAACAGTATTTCCTCAGTGGGGAAGGAGCAGCATTTCCTGATGGGGGAATGAGCAGCAATTCTTGGCTGCGGGAATGAATAGCATTTCCTGTGAGGGGAGCGAGCAGCATTTCTGAGTTGGAAATAAGCATGATTTCCTGAGGGGGGAGTGAGCAGCATTTCCTGAGGGGGAGCGAGCAGCATTTCCTGAGAGGGGAACGAGCAGCATTTCCTGAGGGGGCAATGAGCAGCATTTTCTGATGGGTCAGTGAGCTGCATTTCCTGAGGGGGGAGCGAGCAACATTTCTGAGGGGGAAGGGAGCTGCATTTCCTGAGGGTGAAAAAAGTAGCATTTCCTGATGGGAAGCGAGCAGCATTTCCTGAGCGGGGATCGAGCAGCATTTCTTGGGGGTGGGGATCGAGCGGCATTTCCTGAGGGGGGAGTGAGCTGCATTTCCTGAGGGGGGAGTGAGCTGCATTTCCTGAGGTGGGAGTGAGCAGCATTTCCTGAGGGGTTAGCGAGCAGCATTTCCTCAGTGGGGAGCTGCATTTCCTGAGGGGCGAACGAGCAACATTTCTGAGGTGGGAGCCAGAAGCAATTCATGAGGGGGAAGGAAATGCATTTCCTGAAGGGTCAGTGAGCTGCATTTCCTGAGGGGGGAACGAGCAGCATTTCCTGAGGGGGTGAGCGAGCAGCATTTCCTGAGGGGGGAGCGAGCAGCATTTCCTGGGTGGAGTTACGAGCAGCATTTCTTGAGGGGGGAACCAGCAGCATTTCCTGAGGGGGGATCGAGCAGCATTTCCTGAGGGGGTAACGAGCAGCATTTCCTGAGGGGGGAACGAGCAGCATTTCCTGAGGGGGGAACGAGCAGCATTTCCTGAGGGGGAAATGAGCACCATTTCCTCAGGGGGATCGAGCAGCATTTCCTGAGGGGGGATCGAGCATCATTTCGTGGGTGGGAGAACGAGCAGCATTTCCTGAGGGGGGAATGAGCAGCATTTTCTGAGGGGGGATCGAACAGCATTTCCAGAGGGGAAATGAGCTTCATTTCGTCAGGGGGGAACAAGCATCATTTCCAGAGGGGGGAACGAGCAGCATTTCCTGAGGGGGAAAGCGGAAGCATTTCCTGAGGGGGGAACGAGCAGCATTTCCTGAGGGGGTGCGAGCAGCATTTCCTGAGGCGGGGAACGAGCAGCATTTCCTGAGGGGTCAGTGAGCTGCATTTCCTGAGGGGGGAGCGAGCAGAATTTGCTGAGGGGGGAACGAGCAACATTTCTGAGGGGTTAACGAACTGCATTTCCTGAGGGGGGAGCGAGCAGTATTTCCTGAGTTGGAGCGAGCAACATTTCTGAGGGGGAAGGGAGCTGCATTTCCTGAGGGTGAAAAAAGTAGCATTTCCTGATGGGAAGGGAGCAGCATTTCCTGAGCGGGGATCGAGCAGCATTTCCTGGGGGGGGGGGGGGGGGGATCGAGCGGCATTTCCTGAGGGGGGAGTGAGCTGCATTTCCTGAGGGGGCAGTGAGCTGCATTTCCTGAGGTGGGAGTGAGCAGCATTTCCTGAGGGGTTAGCGAGCAGCATTTCCTGAGGGGGGAATGAGCAACATTTCTGAGGGGGGAGCAAGCAGCATTTCCTCAGTGGGGAGCTGCATTTCCTGAGGGGCGAACGAGCAACATTTCTGAGGTGGGAGCCAGAAGCAATTCATGAGGGGGAAGGAAATGCATTTCCTGAATGGTCAGTGAGCTGCATTTCCTGAGGGGGGAACGAGCAGCATTTCCTGAGGGGGTGAGCGAGCAGCATTTCCTGAGGGGGGAGCGAGCAGCATTTCCTGGGTGGAGTTACGAGCAGCATTTCTTGAGGGGGAACCAGCAGCATTTCCTGAGGGGGGATCGAGCAGCATTTCCTGAGGGGGTAACGAGCAGCATTTCCTGAGGGGGGAACGAGCAGCATTTCCTGAGGGGGGAACGAGCAGCATTTCCTGAGGGGGAAATGAGCACCATTTCCTCAGGGGGATCGAGCAGCATTTCCTGAGGGGGGATCGAGCATCATTTCATGGGTGGGAGAACGAGCAGCATTTCCTGAGGGGGGAACGAGCAGCATTTTCTGAGGGGGGATCGAACAGCATTTCCAGAAGGGAAATGAGCTTCATTTCCTCAGGGGGGAACAAGCATCATTTTCAGAGGGGGGAACGAGCAGCATTTCCTGAGGGGGAATGAGCAGCATTTCTTGAGGGGGAAAGCGGAAGCATTTCCTGAGGGGGGAACGAGCAGCATTTGCTGAGGGGACACCGAACAGCACTTCCTGAGTGGGGAGCGAGCAGCATTTTTTGAGGGGGGATCGAGCAGCACTTCCTGAGGGGGGAACGAGCAGCATTTCTGAGGGGTTAGCGAGCAGTATTTCCTAAGGGTGGAGCGAGCAGCATTTCCTGAGGGGAGAATGAGCAGCATTTCCTCAGTGGGGAGCGAGCAACATTTCTGAGGTGGGAGCCAGCAGCAATTCTGGAGGGGGAAGGAAATGCATTTCCTGAAGGGTCAGTGAGCAGCATTTCCTGAGGGGGACGGAGTAGCATTTCCTGAGGGGGGAACGAGCAGCATTTTTTGAGGGGGGAACGAGCAGCATTTCCTGAGGGGGGAATGAGCAGCATTTCCTGAGGGGGGAACGAGCAGCATTTCCTGAGGTGGCAGTGAGCTGCATTTCCTGAGGGGGGTGCGAGTAGCATTTCCTGAGGGGGGAACGAGCAGCATTTCCTAAGGGGGAATGAGCTGCATTTCCTGAGGGGGGTGTGAGCAGCATTTCCTGAGGGAGGAACGAGCAGCATTTCTGAGGGGGGTAGCGAGCAGCATTTCCTGAGTTGGAGCGATCAACATTTCTGAGGGGGAAGGGAGCTGCATTTCCTGAGGGTGAAAAAAGCAGCATTTCCTGATGGGAAGCGAGCAGCATTTCCTGAGCGGGGATCGAGCAGCATTTCCTGGGGGGGGGGATCGAGCAGCATTTCCTGAGGGGAGAGTGAGCTGCATTTCCTGAGGTGGGAGTGAGCAGCATTTCTTGAGGGGGGAGCGAGCTGCATTTCCTGGGTGGTGGAACGAGCAGCATTTCCTGAGGGGGGAGCGAGCAGCATTTCTGAGGGGGAAATGATTTGCATTTCCTGAGTGGGGAGTGAGCAGCATTTCCTGAGGGCGGAACGAAGCAGCATTTCTGAGGGAGTAGTGAGCAGTATGAACTAAGAGGGGAACGAGCAGCATTTCTGAGGGGGGAGTGAGCAGAATTTGCTGAGGGGGGATCGAGCAACATTTCCTGAGTTGGAGTGAGCAACATTTCTGACGGGGGAACGAGCAGCATTTCCTGAGGGAGGAACGAGCAGCATTTCCTCAGGGGGGATCGAGCTGCATTTCTGAGGGGGATCGAGCAACATTTCCTAAGGGGGGAGCGAGCAGCATTTCCAGATGGGGGAACGAGCACCATTTTCTGAGGGGGGTACGAGCAGAATTTCTGAGGGGGGAGTGAGCAGCATTTCCTGAGGGGGGAGTGAGCAGCATTTCCTGAGGGGGGAGCGAGCAGCATTTCCTGAGGGGACACCGAACAGCACTTCCTGAGGGGGGAACAAGCAGCATTTTCTGAGGGGGGAATGAGCAACATTTCCTGAGGGGGGAGCGAGCAGCATTTCGTGAGGGGGGAACGAGCAGCATTTCTGAGGGGGTAGCGAGCAGTATTTCCTAAGGGGGGAGCGAGCAACATTTCTGAGGTGGGAGCCAGCAGCAATTCCGGAGGGGGAAGGAAATGCATTTCCTGAAGGGTCAGTGAGCAGCATTTCCGGAGGGGGAGCGAGCAACATTTCTGAGGGGGAAGGAGTAGCATTTCCTCAGGGGGAACCAGCAGCATTTCCTGAGGGACAGAGAACATCATTTCCTGAGGGGTGATCGAGCAGCATTTTTTGAGGCGGGAACGAGCAGCATTTCCTGAGGCGGGAACGAGCAGCATTTCCTGAGGGGGAACGAGCAGCATTTCCTGAGGGGGGAACGAGCAGCATTTCCTGAGGGGGGAACGAGCAGCATTTCCTGAGGGGGGAACGAGCAGCATTTCCTGAGGGGAAATGAGCAGCATTTCCAGAGGGGGAAATGAGCTTCATTTCCTCAGGGGGGAACGAGCAGCATTTCCTGAGGGGGGAGTGAGCAGCATTTCCTGAGGGGGAACGAGCAGCATTTCCTGAGGGGGGAGTGAGCAGCATTTCCTGAGGGGGGAGTGAGCAGCATTTCCTGAGGTGGTAACGAGCAGCATTTGCTGAGGGGACAGCGAACAGCACTTCCTGAGTGGGGAGCAAGCAGCATTTTCTGAGGGGGGAACGAGCAGCATTTCCTGAGGGGGGGGAGCGAGCAGCATTTCCTGAGGGGGGAGCGAGCAGCATTTCCTGAGGGGGGAGTGAGCAGCATTTCCTGAGGTGGTAACGAGCAGCATTTGCTGAGGGGACACCGAACAGCACTTCCTGAGTGGGGAGCGAGCAGCATTTTCTGAGGGGGAGCGATCAGCATTTCCTGAGGGGAACGAGCAGCATTTCTGAGGGGATAGCGAGCAGTTACTTCTTAAGGGGGGAGCAAGCAACATTTCCTGAGGGGAGAACGAGCAGCATTTCCTCAGTGGGGAGCGAGCAACATTTCTGAGGTGGGAGCAAGCAGCAATTCCAGAGGGGGAAGGAAATGCATTTCCTGAAGGGTCAGTGATCAGCATTTCCTGATGGGGGAATGAGCAGCATTTCCTGAGGGTGGTATGAGCAGCATTTCCTGAGGGTGCAGTGAGCAGCATTTCCTGAGGGGGGAACGAGCAGCATTTCCTGAGGGGGGAACGAGCAGCATTTCCTGAGGGGGGAACGAGCAGCATTTCCTGAGGGGGCAACAAGCAGCTTTTCCTGAGGGGAAATGAGCAGCATTTCCTGAGGGGGGAGCGAGCTGCATTTCTGAGGGGGATTGAGCAGCATTTCCTAAGGGGGGAGCAAGCAGCATTTCCTGAGGGGGGAGCGAGCAGCATTTCCTGAGGGGGGAAAGAGCAGCATTTCCTGAGGGGGAAATGAGCACCATTTCCTGAGGGGGGAACGAGCAGCATTTCCTGAGGGGGGAGCGAGCAGCATTTCCTGAGGGGGAGCGAGCAACATTCCCTGAGGGGGGAACGAGCAGCATTTCCTGAGGGGGGAACGAGCAGCATTTCCTGAGGGGGGAGCGAGCAGCATTTCCTTAGGGGGAAGCGAGCAGCATTTCCTGAGGGGGGAACGAGCAGCATTTTCTGAGGGGGGAACGAGCAGCATTTCCTGGGTGGGGGAACGAGCAGCATTTCCTGAGGGGGGAACGAGCAGCATTTTCTGAGGGGGGATCGAGCAGCATTTCCAAAGGGGGAAATGAGCTTCATTTCCTCAGGGGGGAACAAGCAGCATTTCCAGAGGGGTGTACGAGGAGCATTTCCTGAGGGGGAAGCGAGCAGCATTTCCTGAGAGGTGACCAACTGCATTTCCTGAGGGGGCAGCGAGCAGCATTTCCTGAGAGGTGAGTGAGCAGCATTTCCTGAGGGGGCAGCAAGTAGCAGTTCCTGTGGGTGAATTGAGCAGCATTTCCTGAGGGGGCAGCGAGCAGCATTTCCTGAGGGGGGAGTGAGCAGCATTTCCTGAGGGGGGAGCGAGCAGCATTTCCTGAGGCGGAAATGATTTGCATTTCCTGAGTGGGGAGTGAGCAGCATTTCCTGAGGGTGGAACGAGCAGCATTTCTGAGGGGGTAGCGAGCAGTATTTCCAGAAGGGGAACGAGCAGCATTTCCTGAGGGGGGAGCGAGCAGCATTTCTGAGGGGGAAATGATTTGCATTTCCTGAGTGGGGAGCGAGCAGCATTTCCTGAGGGCGGAACGAAGCAGCATTTCTGAGGGGGTAGCGAGCAGTATGACCTAAGAGGGGAACGAGCAGCATTTCTGAGGGGGGAATGAGCAGAATTTGCTGAGGGGGGATCGAGCAACATTTCCTGAGTTGGAGCGAGCAACATTTCTGACGGGGGAACGAGCAGCATTTCCTGAGGGAGGAACGAGCAGCATTTCCTCAGGGGGGATCGAGCTGCATTTCTGAGGGGGATCGAGCAACATTTCCTAAGGGGGGAGCGAGCAGCATTTCCAGATGGGGGAACGAGCACCATTTTCTGAGGGGGGTACGAGCAGAATTTCTGAGGGGGGAGTGAGCAGCATTTCCTGAGGGGGGAGTGAGCAGCATTTCCTGAGGGGACACCGAACAGCACTTCCTGAGGGGGGAACAAGCAGCACTTCCTGAGGGGGGAACAAGCAGCATTTCCTGAGGGGGGAGCGAGCAGCCTTTCTGAGGGGGGAGTGAGCAGCATTTCCTGAGAGGGAAGGAGCAGCATTTCTGAGGGTGGTGCGAGCAGCATTTCCTGAGAGGGGAGCGAGCAGCATTTTCTGAGGGTGAATTGAGCAGCATTTCCTGAGTTGGGAGTGAGCAGCATTTCCTGAGGGGGGAACGAGCAGCATTTCTGAGGGGGGAGCCAGCAGCAATTTCTGAGGGGGAAGGAAATGCATTTCCTGAAGGGTCAGTGAGCAGCATTTCCTGAGGGGTCCGTGTTCAGCATTTCCTGAGGGGGAAGCGAGCAGCATTTCCTGAGGGGTGAACGAGCAGCATTTCCTGAGGGGGAAACAAGCAGCATTTCCTGAGGGGGAAGCGAGCAGCATTTCCTGAGGGGGGAACGAGCATCATTTCCTGAGGGGGAAGCGAGCAGCATTTCCTGAGGGGGGATCGAGCAGCATTTCCAGAGTGGGAACAAGCAGCATTTCCTGATGGTGGAGTGAGCAGCATTTCCTGAGAGGGGAGTGAGCAGCATTTCTGAGGGGGGCGTGAGCAGCATTTCCTGAGGGGGGAACGAGCAGCATTTCCTGAGGGGGGAGGAGCAGCATTTCCTGAGGGGAAGGTGAGCAGCATTTCCTGAGGGGGGAGCGAGCAGCATTTCCTGAGGGGGGAGCGAGCAGCATTTCCTGAGGGGGGAGCGAGCAGCATTTCCTGAGGGGAAGGTGAGCAGCATTTCCTGAGGGGGGAGCGAGCAGCATTTCCTGAGGGGGGAGCGAGCAGCATTTCCTGAGGGGAGAATGCGCAGCATTTCCTGAGGTGGTAATGAGCAGCATTTCCTGAGGGGGGAGTGAGCTGCAATTCTTGAGGGGTTAGCGAGCAGTGTTTCCTGAGGGGGGAACGAGCTGCATTTCTGAGGGGGGAGCGAGCAGCATTTCCTCAGTGGGGAGCGAGCAGCATTTCCTGAGGGGCGAAAGAGCAACATTTCTGAGGTGGGAGCCAGCAGCAATTCATGAGGGGGAAGAAAATGCATTTCCTGAAGGGTCAGTGAACAGCATTTCCTGAGGGGGAGCGAGCAGTATTTCCTGAGGGTTCCGTGAGCAGCATTTCCTTAGGGGGAACGAGCAGCATTTCCTGAGAGGGAACAAGCAGCATTTTCTGAGGGGGGAACGAGCAGCATTTCCTGAGGGGGAACGAGCAGCATTTCCTGAGGGGGGAACGAGCAGCATTTCCTGAGGGGGAAAGTGGAAGCATTTCCTGAGGGGGCAGCGAACAGCATTTCCTGAGGGGGGAACGAGCAGCATTTCCTGAGGGGGGAGCGAGCAGCATTTCCTGTCGGGGGAATGAGCAGCATTTCCTGAGGGGGGAACGAGCAGCATTTTTTGAGGGGGGAACGAGCAGCATTTCCTGAGGGGGGAACAAGCACCATTTCCTGAGCGCGCAGTGAGGAGCATTTCCTGAGGAGGGAATGAGCAGCATTTCCTGAGGGGGGAATGAGCAGCATTTCCTGAGGGGACAACAATCAGCTTTTCCTGAGGGGGGAATGAGCAGCATTTCCTGAGGGGGGAGCAAGCAGCATTTCTGAGGGGGGAGCGAGCAGCATTTCCTGAGAGGGAAGGAGCAGCATTTCCTTAGGGGGCAGCGAGCAGCATTTCCTGAGGGGTCAGTGAGCTGCATTTCCTGAGGGGGGAGCGAGCAGCAGTTCCTGAGGGGGGAACGAGCAGCATTTCCTGAGGGTTCAGTGAGCAGCATTTCCTGAGGGGTCAGTGAGCTGCATTTCCTGAGGGGGGAGCGAGCCGCATTTCCTGAGGGGGAAATTATTTGCATTTCCTGAGGGGGGAACGAGCAGCATTTCTGAGGGGGGTAGCGAGTAGTATTTCCTAAGGGGGGAGCGAACAGCATTTCCTGAGGGCCAGAGAACATTATTTCCTGAGGGGGCAGCGAGCAGCATTTTTTGAGGGGGGAACGAGCAGCATTTCCTGGGGGGGGAACGAGCAGCATTTCCTGAGGGGGGAGTGAGCAGCATTTTTTGAGGGGGGAACGAGCAGCATTTCCTCACGGGGGAGCGAGCTGCATTTCTGAGGGTGTTCGAGCAACATTTCCTAAGGGGGGAGCGAGCAGCATTTCCTGATGGGGGAACCAGCAGCATTTCCTGAGGGGGCAGTGAGCCATATTTCCTCAGTGGGGAAGGAGCAGCATTTCCTGACGGGGGAACGAGCAGCATTTCCTGAGGGGGGACCCAGCAGCATTTCCTGAGGTGGAACGAGCAGCATTTTTTGAGGGGGGAACGAGCAGCAATTTTTGAGGGTGGAACGAGCAGCATTTCCTGAGGGGGATCGAGCAGCATTTCCTGAGGGGGGAACGAGCAGCATTTCCTGAGGGGAGAACGAGCAGCATTTCCTGAGGGGGCAGTGAACAGTATTTCCTCAGTGGGGAAGGAGCAGCATTTCCTGACGGGGGAATGAGCAGCAATTCTTGGCTGCGGGAATGAATAGCATTTCCTGTGAGGGGAGCGAGCAGCATTTCTGAGTTGGAAATAAGCATGATTTCCTGAGGGGGGAGTGAGCAGCATTTCCTGAGGGGGAGCGAGCAGCATTTCCTGAGAGGGGAACGAGCAGCATTTCCTGAGGGGGCAATGAGCAGCATTTTCTGATGGGTCAGTGAGCTGCATTTCCTGAGGGGGGAGCGAGCAACATTTCTGAGGGGGAAGGGAGCTGCATTTCCTGAGGGTGAAAAAAGTAGCATTTCCTGATGGGAAGCGAGCAGCATTTCCTGAGCGGGGATCGAGCAGCATTTCTTGGGGGTGGGGATCGAGCGGCATTTCCTGAGGGGGGAGTGAGCTGCATTTCCTGAGGGGGGAGTGAGCTGCATTTCCTGAGGTGGGAGTGAGCAGCATTTCCTGAGGGGTTAGCGAGCAGCATTTCCTGAGGGGGGAATGAGCAACATTTCTGAGGGGGGAGCGAGCAGCATTTCCTCAGTGGGGAGCTGCATTTCCTGAGGGGCGAACGAGCAACATTTCTGAGGTGGGAGCCAGAAGCAATTCATGAGGGGGAAGGAAATGCATTTCCTGAAGGGTCAGTGAGCTGCATTTCCTGAGGGGGGAACGAGCAGCATTTCCTGAGGGGGTGAGCGAGCAGCATTTCCTGAGGGGGGAGCGAGCAGCATTTCCTGGGTGGAGTTACGAGCAGCATTTCTTGAGGGGGGAACCAGCAGCATTTCCTGAGGGGGGATCGAGCAGCATTTCCTGAGGGGGTAACGAGCAGCATTTCCTGAGGGGGGAACGAGCAGCATTTCCTGAGGGGGGAACGAGCAGCATTTCCTGAGGGGGAAATGAGCACCATTTCCTCAGGGGGATCGAGCAGCATTTCCTGAGGGGGGATCGAGCATCATTTCGTGGGTGGGAGAACGAGCAGCATTTCCTGAGGGGGGAACGAGCAGCATTTTCTGAGGGGGGATCGAACAGCATTTCCAGAGGGGAAATGAGCTTCATTTCGTCAGGGGGGAACAAGCATCATTTCCAGAGGGGGGAACGAGCAGCATTTCCTGAGGGGGAAAGCGGAAGCATTTCCTGAGGGGGGAACGAGCAGCATTTCCTGAGGGGGTGCGAGCAGCATTTCCTGAGGCGGGAACGAGCAGCATTTCCTGAGGGGTCAGTGAGCTGCATTTCCTGAGGGGGGAGCGAGCAGAATTTGCTGAGGGGGGAACGAGCAACATTTCTGAGGGGTTAACGAACTGCATTTCCTGAGGGGGGAGCGAGCAGTATTTCCTGAGTTGGAGCGAGCAACTTTTCTGAGGGGGAAGGGAGCTGCATTTCCTGAGGGTGAAAAAAGTAGCATTTCCTGATGGGAAGGGAGCAGCATTTCCTGAGCGGGGATCGAGCAGCATTTCCTGGGGGGGGGGTGGGGGGGGAATCGAGCGGCATTTCCTGAGGGGGGAGTGAGCTGCATTTCCTGAGGGGGCAGTGAGCTGCATTTCCTGAGGTGGGAGTGAGCAGCATTTCCTGAGGGGTTAGCGAGCAGCATTTCCTGAGGGGGGAATGAGCAACATTTCTGAGGGGGGAGCGAGCAGCATTTCCTCAGTGGGGAGCTGCATTTCCTGAGGGGCGAACGAGCAACATTTCTGAGGTGGGAGCCAGAAGCAATTCATGAGGGGGAAGGAAATGCATTTCCTGAAGGGTCAGTGAGCTGCATTTCCTGAGGGGGGAATGAGCAGCATTTCCTGAGGGGGTGAGCGAGCAGCATTTCCTGAGGGGGGAGCGAGCAGCATTTCCTGGGTGGAGTTACGAGCAGCATTTCTTGAGGGGGAACCAGCAGCATTTCCTGAGGGGGGATCGAGCAGCATTTCCAAAGGGGGAAATGAGCTTCATTTCCTCAGGGGGGAACAAGCAGCATTTCCAGAGGGGTGTAGGAGGAGAATTTCCTGAGGGGGAAGCGAGCAGCATTTCCTGAGGTGTGACCAACTGCATTTCCTGAGGAGGCAGCGAGCAGCATTTCCTGAGGGGTGAGTGTGCAGCATTTTCTGAGGGGGCAGCAAGTAGCAGTTCCTGTGGGTGAATTGAGCAGCATTTCCTGAGGGGGCAGCGAGCAGCATTTCCTGAGGGGGGAGTGAGCAGCATTTCCTGAGGGGGGAGCGAGCAGCATTTCCTGAGGCGGAAATGATTTGCATTTCCTGAGTGGGGAGTGAGCAGCATTTCCTGAGGGTGGAACGAGCAGCATTTCTGAGGGGGTAGCGAGCAGTATTTCCAGAAGGGGAACGAGCAGCATTTCCTGAGGGGGGAGCGAGCAGCATTTCTGAGGGGGAAATGATTTGCATTTCCTGAGTGGGGAGTGAGCAGCATTTCCTGAGGGCGGAACGAAGCAGCATTTCTGAGGGGGTAGCGAGCAGTATGAACTAAGAGGGGAACGAGCAGCATTTCTGAGGGGGGAGTGAGCAGAATTTGCTGAGGGGGGATCGAGCAACATTTCCTGAGTTGGAGTGAGCAACATTTCTGACGGGGGAACGAGCAGCATTTCCTGAGGGAGGAACGAGCAGCATTTCCTCAGGGGGGATCGAGCTGCATTTCTGAGGGGGATCGAGCAACATTTCCTAAGGGGGGAGCGAGCAGCATTTCCAGATGGGGGAACGAGCACCATTTTCTGAGGGGGGTACGAGCAGAATTTCTGAGGGGGGAGTGAGCAGCATTTCCTGAGGGGGGAGTGAGCAGCATTTCCTGAGAGGGGAGTGAGCAGCATTTCTGAGGGGGGCGTGAGCAGCATTTCCTGAGGGGGGAACGAGCAGCATTTCCTGAGGGGGGAGGAGCAGCATTTCCTGAGGGGAAGGTGAGCAGCATTTCCTGAGGGGGGAGCGAGCAGCATTTCCTGAGGGGGGAGCGAGCAGCATTTCCTGAGGGGAGAATGCGCAGCATTTCCTGAGGTGGTAACGAGCAGCATTTCCTGAGGGGGGAGTGAGCTGCAATTCTTGAGGGGTTAGCGAGCAGTGTTTCCTGAGGGGGGAACGAGCTGCATTTCTGAGGGGGGAGCGAGCAGCATTTCCTCAGTGGGGAGCGAGCAGCATTTCCTGAGGGGGCGAAAGAGCAACATTTCTGAGGTGGGAGCCAGCAGCAATTCATGAGGGGGAAGAAAATGCATTTCCTGAAGGGTCAGTGAACAGCATTTCCTGAGGGGGAGCGAGCAGTATTTCCTGAGGGTTCCGTGAGCAGCATTTCCTTAGGGGGAACGAGCAGCATTTCCTGAGAGGGAACAAGCAGCATTTTCTGAGGGGGGAACGAGCAGCATTTCCTGAGGGGGAACGAGCAGCATTTCCTGAGGGGGGAACGAGCAGCATTTCCTGAGGGGGAAAGTGGAAGCATTTCCTGAGGGGGCAGCGAACAGCATTTCCTGAGGGGGGAACGAGCAGCATTTCCTGAGGGGGGAGCGAGCAGCATTTCCTGTCGGGGGAATGAGCAGCATTTCCTGAGGGGGGAACGAGCAGCATTTTTTGAGGGGGGAACGAGCAGCATTTCCTGAGGGGGGAACAAGCACCATTTCCTGAGCGCGCAGTGAGGAGCATTTCCTGAGGAGGGAATGAGCAGCATTTCCTGAGGGGGGAATGAGCAGCATTTCCTGAGGGGACAACAATCAGCTTTTCCTGAGGGGGGAATGAGCAGCATTTCCTGAGGGGGGAGCAAGCAGCATTTCTGAGGGGGGAGCGAGCAGCATTTCCTGAGAGGGAAGGAGCAGCATTTCCTTAGGGGGCAGCGAGCAGCATTTCCTGAGGGGTCAGTGAGCTGCATTTCCTGAGGGGGGAGCGAGCAGCAGTTCCTGAGGGGGGAACGAGCAGCATTTCCTGAGGGTTCAGTGAGCAGCATTTCCTGAGGGGTCAGTGAGCTGCATTTCCTGAGGGGGGAGCGAGCCGCATTTCCTGAGGGGGAAATTATTTGCATTTCCTGAGGGGGGAACGAGCAGCATTTCTGAGGGGGTAGCGAGTAGTATTTCCTAAGGGGGGAGCGAACAGCATTTCCTGAGGGCCAGAGAACATTATTTCCTGAGGGGGCAGCGAGCAGCATTTTTTGAGGGGGGAACGAGCAGCATTTCCTGAGGGGGGAACGAGCAGCATTTCCTGAGGGGGGAGTGAGCAGCATTTTTTGAGGGGGGAACGAGCAGCATTTCCTCACGGGGGAGCGAGCTGCATTTCTGAGGGTGTTCGAGCAACATTTCCTAAGGGGGGAGCGAGCAGCATTTCCTGATGGGGGAACCAGCAGCATTTCCTGAGGGGGCAGTGAGCCATATTTCCTCAGTGGGGAAGGAGCAGCATTTCCTGACGGGGGAACGAGCAGCATTTCCTGAGGGGGGACCCAGCAGCATTTCCTGAGGTGGAACGAGCAGCATTTTTTGAGGGGGGAACGAGCAGCAATTTTTGAGGGTGGAACGAGCAGCATTTCCTGAGGGGGATCGAGCAGCATTTCCTGAGGGGGGAACGAGCAGCATTTCCTGAGGGGAGAACGAGCAGCATTTCCTGAGGGGGCAGTGAACAGTATTTCCTCAGTGGGGAAGGAGCAGCATTTCCTGATGGGGGAATGAGCAGCAATTCTTGGCTGCGGGAATGAATAGCATTTCCTGTGAGGGGAGCGAGCAGCATTTCTGAGTTGGAAATAAGCATGATTTCCTGAGGGGGGAGTGAGCAGCATTTCCTGAGGGGGAGCGAGCAGCATTTCCTGAGAGGGGAACGAGCAGCATTTCCTGAGGGGGCAATGAGCAGCATTTTCTGATGGGTCAGTGAGCTGCATTTCCTGAGGGGGGAGCGAGCAACATTTCTGAGGGGGAAGGGAGCTGCATTTCCTGAGGGTGAAAAAAGTAGCATTTCCTGATGGGAAGCGAGCAGCATTTCCTGAGCGGGGATCGAGCAGCATTTCTTGGGGGTGGGGATCGAGCGGCATTTCCTGAGGGGGGAGTGAGCTGCATTTCCTGAGGGGGGAGTGAGCTGCATTTCCTGAGGTGGGAGTGAGCAGCATTTCCTGAGGGGTTAGCGAGCAGCATTTCCTCAGTGGGGAGCTGCATTTCCTGAGGGGCGAACGAGCAACATTTCTGAGGTGGGAGCCAGAAGCAATTCATGAGGGGGAAGGAAATGCATTTCCTGAAGGGTCAGTGAGCTGCATTTCCTGAGGGGGGAACGAGCAGCATTTCCTGAGGGGGTGAGCGAGCAGCATTTCCTGAGGGGGGAGCGAGCAGCATTTCCTGGGTGGAGTTACGAGCAGCATTTCTTGAGGGGGGAACCAGCAGCATTTCCTGAGGGGGGATCGAGCAGCATTTCCTGAGGGGGGTAACGAGCAGCATTTCCTGAGGGGGGAACGAGCAGCATTTCCTGAGGGGGGAACGAGCAGCATTTCCTGAGGGGGAAATGAGCACCATTTCCTCAGGGGGATCGAGCAGCATTTCCTGAGGGGGGATCGAGCATCATTTCGTGGGTGGGAGAACGAGCAGCATTTCCTGAGGGGGGAATGAGCAGCATTTTCTGAGGGGGGATCGAACAGCATTTCCAGAGGGGAAATGAGCTTCATTTCGTCACGGGGGAACAAGCATCATTTCCAGAGGGGGGAACGAGCAGCATTTCCTGAGGGGGAAAGCGGAAGCATTTCCTGAGGGGGGAACGAGCAGCATTTCCTGAGGGGGTGCGAGCAGCATTTCCTGAGGCGGGAACGAGCAGCATTTCCTGAGGGGTCAGTGAGCTGCATTTCCTGAGGGGGGAGCGAGCAGAATTTGCTGAGGGGGGAACGAGCAACATTTCTGAGGGGTTAACGAACTGCATTTCCTGAGGGGGGAGCGAGCAGTATTTCCTGAGTTGGAGCGAGCAACATTTCTGAGGGGGAAGGGAGCTGCATTTCCTGAGGGTGAAAAAAGTAGCATTTCCTGATGGGAAGGGAGCAGCATTTCCTGAGCGGGGATCGAGCAGCATTTCCTGGGGGGGGGGGGGGGGGGGATCGAGCGGCATTTCCTGAGGGGGGAGTGAGCTGCATTTCCTGAGGGGGCAGTGAGCTGCATTTCCTGAGGTGGGAGTGAGCAGCATTTCCTGAGGGGTTAGCGAGCAGCATTTCCTGAGGGGGGAATGAGCAACATTTCTGAGGGGGGAGCAAGCAGCATTTCCTCAGTGGGGAGCTGCATTTCCTGAGGGGCGAACGAGCAACATTTCTGAGGTGGGAGCCAGAAGCAATTCATGAGGGGGAAGGAAATGCATTTCCTGAATGGTCAGTGAGCTGCATTTCCTGAGGGGGGAACGAGCAGCATTTCCTGAGGGGGTGAGCGAGCAGCATTTCCTGAGGGGGGAGCGAGCAGCATTTCCTGGGTGGAGTTACGAGCAGCATTTCTTGAGGGGGAACCAGCAGCATTTCCTGAGGGGGGATCGAGCAGCATTTCCTGAGGGGGTAACGAGCAGCATTTCCTGAGGGGGGAACGAGCAGCATTTCCTGAGGGGGGAACGAGCAGCATTTCCTGAGGGGGAAATGAGCACCATTTCCTCAGGGGGATCGAGCAGCATTTCCTGAGGGGGGATCGAGCATCATTTCATGGGTGGGAGAACGAGCAGCATTTCCTGAGGGGGGAACGAGCAGCATTTTCTGAGGGGGGATCGAACAGCATTTCCAGAAGGGAAATGAGCTTCATTTCCTCAGGGGGGAACAAGCATCATTTTCAGAGGGGGGAACGAGCAGCATTTCCTGAGGGGGAATGAGCAGCATTTCTTGAGGGGGAAAGCGGAAGCATTTCCTGAGGGGGGAACGAGCAGCATTTGCTGAGGGGACACCGAACAGCACTTCCTGAGTGGGGAGCGAGCAGCATTTTTTGAGGGGGGATCGAGCAGCACTTCCTGAGGGGGGAACGAGCAGCATTTCTGAGGGGTTAGCGAGCAGTATTTCCTAAGGGTGGAGCGAGCAGCATTTCCTGAGGGGAGAATGAGCAGCATTTCCTCAGTGGGGAGCGAGCAACATTTCTGAGGTGGGAGCCAGCAGCAATTCTGGAGGGGGAAGGAAATGCATTTCCTGAAGGGTCAGTGAGCAGCATTTCCTGAGGGGGACGGAGTAGCATTTCCTGAGGGGGGAACGAGCAGCATTTTTTGAGGGGGGAACGAGCAGCATTTCCTGAGGGGGGAATGAGCAGCATTTCCTGAGGGGGGAACGAGCAGCATTTCCTGAGGTGGCAGTGAGCTGCATTTCCTGAGGGGGGTGCGAGTAGCATTTCCTGAGGGGGGGAACGAGCAGCATTTCCTAAGGGGGAATGAGCTGCATTTCCTGAGGGGGGTGTGAGCAGCATTTCCTGAGGGAGGAACGAGCAGCATTTCTGAGGGGGTAGCGAGCAGCATTTCCTGAGTTGGAGCGATCAACATTTCTGAGGGGGAAGGGAGCTGCATTTCCTGAGGGTGAAAAAAGCAGCATTTCCTGATGGGAAGCGAGCAGCATTTCCTGAGCGGGGATCGAGCAGCATTTCCTGGGGGGGGGGATCGAGCAGCATTTCCTGAGGGGAGAGTGAGCTGCATTTCCTGAGGTGGGAGTGAGCAGCATTTCTTGAGGGGGGAGCGAGCTGCATTTCCTGGGTGGTGGAACGAGCAGCATTTCCTGAGGGGGGAACGAGCAGCATTTTCTGAGGGGGGATCGAACAGCATTTCCAGAGGGGAAATGAGCTTCATTTCCTCAGGGGGGAACAAGCAGCATTTTCAGAGTGGGGAACGAGCAGCATTTCCTGAGGGGGAATGAGCAGCATTTCCTGAGGGGGAAAGCGGAAGCATTTCCTGAGGGGGGAACGAGCAGCATTTGCTGAGGGGACACCGAACAGCACTTCCTGAGTGGGGAGCGAGCAGCATTTTTTGAGGGGGGAGCGAGCAGCACTTCCTGAGGGGGGAACGAGCAGCATTTCTGAGGGGGGTAGCGAGCAGTATTTCCTAAGGGGGGAGCGAGCAGCATTTCCTGAGGGGAGAATGAGCAGCATTTCCTCAGTGGGGAGCGAGCAACATTTCTGAGGTGGGAGCCAGCAGCAATTCCGGAGGGGGAAGGAAATGCATTTCCTGAAGGGTCAGTGAACAGCATTTCCTGAGGGGGGAACGAGCAGCATTTTTTGAGGGGGGAATGAGCAGCATTTCCTGAGGGGGGAACGAGCAGCATTTCCTGAGGGGGGAACGAGCAGCATTTCCTGAGGTGGCAGTGAGCTGCATTTCCTGAGGGGGGTGCGAGTAGCATTTCCTGAGGGGGGAACGAGCAGCATTTCCTAAGGGGGGAGTGAGCTGCATTTCCTGAGGGGGGTGCGAGCAGCATTTCCTGAGGGCGGAACGAGCAGCATTTCTGAGGGGGTAGCGAGCAGCATTTCCTGAGAGGGTAGGAGCAGCATTTCCTGAGTTGGAGCGAGCAACATTTCTGAGGGGGAAGGGAGCTGCATTTCCTGAGGGTGAAAAAAGCAGCATTTCCTGATGGGAAGCGAGCAGCATTTCCTGAGCGGGGATCGAGCAGCATTTCCTGGGGGGGGAACGAGCAGCATTTCCTGAGGGGAGAGTGAGCTGCATTTCCTGAGGTGGGAGTGAGCAGCATTTCTTGAGGGGGTAGCGTGCTGCATTTCCTGGGTGGTGGAACGAGCAGCATTTCCTGAGGGGGTAACGAGCAGCATTTTCTCAGGGGGAATCGAGCAGCATTTCCAGAGGGGAAATGAGCTTCATTTCCTCAGGGGGGAACAAGCAGCATTTCCTGAGGGGGGAGCGAGCAGCATTTCCTGAGGGGGAAGCGAGCAGCATTTCCTGAGGGGGGAACGAGCAGCATTTCCTGAGGGTGGAATGAGCAGCATTTCATGAGGGGGGAACGAGCAGCATTTCCTGAGGGGGGAACGAGCAGCATTTTCTGAGGGGGGAGCGAGCAGCATTTCCTGAGGGGGCAGTGAGCAGTATTTCCTCAGTGGGAAAGGTGCAGCATTTCCTGACAGGGGAATGAGCAGCAATTCTTGGCTGCGGGAATGAATAGCATTTCCTGTGGGGGGAGCGAGCAGCATTTCTGAGGGGGAAATGAGCATGATTTCCTGAGGGGGCAGTGAGCAGCATTTCCTGAAGGGGGAACGAGTAGCATTTCCTGAGGGGTCAGTGAGCTGCATTTCCTGAGGGGGGAGTGAGCAGCATTTCCTGAGGGGGGAGTGAGCAGCATTTCCTGAGGGGGGAGCGAGCAGCATTTCTGAGGGGGTTTTGAGCAGTATTTCCTGAGGGGTCCGTGTTCAGCATTTCCTGAGGGGGAAGCGAGCCGCATTTCCTGAGGGGGGAGTGAGCAGCATTTCCTGAGGTGGTAACGAGCAGCATTTGCTGAGGGGACACCGAACAGCTCTTCCTGAGTGGGTAGCGAGCAGTATTTTCTGAGGCGGGAGCGAGCAGCATTTCCTGAGGGGGGAACGAGCAGCATTTCTGAGGGGGGTAGCGACCAGTATTTCCTAAGGGGGGTAGCGAGCAACATTTCTGAGGTGGGAGCCAGCAGCAATTCCGGAGGGGGAAGGAAATGCATTTCCTGAAGGGTCAGTGAGCAGCATTTCCTGAGGGGGAATGAGCAACATTTCTGAGGGGGAAGGAGTAGCATTTCCTCAGGGGGAACGAGTAGCATTTCCTGAGGGGGGAACGAGAAGCATTTTTTGAGGGGGGAACGAGCAGCATTTCCTGAGGTGGGAACGAGCAGCATTTCCTGAGGGGGGAACGGCAGCATTTCCTGAGGGGGGAACGAGCAGCATTTTTTGAGGCGGGAACGAGCACCATTTCCTGAGGGGGCAGCGAGCAACATTTCCTGAGGGGGGAGCGAGCAGCATTTCCTGGGTGGGAGTACGAGCAGGATTTCCTGAGGGGGGAACGAGCAGCAATTTCTGAGGGGGGAACGAGCAGCATTTCCTGAGGGGGGAGCGAGCAGCATTTCCTGGGTGGGGTTACGAGCAGCATTTCTTGAGGGGTGAACCAGCAGCATTTTCTGAGGGGGGATCGAGCAGCATTTCCTGAGGGGGATCGAGCTGCATTTCCTGGGTGGGAGAACGAGCAGCATTTCCTGAGGGGGGATCGAGCAGCATTTCCTGAGGGGGGATCGAGCAGCATTTCCTGGGTGGGAGAACGAGCAGCATTTCCTGAGGGGGGAACGAGTAGCATTTTCTGAGGGGGGAACGAGCAGCATTTTCTGAGGGGGGATCGAGCAGCATTTCCAGAGGGTAAATGAGCTTCATTTCCTCAGGGGGGTACAAGCATCATTTACAGAGGGGGGAACGAGCAGCATTTCCTGAGGGGGAAAGCGGAAGCATTTCCTGAGGGGGGAACGAGCAGCATTTCCTGAGGGGGAAGCGAGCAGCATTTCCTGAGGGGGGAACGAGCAGCATTTTCTGAGTGGGGAACGAGCAGCATTTCCTGAGGGGGGAGCGAGCAGCATTTCCTGGGTGGGGTTACAGGCAGCATTTCTTGAGGCGGGAACCAGCAGCATTTTCTGAGGGGGGATCGAGCAGCATTTCCTGAGGGGGGAGCGAGCAGCATTTCCTGAGTTGGAGCGAGCAACATTTCTGAGGGGGAAGGGAGCTGCATTTCCTGAGGGTGCAAAAAGCAGCATTTCCTGATGGGAAGCGAGCAGCATTTCCTGAGCGGGGATCGAGCAGCATTTCCTGGGGGGGGATCGAGCAGCATTTCCTGAGGGGAGAGTGAGCTGCATTTCCTGAGGTGGGGGTGAGCAGCATTTCCTGAGGGGGGAGCGAGCTGCATTTCCTGGGTGGTGGAACGAGCAGCATTTCCTGAGGGGGTAATGAGCAGCATTTTCTCAGGGGGGATCGAGCAGCATTTCCAGAGGGGGAAATGAGCTTCATTTCCTCAGTGGGGAACAAGCAGCATTTCCTGAGGGGGGAGCGAGCAGCATTTCCTGAGGGGGAAGCGAGCAGCATTTCCTGAGGGGGGAACGAGCAGCATTTCTTGAGGGGGGAACAAGCAGCTTTTCCTGAGGGGGGAGCGAGCAGCATTTCCTGAGGGGGAAGCGAGCAGCATTTCCTGGGTGGGAGAACGAGCAGCATTTCCTGAGGGGGGAACGAGCAGCATTTCCTGAGGGGGGATCGAGCAGCATTTCCTGAGGGGGGATCGAGCAGCATTTCCAGGGTGGGAGAACGAGCAGCATTTCCTGAGGGGGGAACGAGCAGCATTTTCTGAGGGGGGAACGAGCAGCATTTTCTGAGGGGGGATCGAGCAGCATTTCCAGAGGGGAAATGAGCTTCATTTCCTCAGGGGGGAACAAGTGTCATTTCCAGAGGGGGGAACGAGCAGCATTTCCTGAGGGGGAAAGCGGAAGCATTTACTGAGGGGGGAACGAGCAGCATTTCTTGAGGGGGGAGTGAGCAGCATTTCCTGAGGGGGGAGCGAGCAGCATTTCCTGAGGGGGGAGCGAGCAGCATTTCCTGGGTGGGGTTACGAGCAGCATTTCTTGAGGGGGGAACCAGCAGCATTTTCTGAGGGGGGATCGAGCAGCATTTCTTGAGGGGGAAGCGAGCCGCATTTCCTGAGGGGGGAACGAGCAGCATTTTCTGAGGGGGGAACGAGCAGCATTTTCTGAGGGGGGAGCGAGCAGCATTTCCTGAGGGGGGAGCGAGCAGCATTTCCTGAGAGGGGGGCGAGCAGCATTTTCTGAGGGGGGTAACGAGCAGCATTTCCTGAGAGGGTAGGAGCAGCATTTCCTGAGTTGGAGCAAGCAACATTTCTGAGGGGGAAGGGAGCTGCATTTCCTGAGGGTGAAAAAAGCAACATTTCCTGATGGGAAGCGAGCAGCATTTCCTGAGCGGGGATCGAGCAGCATTTCCTGGGGGGGGATCGAGCAGCATTTCCTGAGGGGAGAGTGAGCTGCATTTCCTGAGGTGGGAGTGAGCAGCATTTCCTGAGGGGGGAGCGAGCTGCATTTCCTGGGTGGTGGAACGAGCAGCATTTCCTGTGGGGGGAACGAGCAGCATTTTCTCAGGGGGAATCGAGCAGCATTTCCAGAGGGGGAAATGAGCTTCATTTCCTCAGGGGGGAACAAGCAGCATTTCCTGAGGGGGGAGCGAGCAGCATTTCCTGAGGGGGAAGCGAGCAGCATTTCCTGAGGGGGGAACGAGCAGCATTTCCTGAGGGTGGAACGAGCAGCATTTCCTGAGGGGGGAACGAGCAGCATTTCCTGAGGGGGGAACGAGCAGCATTTTCTGAGGGGGGAGCGAGCAGCATTTCCTGAGGGGGCTGTGAGCAGTATTTCCTCAGTGGAAAAGGTGCAGCATTTCCTTACAGGGGAATGAGCAGCAATTCTTGGCTGCAGGAACGAATAGCATTTCCTGTGGGGGGAGCGAGCAGCATTTCTGAGGGGGAAATGAGCATGATTTCCTGAGGGGGCAGTGAGCAGCATTTCCTGAAGGGGGAACGAGTAGCATTTCCTGAGGGGTCAGTGAGCTGCATTTCCTGAGGGGCGAGTGAGCAGCATTTCCTGAGGGGGGAGTGAGCAGCATTTCCTGAGGGGGGAGCGAGCAGCATTTCTGAGGGGGTTTTGAGCAGTATTTCCTGAGGGGTCCGTGTTCAGCATTTCCTGAGGGGGAAGCGAGCCGCATTTCCTGAGGGGGGAGTGAGCAGCATTTCCTGAGGTGGTAACGAGCAGCATTTGCTGAGGGGACACCGAACAGCTCTTCCTGAGTGGGTAGCGAGCAGTATTTTCTGAGGCGGGGAGCGAGCAGCATTTCCTGAGGGGGGAACGAGCAGCATTTCTGAGGGGGGTAGCGACCAGTATTTCCTAAGGGGGTAGCGAGCAACATTTCTGAGGTGGGAGCCAGCAGCAATTCCGGAGGGGGAAGGAAATGCATTTCCTGAAGGGTCAGTGAGCAGCATTTCCTGAGGGGGAATGAGCAACATTTCTGAGGGGGAAGGAGTAGCATTTCCTCAGGGGGAACGAGTAGCATTTCCTGAGGGGGGAACGAGCAGCATTTTTTGAGGGGGGAACGAGCGGCATTTCCTGAGGTGGGAACGAGCAGCATTTCCTGAGGGGGGAACGGCAGCATTTCCTGAGGGGGGAACGAGCAGCATTTTTTGAGGCGGGAACGAGCACCATTTCCTGAGGGGGCAGCAAGCAACATTTCCTGAGGGGGGAGCGAGCAGCATTTCCTGGGTGGGAGTACGAGCAGGATTTCCTGAGGGGGGGAACGAGCAGCATTTTCTGAGGGGGGGAACGAGCAGCATTTCCTGAGGGGGGGAGCGAGCAGCATTTCCTGGGTGGGGTTACGAGCAGCATTTCTTGAGGGGTGAACCAGCAGCATTTTCTGAGGGGGGATCGAGCAACATTTCCTGAGGGGGGATCGAGCTGCATTTCCTGGGTGGGAGAACGAGCAGCATTTCCTGAGGGGGGAACGAGCAGCATTTTCTGAGGGGGGATCGAGCAGCATTTTCTGAGGGGGGATCGAGCAGCATTTCCTGGGTGGGAGAACGAGCAGCATTTCCTGAGGGGGGAACGAGTAGCATTTTCTGAGGGGGGAACGAGCAGCATTTTCTGAGGGGGGATCGAGCAGCATTTCCAGAGGGGAAATGAGCTTCATTTCCTCAGGGGGGTACAAGCATCATTTCCAGAGGGGGGAACGAGCAGCATTTCCTGAGGGGGAAAGCGGAAGCATTTCCCGAGGGGGGAACGAGCAGCATTTCCTGAGGGGGAAGCGAGCAGTATTTCCTGAGGGGGGAACGAGCAGCATTTTCTGAGTGGGGAACGAGCAGCATTTCCTGAGGGGGGAGCGAGCAGCATTTCCTGAGTTGGAGCGAGCAACATTTCTGAGGGGGAAGGGAGCTGCATTTCCTGAGGGTGCAAAAAGCAGCATTTCCTGATGGGAAGCGAGCAGCATTTCCTGAGCGGGAATCGAGCAGCATTTCCTGGGGGGGGATCGAGCAGCATTTCCTGAGGGGAGAGTGAGCTGCATTTCCTGAGGTGGGAGTGAGCAGCATTTCCTGAGGGGGGAGCGAGCTGCATTTCCTGGGTGGTGGAACGAGCAGCATTTCCTGAGGGGGGAATGAGCAGCATTTTCTCAGGGGGGATCGAGCAGCATTTCCAGAGGGGGAAATGAGCTTCATTTCCTCAGTGGGGAACAAGCAGCATTTCCTGAGGGGGGAGCGAGCAGCAATTCCTGAGGGGGAAGCGAGCAGCATTTCCTGAGGGGGGAACGAGCAGCATTTCTTGAGGGGGGAACAAGCAGCTTTTCCTGAGGGGGGAGCGAGCAGCATTTCCTGAGGGGGAAGCGAGCAGCATTTCCTGGGTGGGAGAACGAGCAGCATTTCCTGAGGGGGGAACGAGCAGCATTTCCTGAGGGGGGATCGAGCAGCATTTCCTGAGGGGGGATCGAGCAGCATTTCCTGAGGGGGGAACGAGCAGCATTTTCTGAGGGGGGAACGAGCAGCATTTTCTGAGGGGGGATCGAGCAGCATTTCCAGAGGGGAAATGAGCTTCATTTCCTCAGGGGGGAACAAGCATCATTTCCAGAGGGGAGAACGAGCAGCATTTCCTGAGGGGGAAAGCGGAAGCATTTCCTGAGGGGGGAACGAGCAGCATTTCTTGAGGGGGGAGTGAGCAGCATTTCCTGAGGGGGGAGCGAGCAGCATTTCCTGAGGGGGGAGCGAGCAGCATTTCCTGGGTGGGGTTACGAGCAGCATTTCTTGAGGGGGGAACCAGCAGCATTTTCTGAGGGGGGATCGAGCAGCATTTCCTGAGGGGGAAGCGAGCCGCATTTCCTGAGGGGGGAACGAGCAGCATTTTCTGAGGGGGGAACGAGCAGCATTTTCTGAGGGGGGAGCGAGCAGCATTTCCTGAGGGGGGAGCGAGCAGCATTTCCTGAGAGGGGGGCGAACAGCATTTTCTGAGGGGGGAACGAGCAGCATTTCCTGAGAGGGTAGGAGCAGCATTTCCTGAGTTGGAGCAAGCAACATTTCTGAGGGGGAAGGGAGCTGCATTTCCTGAGGGTGCAAAAAGCAGCATTTCCTGATGGGAAGCGAGCAGCATTTCCTGAGCGGGGATCGAGCAGCATTTCCTGGGGGGGGATCGAGCAGCATTTCCTGAGGGGAGAGTGAGCTGCATTTCCTGAGGTGGGGGGTGAGCAGCATTTCCTGAGGGGGGAGCGAGCTGCATTTCCTGGGTGGTGGAACGAGCAGCATTTCCTGAGGGGGTAATGAGCAGCATTTTCTCAGGGGGGATCGAGCAGCATTTCCAGAGGGGGAAATGAGCTTCATTTCCTCAGTGGGGAACAAGCAGCATTTCCTGAGGGGGGAGCGAGCAGCATTTCCTGAGGGGGAAGCGAGCAGCATTTCCTGAGGGGGGAACGAGCAGCATTTCTTGAGGGGGGAACAAGCAGCTTTTCCTGAGGGGGGAGCGAGCAGCATTTCCTGAGGGGGAAGCGAGCAGCATTTCCTGGGTGGGAGAACGAGCAGCATTTCCTGAGGGGGGAACGAGCAGCATTTCCTGAGGGGGGATCGAGCAGCATTTCCTGAGGGGGGATCGAGCAGCATTTCCAGGGTGGGAGAACGAGCAGCATTTCCTGAGGGGGGAACGAGCAGCATTTTCTGAGGGGGGAACGAGCAGCATTTTCTGAGGGGGGATCGAGCAGCATTTCCAGAGGGGAAATGAGCTTCATTTCCTCAGGGGGGAACAAGTGTCATTTCCAGAGGGGGGAACGAGCAGCATTTCCTGAGGGGGAAAGCGGAAGCATTTACTGAGGGGGGGAACGAGCAGCATTTCTTGAGGGGGGAGTGAGCAGCATTTCCTGAGGGGGGAGCGAGCAGCATTTCCTGAGGGGGGAGCGAGCAGCATTTCCTGGGTGGGGTTACGAGCAGCATTTCTTGAGGGGGGAACCAGCAGCATTTTCTGAGGGGGGATCGAGCAGCATTTCCTGAGGGGGAAGCGAGCCGCATTTCCTGAGGGGGGAACGAGCAGCATTTTCTGAGGGGGGAACGAGCAGCATTTTCTGAGGGGGGAGCGAGCAGCATTTCCTGAGGGGGGAGCGAGCAGCATTTCCTGAGAGGGGGGCGAGCAGCATTTTCTGAGGGGGGAACGAGCAGCATTTCCTGAGAGGGTAGGAGCAGCATTTCCTGAGTTGGAGCAAGCAACATTTCTGAGGGGGAAGGGAGCTGCATTTCCTGAGGGTGTAAAAAGCAACATTTCCTGATGGGAAGCGAGCAGCATTTCCTGAGCGGGGATCGAGCAGCATTTCCTGGGGGGGGATCGAGCAGCATTTCCTGAGGGGAGAGTGAGCTGCATTTCCTGAGGTGGGAGTGAGCAGCATTTCCTGAGGGGGGAGCGAGCTGCATTTCCTGGGTGGTGGAACGAGCAGCATTTCCTGTGGGGGGAACGAGCAGCATTTTCTCAGGGGGAATCGAGCAGCATTTCCAGAGGGGGAAATGAGCTTCATTTCCTCAGGGGGGAACAAGCAGCATTTCCTGAGGGGGGAGCGAGCAGCATTTCCTGAGGGGGAAGCGAGCAGCATTTCCTGAGGGGGGAACGAGCAGCATTTCCTGAGGGTGGAACGAGCAGCATTTCCTGAGGGGGGAACGAGCAGCATTTCCTGAGGGGGGAACGAGCAGCATTTTCTGAGGGGGGAGCGAGCAGCATTTCCTGAGGGGGCTGTGAGCAGTATTTCCTCAGTGGAAAAGGTGCAGCATTTCCTTACAGGGGAATGAGCAGCAATTCTTGGCTGCAGGAACGAATAGCATTTCCTGTGGGGGGAGCGAGCAGCATTTCTGAGGGGGAAATGAGCATGATTTCCTGAGGGGGCAGTGAGCAGCATTTCCTGAAGGGGGAACGAGTAGCATTTCCTGAGGGGTCAGTGAGCTGCATTTCCTGAGGGGCGAGTGAGCAGCATTTCCTGAGGGGGGAGTGAGCAGCATTTCCTGAGGGGGGAGCGAGCAGCATTTCTGAGGGGGTTTTGAGCAGTATTTCCTGAGGGGTCCGTGTTCAGCATTTCCTGAGGGGGAAGCGAGCCGCATTTCCTGAGGGGGGAGTGAGCAGCATTTCCTGAGGTGGTAACGAGCAGCATTTGCTGAGGGGACACCGAACAGCTCTTCCTGAGTGGGTAGCGAGCAGTATTTTCTGAGGCGGGAGCGAGCAGCATTTCCTGAGGGGGGAACGAGCAGCATTTCTGAGGGGGGTAGCGACCAGTATTTCCTAAGGGGGTAGCGAGCAACATTTCTGAGGTGGGAGCCAGCAGCAATTCCGGAGGGGGAAGGAAATGCATTTCCTGAAGGGTCAGTGAGCAGCATTTCCTGAGGGGGAATGAGCAACATTTCTGAGGGGGAAGGAGTAGCATTTCCTCAGGGGGAACGAGTAGCATTTCCTGAGGGGGGAACGAGCAGCATTTTTTGAGGGGGGAACGAGCGGCATTTCCTGAGGTGGGAACGAGCAGCATTTCCTGAGGGGGGAACGGCAGCATTTCCTGAGGGGGGAACGAGCAGCATTTTTTGAGGCGGGAACGAGCACCATTTCCTGAGGGGGCAGCAAGCAACATTTCCTGAGGGGGGAGCGAGCAGCATTTCCTGGGTGGGAGTACGAGCAGGATTTCCTGAGGGGGGAACGAGCAGCATTTTCTGAGGGGGGAACGAGCAGCATTTCCTGAGGGGGGAGCGAGCAGCATTTCCTGGGTGGGGTTACGAGCAGCATTTCTTGAGGGGTGAACCAGCAGCATTTTCTGAGGGGGGATCGAGCAACATTTCCTGAGGGGGGATCGAGCTGCATTTCCTGGGTGGGAGAACGAGCAGCATTTCCTGAGGGGGGAACGAGCAGCATTTTCTGAGGGGGGATCGAGCAGCATTTTCTGAGGGGGGATCGAGCAGCATTTCCTGGGTGGGAGAACGAGCAGCATTTCCTGAGGGGGGAACGAGTAGCATTTTCTGAGGGGGGAACGAGCAGCATTTTCTGAGGGGGGATCGAGCAGCATTTCCAGAGGGGAAATGAGCTTCATTTCCTCAGGGGGGTACAAGCATCATTTCCAGAGGGGGGAACGAGCAGCATTTCCTGAGGGGGAAAGCGGAAGCATTTCCCGAGGGGGGAACGAGCAGCATTTCCTGAGGGGGAAGCGAGCAGTATTTCCTGAGGGGGGAACGAGCAGCATTTTCTGAGTGGGGAACGAGCAGCATTTCCTGAGGGGGGAGCGAGCAGCATTTCCTGAGTTGGAGCGAGCAACATTTCTGAGGGGGAAGGGAGCTGCATTTCCTGAGGGTGCAAAAAGCAGCATTTCCTGATGGGAAGCGAGCAGCATTTCCTGAGCGGGAATCGAGCAGCATTTCCTGGGGGGGGATCGAGCAGCATTTCCTGAGGGGAGAGTGAGCTGCATTTCCTGAGGTGGGAGTGAGCAGCATTTCCTGAGGGGGGAGCGAGCTGCATTTCCTGGGTGGTGGAACGAGCAGCATTTCCTGAGGGGGGAATGAGCAGCATTTTCTCAGGGGGGATCGAGCAGCATTTCCAGAGGGGGAAATGAGCTTCATTTCCTCAGTGGGGAACAAGCAGCATTTCCTGAGGGGGGAGCGAGCAGCAATTCCTGAGGGGGAAGCGAGCAGCATTTCCTGAGGGGGGAACGAGCAGCATTTCTTGAGGGGGGAACAAGCAGCTTTTCCTGAGGGGGGAGCGAGCAGCATTTCCTGAGGGGGAAGCGAGCAGCATTTCCTGGGTGGGAGAACGAGCAGCATTTCCTGAGGGGGGAACGAGCAGCATTTCCTGAGGGGGGATCGAGCAGCATTTCCTGAGGGGGGATCGAGCAGCATTTCCTAGGGGGGAACGAGCAGCATTTTCTGAGGGGGGAACGAGCAGCATTTTCTGAGGGGGGATCGAGCAGCATTTCCAGAGGGGAAATGAGCTTCATTTCCTCAGGGGGGAACAAGCATCATTTCCAGAGGGGAGAACGAGCAGCATTTCCTGAGGGGGAAAGCGGAAGCATTTCCTGAGGGGGGAACGAGCAGCATTTCTTGAGGGGGGAGTGAGCAGCATTTCCTGAGGGGGGAGCGAGCAGCATTTCCTGAGGGGGGAGCGAGCAGCATTTCCTGGGTGGGGTTACGAGCAGCATTTCTTGAGGGGGGAACCAGCAGCATTTTCTGAGGGGGGATCGAGCAGCATTTCCTGAGGGGGAAGCGAGCCGCATTTCCTGAGGGGGGAACGAGCAGCATTTTCTGAGGGGGGAACGAGCAGCATTTTCTGAGGGGGGAGCGAGCAGCATTTCCTGAGGGGGGAGCGAGCAGCATTTCCTGAGAGGGGGGCGAACAGCATTTTCTGAGGGGGGAACGAGCAGCATTTCCTGAGAGGGTAGGAGCAGCATTTCCTGAGTTGGAGCAAGCAACATTTCTGAGGGGGAAGGGAGCTGCATTTCCTGAGGGTGAAAAAAGCAACATTTCCTGATGGGAAGCGAGCAGCATTTCCTGAGCGGGGATCGAGCTGCATTTCCTGGGGGGGGATCGAGCAGCATTTCCTGAGGGGAGAGTGAGCTGCATTTCCTGAGGTGGGAGTGAGCAGCATTTCCTGAGGGGGGAGCGAGCTGCATTTCCTGGGTGGTGGAACGAGCAGCATTTCCTGAGGGGGGAACGAGCAGCATTTTCTCAGGGGGAATCGAGCAGCATTTCCAGAGGGGGAAATGAGCTTCATTTCCTCAGGGGGGAACAAGCAGCATTTCCTGAGGGGGGGAGCGAGCAGCATTTCCTGAGGGGGAAGCGAGCAGCATTTCCTGAGGGGGGAACGAGCAGCATTTCCTGAGGGTGGAACGAGCAGCATTTCCTGAGGGGGGAACGAGCAGCATTTCCTGAGGGGGGAACGAGCAGCATTTTCTGAGGGGGGAGCGAGCAGCATTTCCTGAGGGGGCTGTGAGCAGTATTTCCTCAGTGGAAAAGGTGCAGCATTTCCTTACAGGGGAATGAGCAGCAATTCTTGGCTGCGGGAACGAATAGCATTTCCTGTGGGGGGAGTGAGCAGCATTTCTGAGGGGGAAATGAGCATGATTTCCTGAGGGGGCAGTGAGCAGCATTTCCTGAAGGGGGAACGAGTAGCATTTCCTGAGGGGTCAGTGAGCTGCATTTCCTGAGGGGGGAGTGAGCAGCATTTCCTGAGGGGGGAGTGAGCAGCATTTCCTGAGAGGGGAGCGAGCAGCATTTCTGAGGGGGTTTTGAGCAGTATTTCCTGAGGGGTCCGTGTTCAGCATTTCCTGAGGGGGAAGCGAGCCGCATTTCCTGAGGGGGGAGTGATCAGCATTTCCTGAGGTGGTAACGAGCAGCATTTGCTGAGGGGACACCGAACAGCTCATCCTGAGTGGGTAGCGAGCAGCATTTTCTGAGGTGGGAGCGAGCAGCATTTCCTGAGGGGGGAACGAGCAGCATTTCTGAGGGGGGTAGCGAGCAACATTTCTGAGGTGGGAGCCAGCAGCAATTCCGGAGGGGGAAGGAAATGCATTTCCTGAAGGGTCAGTGAGCAGCATTTCCTGAGGGGGAACGAGCAACATTTCTGAGGGGGAAGGAGTAGCATTTCCTGAGGGGGGAACGAGCAGCATTTTTTGAGGGGGGAATGAGCAGCATTTCCTGAGGTGGGAACGAGCAGCATTTCCTGAGGGGCGAACGAGCAGCATTTCCTGAGGGGGGAACGTGCAGCATTTTTTGAGGCGGGAACGAGCACCATTTCCTGAGGGGGCAGCGAGCAGCATTTCCTGAGGGGGGAGCGAGCAGCATTTCCTGGGTGGGAGTACGAGCAGGATTTCCTGAGGGGGGAACGAGCAGCATTTTCTGAGGGGGGAACGAGCAGCATTTCCTGAGGGGGGAGCGAGCAGCATTTCCTGGGTGGGGTTACGAGCAGCATTTCTTGAGGGCTGAACCAGCAGCATTTTCTGAGGGGGGATCGAGCAGCATTTCCTGAGGGGGGATCGAGCAGCATTTCCTGGGTGGGAGAACGAGCAGCATTTCCTGAGGGGGGAACGAGCAGCATTTTCTGAGGGGGGATCGAGCAGCATTTCCTGAGGGGGTATCGAGCAGCATTTCCTGGGTGGGAGAACGAGCAGCATTTCCTGAGGGGGGAACGAGTAGCATTTTCTGAGGGGGGAACGAGCAGCATTTTCTGAGGGGGGATCGAGCAGCATTTCCAGAGGGGAAATGAGCTTCATTTCCTCAGGGGGGAACAAGCATCATTTCCAGTGGGCGGAACGAGCAGCATTTCCTGAGGGGGAAAGCGGAAGCATTTCCTGAGGGGGGAACGAGCAGCATTTCCTGAGGGGGAAGCGAGCAGCATTTCCTGAGGGGGAAGTGAGCAGCATTTCCTGAGGGGGGAACGAGCAGCATTTTCTGAGGGGGGAACGAGCAGCATTTCCTGAGGGGGGAGCGAGCAGCATTTCCTGGGTGGGGTTACGAGCAGCATTTCTTGAGGGGGGAACCAGCAGCATTTTCTGAGGGGGGATCGAGCAGCATTTCCTGAGGGGGGGAGCGAGCAGCATTTCCTGAGTTGGAGCGAGCAACATTTCTGAGGGGGAAGGGAGCTGCATTTCCTGAGGGTGCAAAAAGCAGCATTTCCTGATGGGAAGCGAGCAGCATTTCCTGAGCGGGGATCGAGCAGCATTTCCTGGGGGGGGGGGATCGAGCAGCATTTCCTGAGGGGAGAGTGAGCTGCATTTCCTGAGGTGGGAGTGAGCAGCATTTCCTGAGGGGGGGAGCGAGCTGCATTTCCTGGGTGGGGGAACGAGCAGCATTTCCTGAGGGGGAATGAGCAGCATTTTCTCAGGGGGGATCGAGCAGCATTTCCTGAGGGGGGAGCGAGCTGCATTTCCTGAGTTGGAGCGAGCAACATTTCTGAGGGGGAAGGGAGCTGCATTTCCTGAGGGTGCAAAAAGTAGCATTTCCTGATGGGAAGCGAGCAGCATTTCCTGAGCGGGGATCGAGCAGCATTTCCTGAGGGGAGAGTGAGCTGCATTTCCTGAGGTGGGAGTGAGCAGCATTTCCTGAGGGGGGAGCGAGCTGCATTTCCTGGGTGGGGGAACGAGCAGCATTTCCTGAGGGGGGAATGAGCAGCATTTTCTCAGGGGGGATCGAGCAGCATTTCCAGAGGGGGAAATGAGCTTCATTTCCTCAGGGGGGAACAAGCAGCTTTTCCTGAGGGGGGAGCGAGCAGCATTTCCTGAGGGGGAAGCGTGCAGCATTCCCTGAGGGGGGAACGAGCAGCATTTCCTGAGGGTGAAACGAGCAGCATTTCCTGAGGGTGGAACGAGCAGCATTTCCTGAGGGGGGAACGAGCAGCATTTCCTGAGGGGGAAGCGAGCAACATTTCCTGAGGGGGCAACGAGCAGCATTTCCTGAGGGGGGAACGAGCAGCATTTTCTGAGGGGGGAGCGAGCAGCATTTCCTGAGGGGGCAGTGAGCAGTATTTCCTCAGTGGTAAAGGCGCATTTCCTGACAGGGGAATGAGCAGCAATTCTTGGCTGCGGGAACGAATATCATTTCCTGTGAGGGGAGCGAGCAGCATTTCTGAGGGGGAAATGAGCATGATTTCCTGAGGGGGCAGTGAGCAGCATTTCCTGAGGGGGGAACGAGTAGCATTTCCTGAGTGGTCAGTGAGCTGCATTTCCTGAGGTGTCAGTGAGCTGCATTTCCTGAGGGGGGAGCAAGCAGCATTTCTGAGGGGGTTTTGAGCAGAATTTGCTGAGGGCGGAGTGAGCAGAATTTGCTGAGGGGGGAACGAGCAGAATTTGCTGAGGGGGGAACGAGCAACATTTCTGAGGTGTTAACGAACTGCATTTCCTGAGGGGGGAACGAGCAGCATTTCCTGAGTTGGTCCGAGCAGCATTTCTGAGGGGGAAGGGAACTGCATTTCCCGAGGGTGAAAAAAGCAGCATTTCCTGATGGGAAGCGAACAGCATTTCCTGAGCGGGGATCGAGCAGCATTTCCTGGGGGGGTGGGATCGAGCAGCGTTTCCTGGGGGGGGATCGAGCAGCATTTCCTGAGGGGGGAGTGAGCTGCATTTCCTGAGGTGGGAGTGAGCAGCATTTCCTGAGGGGGGAGTGAGCTGCATTTCCTGAGGGGGGAGTGTCCAGCATTTCCTGAGGGGGGAGTGAGCTGCATTTCCTGAGGGGTTAGCGAGCAGCGTTTTCTGAGGGGTGAACGAGCAGCATTTCTGAGGGGGGAGCCAGCAGCAATTCATGAGGGGGAAGGAAATGCATTTCCTGAGGGGGAGTGAGCAGTATTTCCTGAGGGGTCCGTGTTCAGCATTTCCTGAGGGGGAAGCGAGCCGCATTTCCTGAGGGGGGAACGAGCAGCATTTTCTGAGGGGGGAACGAGCAGCATTTTCTGAGGGGGGAGCAAGCAGCATTTCCTGAGGGGGGAGCGAGCAGCATTTCCTGAGAGGGGGGCAAGCAGCATTTTCTGAGGGGGGAACGAGCAGCATTTCCTGAGGGGGGAGCGAGCAGCATTTCCTGGG
The DNA here is from genome assembly GCA_026770705.1 of Isurus oxyrinchus. Classification (NCBI taxonomy): domain Eukaryota; kingdom Metazoa; phylum Chordata; class Chondrichthyes; order Lamniformes; family Lamnidae; genus Isurus; species Isurus oxyrinchus. Next base: position 115,070 of record JANJGN010000922.1, on the reverse strand, counting down.
TCGGGTTACGAGCAGCATTTCCTGAGAGGGGAACGAGCAGCATTTCCTCAGGGGGAAAGCGGAAGCATTTCCTGAGGGGGGAACGAGCAGCATTTCTTGAGGGGGGAACGAGCAGCATTTTCTGACGGGGGAACGAGCAGCATTTTCTGAGGGGGGAACGAGCAGCATTTCCTGGATGGGTTTACGAGCAGCATTTCTTGACGGGGGAACCAGCAGCATTTTCTGAGGGGGGATCCAGCAGCATTTCCTGAGGGGGGAGCGAGCAGCATTTCCTGAGTTGGAGCGAGCAACATTTCTGAGGGGGAAGGGAGCTGCATTTCCTGAGGGTGAAAAAAGCAACATTTCCTGATGGGAAGCGAGCAGCATTTCCTGAGCGGGGATCGAGCAGCATTTCCTGGGGGGGGATCGAGCAGCATTTCCTGAGGGGAGAGTGAGCCGCATTTCCTGAGGGGGGAACGAGCCGCATTTCCTGAGGGGGGAACGAGCAGCATTTCCTGAGGGGGGAAGGAGCAGCATTTTCTGAGGGTGGAACGAGAAGCATTTCCTGAGGGGGGAGCGAGCAGCATTTCCTGAGGGGGATCGAGCAACATTTCCTGAGGGGGGAACGAGCAGCATTTCCTGAGGGGGATCGAGCAACATTTCCTGCGAGGGGAGCGAGCAGCATTTCTGAGGGGACAGTAAGCAGCATTTCCTGAGGGGGCAGTGAGCAGCATTTCCTGAGGGGGGAGCGAGCAGCATTTCCTGAGTTGGAGCGAGCAACATTTCTGAGGGGGAAGGGAGCTGCATTTCCTGAGGGTGAAAAAAGCCGCATTTCCTGATGGGAGGCGAGCAGCATTTCCTGAGCGGTGATCGAGCAGCATTTCCTGGGGGGAGAGTGGGCTGCATTTCCTGAGGTGGGAGTGAGCAGCATTTCCTGAGGGGGGAGCAAGCTGCATTTCCTGGGTGGGGGAACGAGCAGCATTTCCTGAGGGGGGAACGAGCAGCATTTTCTGAGGGGGGATCAAGCAGCATTTCCAGAGGGGGAAATGAGCTTCATTTCCTCAGGGGGAACAAGCAGCATTTCCTGAGGGGGGAGTGAGCAATATTTCCTGAGGGGGAAAACGAACAGCATTTTCTGAGGGGGGATTGAGCAGCATTTCCTGCGAGGTGAGCAAGCAGCATTTCTGAGGGGGAAATGAGCATGATATCCTGAGGGGGGAACGAGTAGCATTTCCTGAGGGGTCAGTGAGCAGCATTTCCTGAGGGGGGAGCGAGTAGCATTTCCTGAGGGGTCAGTGAGCAGCATTTCCTGAGGGGGGAACGAGCAGCATTTCCTGAGGGGGGAGCGAGCAGCGTTTCCTGAGGGGTCAGTGAGCAGCATTTCCTGAGGGGGGAACGAGCAGCATTGCCTGAGGTGGGAGTGAGCAGCATTTCCTGAGGGGTTAGCGAGCAGCGTTTCCTGAGGGGGGAACGAGCAGCATTCCTGAGGGGGAAGCGAGCAGTATTTGCTGAGGGGTCCGTGTTCAGCATTTCCTGAGGGGGAAGCGAGCCGCATTTCCTGAGGGTGCAAAAAGTAGCATTTCCTGATGGGAAGCGAGCAGCATTTCCTGAGCGGGGATCGAGCAGCATTTCCTGAGGGGAGAGTGAGCTGCATTTCCTGAGGTGGGAGTGAGCAGCATTTCCTGAGGGGGGAGCGAGCTGCATTTCCTGGGTGGGGGAACGAGCAGCATTTCCTGAGGGGGGAATGAGCAGCATTTTCTCAGGGGGGATCGAGCAGCATTTCCAGAGGGGGAAATGAGCTTCATTTCCTCAGGGGGGAACAAGCAGCTTTTCCTGAGGGGGGAGCGAGCAGCATTTCCTGAGGGGGAAGCGTGCAGCATTCCCTGAGGGGGGAACGAGCAGCATTTCCTGAGGGTGAAACGAGCAGCATTTCCTGAGGGTGGAACGAGCAGCATTTCCTGAGGGGGGAACGAGCAGCATTTCCTGAGGGGGAAGCGAGCAACATTTCCTGAGGGGGCAACGAGCAGCATTTCCTGAGGGGGGAACGAGCAGCATTTTCTGAGGGGGGAGCGAGCAGCATTTCCTGAGGGGGCAGTGAGCAGTATTTCCTCAGTGGTAAAGGCGCATTTCCTGACAGGGGAATGAGCAGCAATTCTTGGCTGCGGGAACGAATATCATTTCCTGTGAGGGGAGCGAGCAGCATTTCTGAGGGGGAAATGAGCATGATTTCCTGAGGGGGCAGTGAGCAGCATTTCCTGAGGGGGGAACGAGTAGCATTTCCTGAGTGGTCAGTGAGCTGCATTTCCTGAGGTGTCAGTGAGCTGCATTTCCTGAGGGGGGAGCAAGCAGCATTTCTGAGGGGGTTTTGAGCAGAATTTGCTGAGGGCGGAGTGAGCAGAATTTGCTGAGGGGGGGAACGAGCAGAATTTGCTGAGGGGGGAACGAGCAACATTTCTGAGGTGTTAACGAACTGCATTTCCTGAGGGGGGAACGAGCAGCATTTCCTGAGTTGGTCCGAGCAGCATTTCTGAGGGGGAAGGGAACTGCATTTCCCGAGGGTGAAAAAAGCAGCATTTCCTGATGGGAAGCGAACAGCATTTCCTGAGCGGGGATCGAGCAGCATTTCCTGGGGGGGTGGGATCGAGCAGCGTTTCCTGGGGGGGGATCGAGCAGCATTTCCTGAGGGGGGAGTGAGCTGCATTTCCTGAGGTGGGAGTGAGCAGCATTTCCTGAGGGGGGAGTGAGCTGCATTTCCTGAGGGGGGAGTGTCCAGCATTTCCTGAGGGGGGGAGTGAGCTGCATTTCCTGAGGGGTTAGCGAGCAGCGTTTTCTGAGGGGTGAACGAGCAGCATTTCTGAGGGGGGAGCCAGCAGCAATTCATGAGGGGGAAGGAAATGCATTTCCTGAGGGGGAGTGAGCAGTATTTCCTGAGGGGTCCGTGTTCAGCATTTCCTGAGGGGGAAGCGAGCCGCATTTCCTGAGGGGGGAACGAGCAGCATTTTCTGAGGGGGGAACGAGCAGCATTTTCTGAGGGGGGAGCAAGCAGCATTTCCTGAGGGGGGAGCGAGCAGCATTTCCTGAGAGGGGGGCAAGCAGCATTTTCTGAGGGGGGAACGAGCAGCATTTCCTGAGGGGGGAGCGAGCAGCATTTCCTGGGTCGGGTTACGAGCAGCATTTCCTGAGAGGGGAACGAGCAGCATTTCCTCAGGGGGAAAGCGGAAGCATTTCCTGAGGGGGGAACGAGCAGCATTTCTTGAGGGGGGAACGAGCAGCATTTTCTGACGGGGGGAACGAGCAGCATTTTCTGAGGGGGGAACGAGCAGCATTTCCTGGATGGGTTTACGAGCAGCATTTCTTGACGGGGGAACCAGCAGCATTTTCTGAGGGGGGATCCAGCAGCATTTCCTGAGGGGGGAGCGAGCAGCATTTCCTGAGTTGGAGCGAGCAACATTTCTGAGGGGGAAGGGAGCTGCATTTCCTGAGGGTGAAAAAAGCAACATTTCCTGATGGGAAGCGAGCAGCATTTCCTGAGCGGGGATCGAGCAGCATTTCCTGGGGGGGGATCGAGCAGCATTTCCTGAGGGGAGAGTGAGCCGCATTTCCTGAGGGGGGAACGAGCCGCATTTCCTGAGGGGGGAACGAGCAGCATTTCCTGAGGGGGGAAGGAGCAGCATTTTCTGAGGGTGGAACGAGAAGCATTTCCTGAGGGGGGAGCGAGCAGCATTTCCTGAGGGGGATCGAGCAACATTTCCTGAGGGGGGAACGAGCAGCATTTCCTGAGGGGGATCGAGCAACATTTCCTGCGAGGGGAGCGAGCAGCATTTCTGAGGGGACAGTAAGCAGCATTTCCTGAGGGGGCAGTGAGCAGCATTTCCTGAGGGGGGAGCGAGCAGCATTTCCTGAGTTGGAGCGAGCAACATTTCTGAGGGGGAAGGGAGCTGCATTTCCTGAGGGTGAAAAAAGCCGCATTTCCTGATGGGAGGCGAGCAGCATTTCCTGAGCGGTGATCGAGCAGCATTTCCTGGGGGGAGAGTGGGCTGCATTTCCTGAGGTGGGAGTGAGCAGCATTTCCTGAGGGGGGAGCGAGCTGCATTTCCTGGGTGGGGGAACGAGCAGCATTTCCTGAGGGGGGAACGAGCAGCATTTTCTGAGGGGGGATCAAGCAGCATTTCCAGAGGGGGAAATGAGCTTCATTTCCTCAGGGGGAACAAGCAGCATTTCCTGAGGGGGGAGTGAGCAATATTTCCTGAGGGGGAAAACGAACAGCATTTTCTGAGGGGGGATTGAGCAGCATTTCCTGCGAGGTGAGCAAGCAGCATTTCTGAGGGGGAAATGAGCATGATATCCTGAGGGGGGAACGAGTAGCATTTCCTGAGGGGTCAGTGAGCAGCATTTCCTGAGGGGGGAACGAGCAGCATTTCCTGAGGGGGGAGCGAGCAGCGTTTCCTGAGGGGTCAGTGAGCAGCATTTCCTGAGGGGGGAACGAGCAGCATTTCCTGAGGTGGGAGTGAGCAGCATTTCCTGAGGGGTTAGCGAGCAGCGTTTCCTGAGGGGGGGAACGAGCAGCATTCCTGAGGGGGAAGCGAGCAGTATTTCCTGAGGGGTCCGTGTTCAGCATTTCCTGAGGGGGAAGCGAGCCGCATTTCCTGAGGGGGGAGCGAGCAGCATTTCCTGAGGGGGGAACGAGCAGCATTTCCTGAGGGGGAAGCGAGCCGCATTTCCTGAGGGGGGAACGAGCAGCATTTCCTGAGGGGGGAACGAGCAGCATTTTCTGAGAGAGGAACGAGCAGCATTTCCTGAGGGGGGAGCGAGCAGCATTTCCTGGGTGGGGTTATGAGCAGCATTTCTTGAGGGGGGAACCAGCAGCATTTTCTGAGGGGGGATCGAGCAGCATTTCCTGAGGGGGGGAGCGAGCAGCATTTCCTGAGTTGGAGCGAGCAACATTTCTGAGGGGGAAGGGAGCTGCATTTCCTGAGGGTGAAAAAAGCCGCATTTCCTGATGGGAGGCGAGCAGCATTTCCTGAGCGGGGATCGAGCAGCATTTCCTGGGGGGGTATCGAGCAGCATTTCCTGAGGGGAGAGTGGGCTGCATTTCCTGAGGTGGGAGTGAGCAGCATTTCCTGAGGGGGGGAGCGAGCTGCATTTCCTGGGTGGGGGAACGAGCAGCATTTCCTGAGGGGGGAACGAGCAGTATTTTCTGAGGGGGGATCGAGCAGCATTTCCAGAGGGGGAAATGAGCTTCATTTCCTCAGGCGGAACAAGCAGCATTTCCTGAGGGGGGAGTGAGCAGCATTTCCTGAGGGGGGAACGAACAGCATTTTCTGAGGGGGAATCGAGCAGCATTTCCTGAGGGGGGAGCGAGCAGCATTTCCTGGGTGGGGGAACGAACAGCATTTCCTGAGGGGGGATCGAGCAGCATTTTCTGAGGGGGGAACGAGCAGCATTTCCTGAGGGGGAAATGAGCACCATTTCCTGAGGGGGGACCGAGCAGCATTTCCTCAGGGGGGATCGAGCTGCATTTCTGAGGGGGTTCGAGCAACATTTCCTAAGGGGGGAGCGAGCAGCATTTCCAGATGGGGGAACGAGCAGCATTTCCTGATTGGGCAGTGAGCAGTATTTCCTCAGTGGGAAAGGTGCAGCATTTCCTGACAGGGGAATGAGCAGCAATTCTTGGCTGCGGGAACGAATAGCATTTCCTGCGAGGGGAGCGAGCAGCATTTCTGAGGGGGAAATGAGCATGATTTCCTGAGGTAGCAGTGAGCAGCATTTCCTGAGGGGGGAACGAGTAGCATTTCCTGAGGGGTCAGTGAGCTGCATTTCCTGAGGGGGGAGTGAGAAGCATTTCCTGAGGGGGGAGCAAGCAACATTTCTGAGGGGGTTTCGAGCAGAATTTGCTGAGGGCGGAGTGAGCAGAGTTTGCTGAGGGGGGAGCGAGCAACATTTCTGAGGGGTTAACGAACTGCATTTCCTGAGGGGGGAGCGAGCAGCATTTGCTGAGTTGGAGCGAGCAACATTTCTGAGGGGGAAGGGAGCTGCATTTCCTGACGGTGAAAAAAGCAGCATTTCCTGATGGGAATTGAGCAGCATTTTCTGAGCGGGGATCGAGCAGCATTTCCCGATGTGGGAGTGAGCTGCATTTCCTGAGGGGGGTAGCGAGCAGCGTTTCCTGAGGGGGGAACGAGCAGCATTTCTGAGGGGGGAGCAAGCAGCATTTCGTCAGTGGGGACTTGCATTTCCTGAGGGGCGAACGAGCAACATTTCTGAGGTGGGAGCCAGCAGCAATTCATGAGGGAGAAGGAAATGCATTTCCTGAAGGGTCAGTGAGCTGCATTTCCTGAGGGGGAGCGAGCAGCATTTTCTGAGGTGGGAGCCAGCAGCATTTTCTGAGGTGGGAACAAGCAGCATTTCCTGAGGGGGAAGCGAGCAGCATTTTCTGAGGTGGGAACGAGCAGCATTTCCTGAGGGGGGAGCGAGCAGCATTTCCTGAGGGGGGAGCGAGCAGCATTTCCTGAGGTGGGGGAACGAGCAGCATTTCCTGAGGGGGGAACGAGCAGCATTTTCTGAGGGGGGATCGAGCAGCATTTCCAGAGGGGGAAATGAGCTTCATTTCCTCAGGGGGGAACAAGCAGCATTTCCTGAGGGGGGAGTGAGCAGCATTTCCTGAGGGGGGAACGAGCAGCATTTTCTGAGGGGGGAATGAGCAGCATTTCCTGAGGGGGGAGCGAGCAGCATTTCCTGGGTGGGGTTACGAGCAGCATTTCTTGAAGGGGGAACCAGCAGCATTTTCTGAGGGGGAATCGAGCAGCATTTCCTGAGGGGGGAGCGAGCAGCATTTCCTGGGTGGGGGAACGAACAGCATTTCCTGAGGGGGGAACGAGCAGCATTTTCTGAGGGGGGAACGAGCAGCATTTCCTGAGGGGGAAATGAGCACCATTTCCTGAGGGGGGAGCGAGCAGCATTTCCTCAGGGGGGATCGAGCTGCATTTCTGAGGGGGATCGAGCAACATTTCCTAAGGGGAGAGCGAGCAGCATTTCCAGATGGGGGAACGAGCAGCATTTCCTGAGGGGGCAGTGAGCAGTATTTCCTCAGTGGGAAAGGTGCAGCATTTCCTGACAGGGGAATGAGCAGCAATTCTTGGCTGCGGGAACGAATAGCATTTCCTGCGAGGGGAGCGAGCAGCATTTCTGAGGGGGAAATGAGCATGATTTCCTGAGGGGGCAGTGAGCAGCATTTCCTGAGGGGGGAACGAGTAGCATTTCCTGAGGGGTCAGTGAGCTGCATTTCCTGAGGGGGGAGTGAGCAGCATTTCCTGAGGGGGGAGCAAGCAACATTTCTGAGGGGGTTTCGAGCAGAATTTGCTGAGGGCGGAGTGAGCAGAGTTTGCTGAGGGGGGAGCGAGCAACTTTTCTGAGGGGTTAACGAACTGCATTTCCTGAGGGGGGAACGAGCAGCATTTCCTGAGTTGGAGCGAGCAACATTTCTGAGGGGGAAGGGAGCTGCATTTCCTGAGGGTGAAAAAAGCAGCATTTCCTGATGGGAAGCGAGCAGCATTTTCTGAGCGGGGATCGAGCAGCATTTCCCGATGTGGGAGTGAGCTGCATTTCCTGAGGGGTTAGCGAGCAGCTTTTCCTGAGGGGGGAACGAGCAGCACTTCTGAGGGGGGAGCGAGCAGCATTTCGTCAGTGGGGAGCTGCATTTCCTGAGGGGCGAACGAGCAACATTTCTGAGGTGGGAGCCAGCAGCAATTCATGAGGGAGAAGGAAATGCATTTCCTGAAGGGTCAGTGAGCTGCATTTCCTGAGGGGGAGCGAGCAGCATTTTCTGAGGTGGGAGCGAGCAGCATTTTCTGAGGTGGGAACAAGCAGCATTTCCTGAGGGGGAAGCGAGCAGCATTTTCTGAGGTGGGAACAAGCAGCATTTCCTGAGGGGGGGAGCGAGCAGCATTTCCTGGATGGGAGAACGAGCAGCATTTCCTGAGGGGGGAACGAGCAGCATTTTCTGAGGGGAGATCGAGCAGCATTTCCAGAGGGGAAATGAGCTTCATTTCCTCAGGGGGGAACAAGCAGCATTTCCAGAGGGGGGAGCGAGCAGCATTTCCTGAGGGGGAAGCGAGCAGCATTTCCTGAGGGGGGAGCGAGCAGCATTTCTTGAGGGGGGAGTGAGCAGCATTTCCTGAGGTGGTAACGAGCAGCATTTGCTGAGTGGACACCGAACAGCACTTCCTGAGAGGGGAGCGAGCAGCATTTTCTGAGGGGGAGCGAGCAGCATTTCCTGAGGGGGGAATGAGCAGCATTTCTGAGGGGGGAGCGAGCATCATTTCCTGAGGGGTTAGCGAGCAGTATTTCCTAAGGGGGGAGCGAGCAGCATTTCCTGAGGGGAGAACGAGCAGCATTTCCTCAGTGGGGAGCGAGCAACATTTCTGAGGTCGGAGCCAGCAGCAATTCTGGAGGGGGAAGGAAATGCATTTCCTGAAGGGTCAGTGAGCAGCATTTCCTGAGGGGGAGCGAGCAACATTTCTGAGGGGGAACGAGCAGCATTTCCTGAGGGGGGAATGAGCAGCATTTCCTGAGGGGGGAACGAGCAGCATTTCCTGAGGGGGAAATGAGCACCATTTCCTGAGGGGGGAGCAAGCAGCATTTCCTGGGTGGGAGAAAGAGCAGCATTTCCTGAGGGGGCAACGAGAAGCATTTCCTGAGGGGGGATCGAGCAGCATTTCCTGAGGGGGGAGCGAGCAGCATTTCCTGGGTGGGAGAACGAGCAGCATTTCCTGAGGGGGGAACCAGCAGCATTTCCTGAGGGGGGAGTGAGCAGCATTTCCTGGGTGGGTTTACGAGCAGCATTTCTTGAGGGGGGAACCAGCAGCATTTTCTGAGGGGGATCGAGCAGCATTTCCTGGGTGGGGGAACGAGCAGCATTTCCTGAGGGGGGAATGAGCAGCATTTCCTGAGGGGGGAACGAGCAGCATTTCCTGAGGGGGAAATGAGCACCATTTCCTGAGGGGGGAGCAAGCAGCATTTCCTGGGTGGGAGAAAGAGCAGCATTTCCTGAGGGGGCAACGAGAAGCATTTCCTGAGGGGGGATCGAGCAGCATTTCCTGAGGGGGGAGCGAGCAGCATTTCCTGGGTGGGAGAACGAGCAGCATTTCCTGAGGGGGGAACGAGCAGCATTTCCTGAGGGGGGAGTGAGCAGCATTTCCTGGGTGGGTTTACGAGCAGCATTTCTTGAGGGGGGAACCAGCAGCATTTTCTGAGGGGGATCGAGCAGCATTTCCTGGGTGGGGGAACGAGCAGCATTTCCTGAGGGGGGATCGAGCAGCATTTCCAGAGGGGGAAATGAGCTTCATTTCCTCAGGGGGGAACAAGCATCATTTCCAGAGGGGGGAACGAGCAGCATTTCCTGAGCGGGAAAGTGGAAGCATTTCCTGAGGGGGGGAACGAGCAGCATTTCTTGAGGGGGGAGTGAGCAGCATTTCCTGAGGTGGTAACGAGCAGCATTTGCTGAGGGGACACCGAACAGCACTTCCTGAGTGGGGAGCGAGCAGCATTTTCTGAGGGGGGAGTGCGCAGCATTTTCTGAGGGGGAGTGAGCAGCATTTCCTAAGGGGGGAGCGAGCAGCATTTTCTGAGGGGGAGTGAGCAGCATTTCCTGAGGGGGGAACGAGCAGCATTTCTGAGGGGGGTAGCGAGCAGTATTTCCTCAGTAGGGAGCGAGCAACATTTCTGAGGTGGGAGCCAGCAGCAATTCTGGAGGGGGAAGGAAATGCATTTCCTGAAGGGTCAGTGAGCAGCATTTCCTGAGGGGGAGCGAGCAACATTTCTGAGGGGGGAAGGAGTAGCATTTCCTGAGGGGCAGAGAACATCATTTCCTGATGGGTGATCGAGCAGCATTTCTTGAGGGGGGAATGAGCAGCATTTTTTGAGGGGGGGAACGAGCATTATTTCCGGAGGGAGGAACGAGCAGCATTTCCTGAGGGGGAAGGGAGCTGCATTTCCTGAGGGTGAAAAAAGCAGCATTTCCTGATGGGAAGCAAGCAGTATTTCCTGAGCAGGGATCGAGCAGCATTTCCTGAGGGGAGAGTGAGACGCATTTCCTGAGGGGGGAACGAGCCGCATTTCCTGAGGGGGGAACGTGCAGCATTTTCTGAGGGGGGAACGAGAAGCACTTCCTGAGGGGGGAACGAGCAGCATTTCCTGAGGGGGGAACGTGCAGCATTTTCTGAGGGGAGAACGAGCAGCATTTCCTGAGGGGGGAGCGAGCAGCATTTCCTGAGGGGGATCGAGCAACATTTCCTGAGGGGGGAGCGAGCAGCATTTCCTGAGGAGGATCGAGCAACATTTCCTGCGAGGGGAGCGAGCAGCATTTCTGAGGGGACAGTGAGCAGCATTTCCTGAGGGGGCAGTGAGCAGCATTTCCTGAGGGGGGAACGAGTAGCATTTCCTGAGGGGTCAGTGAGCTGCATTTCCTGAGGGGGGGAGTGAGCAGCATTTCTGAGGGGGTTTCGAGCAGAATTTGCTGAGGGGGGAACGAGCAACATTTCTGAGGGGTTAACGAACTGCATTTCCTGAGGGGGGAACGAGCAGCAATTTTTGAGGCTGGAACGAGCAGCATTTCCTGCGAGGGGAATGAGCAGCATTTCCTGAGGGGGGAACGAGCAGCATTTCCTGAGGGGGAAATGAGCACCATTTCCTGAGGGGGGAGCGAGCAGCATTTCGTCAGGGGCGATCGAGCTGCATTTCTGAGGGGGATCGAGCAACATTTCCTAAGGGGGGAGCGAGCAGCATTTCCAGATGGGGGAACGAGCAGCATTTCCTGAGGGGGCAGTGAGCAGTATTTCCTCAGTGGGGAAGGAGCAGCATTTTCTGAGGGGTCAGTGAGCTGCATGTCCTGAGGGGGGGAGTGAGCAGCCTTTCCTGAAGGGGGAGCGAGCAGCATTTCTGAGGGGGTTTCGAGCAGAATTTGCTGAGGGGGGAATGAGCAACATTTCTGAGGGGTTAACGAACTGCATTTCCTGAGGGGGGAACGAGCAGCAATTTTTGAGGCTGGAACGAGCAGCATTTCCTGCGAGGGGAATGAGCAGCATTTCCTGAGGGGGGAACGAGCAGCATTTCCTGAGGGGGGAACGAGCAGCATTTCCTGAGGGGGAAATGAGCACCATTTCCTGAGGGGGGAGCGAGCAGCATTTCCTGAGGGGTTAGCGAGCAGCGTTTCCTGAGGGGGGAACGAGCAGCATTTCTGAGGGGGAAGCGAGAAGTATTTCCTGAGGGGGATCGAGCAACATTTCCTGCGAGGGGAGCGAGCAGCATTTCTGAGGGGACAGTGAGCAGCATTTCCTGAGGGGGCAGTGAGCAGCATTTCCTGAGTGGGGAACGAGTAGCATTTCCTGAGGGGTCAGTGAGCTGCATTTCCTGAGGGGGGGAGTGAGCAGCATTTCTGAGGGGGTTTCGAGCAGAATTTGCTGAGGGGGGAACGAGCAACATTTCTGAGGGGTTAACGAACTGCATTTCCTGAGGGGGGAACGAGCAGCAATTTTTGAGGCTGGAACGAGCAGCATTTCCTGCGAGGGGAATGAGCAGCATTTCCTGAGGGAGGAACGAGCAGCATTTCCTGAGGGGGAAATGAGCACCATTTCCTGAGGGGGGGAGCGAGCAGCATTTCGTCAGGGGTGATCGATCTGCATTTCTGAGGGGGATCGAGCAACATTTCCTAAGGGGGGAGCGAGCAGCATTTCCAGATGGGGGAACGAGCAGCATTTCCTGAGGGGGCAGTGAGCAGTATTTCCTCAGTGGGGAAGGAGCAGCATTTCCTGAGGGGTCAGTGAGCTGCATGTCCTGAGGGGGGGAGTGAGCAGCCTTTCCTGAGGGGGGATCGAGCAGCATTTCTGAGGGGGTTTCGAGCAGAATTTGCTGAGGGGGGAACGAGCAACATTTCTGAGGGGTTAACGAACTGCATTTCCTGAGGGGGGAACGAGCAGCAATTTTTGAGGCTGGAACGAGCAGCATTTCCTGCGAGGGGAATGAGCAGCATTTCCTGAGGGGGGAACGAGCAGCATTTCCTGAGGGGGGAACGAGCAGCATTTCCTGAGGGGGAAATGAGCACCATTTCCTGAGGGGGGAGCGAGCAGCATTTCGTCAGGGGGGATCGAGCTGCATTTCTGAGGGGGATCGAGCAACATTTCCTAAGGGGGGAGCGAGCAGCATTTCCAGATGGGGGAACGAGCAGCATTTCCTGAGGGGGCAGTGAGCAGTATTTCCTCAGTGGGGAAGGAGCAGCATTTCCTGACGGGGGAATGAGCAGCAATTCTTGGCTGCAGGAATGAATAGCATTTCCTGCGAGGCGAGCGAGCAGCATTTCTGAGGGGGAAATGAGCATGATTTCCTGAGGGGGGAACGAGTAGCATTTCCTGAGGGGTCAGTGAGCAGCATTTCCTGAGGGGGGAGCGAGTAGCATTTCCTGAGGGGTCAGTGAGCAGCATTTCCTGAGGGGGAACGAGCAGCATTTCCTGAGGGGGGGAGCGAGCAGCGTTTCCTGAGGGGTCAGTGAGCAGCATTTCCTGAGGGGGGAACGAGCAGCATTTCCCGAGGTGGGAGTGAGCAGCATTTCCTGAGGGGTTAGCGAGCAGCGTTTCCTGAGGGGGAAACGAGCAGCATTTCTGAGGGGGAAGCGAGCAGTATTTCCTGAGGGGTCCGTGTTCAGCATTTCCTGAGGGGGAAGCGAGCCGCATTTCCTGAGGGGGGAACGAGCAGCATGTCCTGAGGGGGGGACGAGCAGCATTTCCTGAGGGGGGAACGAGCAGCATTTCCTGAGGGGGGAACGAGGAGCATTTCCTGAGGGGGGAGCGAGCAGCATTTCCTGGGTGGGGTTACGAGCAGCATTTCTTGAGGGGGGAACCAGCAGCATTTTCTGAGGGGGGATCGAGCAGCATTTCCTGAGGGGGGAGCGAGCAGCATTTCCTGAGTTGGAACGAGCAACATTTCTGAGGGGGAAGGGAGCTGCATTTCCTGAGGGTGAAAAAAGCAGCATTTCCTGATGGGAGGCGAGCAGCATTTCCTGAGCGGGGATCGAGCAGCATTTCCTGGGGGGGTATCGAGCAGCATTTCCTGAGGGGAGAGTGAGCTGCATTTCCTGAGCTGGGAGTGAGCTGCATTTCCCGAGGTGGGGGAACGAGCAGCATTTCCTGAGGTGGGGGAACGAGCAGCATTTCCTGAGGGGGGAACGAGCAGCATTTTCTGAGGGGGGATCGAGCAGCATTTCCAGAGGGGGAAATGAGCTTCATTTCCTCAGGGGGGAACAAGCAGCATTTCCTGAGGGGGGAGTGAGCAGCATTTCCTGAGGGGGGAACGAGCAGCATTTTCTGAGGGGGGAATGAGCAGCATTTCCTGAGGGGGGAGCGAGCAGCATTTCCTGGGTGGGGTTACGAGCAGCATTTCTTGAAGGGGGAACCAGCAGCATTTTCTGAGGGGGAATCGAGCAGCATTTCCTGAGGGGGGAGCGAGCAGCATTTCCTGAGTGGGGGAACGAACAGCATTTCCTGAGGGGGGAACGAGCAGCATTTTCTGAGGGGGGAACGAGCAGCATTTCCTGAGGGGGAAATGAGCACCATTTCCTGAGGGGGGAGCGAGCAGCATTTCCTCAGGGGGGTTCGAGCTGCATTTCTGAGGGGGATCGAGCAACATTTCCTAAGGGGGGAGCGAGCAGCATTTCCAGATGGGGGAACGAGTAGCATTTCCTGAGGGGGCAGTGAGCAGTATTTCCTCAGTGGGAAAGGTGCAGCATTTCCTGACAGGGGAATGAGCAGCAATTCTTGGCTGCGGGAACGAATAGCATTTCCTGCGAGGGGAGCGAGCAGCACTTCTGAGGGGGAAATGAGCATGATTTCCTGAGGGGGCAGTGAGCAGCATTTCCTGAGGGGGGAACGAGTAGCATTTCCTGAGGGGTCAGTGAGCTGCATTTCCTGAGGGGGAAGCAAGCAACATTTCTGAGGGGGTTTCGAGCAGCATTTCCTGAGTTGGAGCGAGCAGCATTTCTGAGGGGGAAGGGAGCTGCATTTCCCGAGGGTGAAAAAAGCAGCATTTCCTGATGGGAAGCGAGCAGCATTTTCTGAACGGGGATCGAGCAGCATTTCCTGATGTGGGAGTGAGCTGCATTTCCTGAGGGGGTAGCGAGCAGCGTTTCCTGAGGGGGGAACGAGCAGCATTTCTGAGGGGGGAGCAAGCAGCATTTCCTGAGGGGGGAGCGAGCAGCATTTCCTCAGTGGGGAGCTGCATTTCCTGAGGGGCGAACAAGCAACATTTCTGAGGTGGGAGCCAGCAGCAATTCATGAGGGAGAAGGAAATGCATTTCCTGAAGGGTCAGTGAGCTGCATTTCCTGAGGGGGAGCGAGCAGCATTTTCTGAGGTGGGAGCGAGCAGCATTTTCTGAGGTGGGAACAAGCAGCATTTCCTGAGGGGGAAGCGAGCAGCATTTTCTGAGGTGGGAACGAGCAGCATTTCCTGAGGGGTGAGCGAGCAGCATTTCCTGGGTGGGGTTACGAGCAGCATTTCTTGAGGGGGGAACGAGCAGCATTTTCTGAGGGGAGATCGAGCAGCATTTCCAGAGGGGAAATGAGCTTCATTTCCTCAGGGGGGAACAAGCAGCATTTCCAGAGTGGGAGCGAGCAGCATTTCCTGAGGGGGAAGCGAGCAGCATTTCCTGAGGGGGGAACGAGCAGCATTTCCTGAGGGGGAAATGAGCACCATTTCCTGAGGGGGGAGCGAGCAGCATTTCGTCAGGGGCGATCGAGCTGCATTTCTGAGGGGGAGCGAGCAACATTTCCTAAGGGGGGAGCGAGCAGCATTTCCAGATGGGGGAACGAGCAGCATTTCCTGAGGGGGCAGTGAGCAGTATTTCCTCAGTGGGGAAGGAGCAGCATTTCCTGAGGGGTCAGTGAGCTGCATGTCCTGAGGGGGGGAGTGAGCAGCCTTTCCTGAGGGGGGAGCGAGCAGCATTTCTGAGGGGGTTTCGAGCAGAATTTGCTGAGGGGGGAACGAGCAACATTTCTGAGGGGTTAACGAACTGCATTTCCTGAGGGGGGAACGAGCAGCAATTTTTGAGGCTGGAACGAGCAGCATTTCCTGCGAGGGGAATGAGCAGCATTTCCTGAGGGGGGAACGAGCAGCATTTCCTGAGGGGGGAACGAGCAGCATTTCCTGAGGGGGAAATGAGCACCATTTCCTGAGGGGGGAGCGAGCAGCATTTCGTCAGGGGGGATCGAGCTGCATTTCTGAGGGGGATCGAGCAACATTTCCTAAGCGGGGAGCGAGCAGCATTTCCAGTTGGGGGAACGAGCAGCATTTCCTGAGGGGGCAGTGAGCAGTATTTCCTCAGTGGGGAAGGAGCAGCATTTCCTGACGGGGGAATGAGCAGCAATTCTTGGCTGCAGGAACGAATAGCATTTCCTGCGAGGCGAGCGAGCAGCATTTCTGAGGGGGAAATGAGCATGATTTCCTGAGGGGGGAACGAGTAGCATTTCCTGAGGGGTCAGTGAGCAGCATTTCCTGAGGGGGGGAGCGAGTAGCATTTCCTGAGGGGTCAGTGAGCAGCATTTCCTGAGGGGGGAACGAGCAGCATTTCCTGAGGGGGGGAGCGAGCAGCGTTTCCTGAGGGGTCAGTGAGCAGCATTTCCTGAGGGGGGAACGAGCAGCATTTCCTGAGGTGGGAGCGAGCAGCATTTCCTGAGGGGTTAGCGAGCAGCGTTTCCTGAGGGGGGAACGAGCAGCATTTCTGAGGGGGAAGCGAGCAGTATTTCCTGAGGGGTCCGTGTTCAGCATTTCCTGAGGGGGAAGCGAGCCGCATTTCCTGAGGGGGGAACGAGCAGCATGTCCTGAGGGGGGGACGAGCAGCATTTCCTGAGGGGGGAACGAGCAGCATTTCCTGAGGGGGGAACGAGCAGCATTTCCTGAGGGGGGAGCGAGCAGCATTTCCTGAGTTGGAACGAGCAACATTTCTGAGGGGGAAGGGAGCTGCATTTCCTGAGGGTGAAAAAAGCAGCATTTCCTGATGGGAGGCGAGCAGCATTTCCTGAGCGGGGATCGAGCAGCATTTCCTGGGGGGGGGTATCGAGCAGCATTTCCTGAGGGGAGAGTGAGCTGCATTTCCTGAGGTGGGAGTGAGCAGCATTTCCTGAGGGGGGAGCGAGCTGCATTTCCTGAGGTGGGGGAACGAGCAGCATTTCCTGAGGGGGGAACGAGCAGCATTTTCTGAGGGGGGATCGAGCAGCATTTCCAGAGGGGGAAATGAGCTTCATTTCCTCAGGGGTGAACAAGCAGCATTTCCTGAGGGGGGAGTGAGCAGCATTTCCTGAGGGGAGAGTGAGACGCATTTCCTGAGGGGGGAACGAGCCGCATTTCCTGAGGGGGGAACGTGCAGCATTTTCTGAGGGGGGAACGAGAAGCACTTCCTGAGGGGGGAACGAGCAGCATTTCCTGAGGGGGGAACGTGTAGCATTTTCTGAGGGGAGAACGAGCAGCATTTCCTGAGGGGGGAGCGAGCAGCATTTCCTGAGGGGGATCGAGCAACATTTCCTGAGGGGGGAGCGAGCAGCATTTCCTGAGGGGGATCGAGCAACATTTCCTGCGAGGGGAGCGAGCAGCATTTCTGAGGGGACAGTGAGCAGCATTTCCTGAGGGGGCAGTGAGCAGCATTTCCTGAGGGGGGAACGAGTAGCATTTCCTGAGGGGTCAGTGAGCTGCATTTCCTGAGGGGGGGAGTGAGCAGCATTTCTGAGGGGGTTTCGAGCAGAATTTGCTGAGGGGGGAACGAGCAACATTTCTGAGAGGTTAACGAACTGCATTTCCTGAGGGGAAACGAGCAGCAATTTTTGAGGCTGGAACGAGCAGCATTTCCTGCGAGGGGAATGAGCAGCATTTCCTGAGGGGGGAACGAGCAGCATTTCCTAAGGGGGAAATGAGCACCATTTCCTGAGGGGGGAGCGAGCAGCATTTCGTCAGGGGCGATCGAGCTGCATTTCTGAGGGGGATCGAGCAACATTTGCTAAGGGGGGAGCGAGCAGCATTTCCAGATGGGGGAACGAGCAGCATTTCCTGAGGGGGCAGTGAGCAGTATTTCCTCAGTGGGGAAGGAGCAGCATTTTCTGAGGGGTCAGTGAGCTGCATGTCCTGAGGGGGGGAGTGAGCAGCCTTTCCTGAGGGGGGAGCGAGCAGCATTTCTGAGGGGGTTTCGAGCAGAATTTGCTGAGGGGGGAACGAGCAACATTTCTGAGGGGTTAACGAACTGCATTTCCTGAGGGGGGAACGAGCAGCAATTTTTGAGGCTGGAACGAGCAGCATTTCCTGCGAGGGGAATGAGCAGCATTTCCTGAGGGGGGAACGAGCAGCATTTCCTGAGGGGGGAACGAGCAGCATTTCCTGAGGGGGAAATGAGCACCATTTCCTGAGGGGGGAGCGAGCAGCATTTCCTGAGGGGTTAGCGAGCAGCGTTTTCTGAGGGGGGAACGAGCAGCATTTCTGAGGGGGAAGCGAGCAGTATTTCCTGAGGGGGATCGAGCAACATTTCCTGCGAGGGGAGCGAGCAGCATTTCTGAGGGGACAGTGAGCAGCATTTCCTGAGGGGGCAGTGAGCAGCATTTCCTGAGTGGGGAACGAGTAGCATTTCCTGAGGGGTCAGTGAGCTGCATTTCCTGAGGGGGGGAGTGAGCAGCATTTCTGAGGGGGTTTCGAGCAGAATTTGCTGAGGGGGGAACGAGCAACATTTCTGAGGGGTTAACGAACTGCATTTCCTGAGGGGGGAACGAGCAGCAATTTTTGAGGCTGGAACGAGCAGCATTTCCTGCGAGGGGAATGAGCAGCATTTCCTGAGGGAGGAACGAGCAGCATTTCCTGAGGGGGAAATGAGCACCATTTCCTGAGGGGGGAGCGAGCAACATTTCTGAGGGGGAAGGGAGCTGCATTTCCTGAGGGTGAAAAAAGCAGCATTTCCTGATGGGAGGCGAGCAGCATTTCCTGAGCGGGGATCGAGCAGCATTTCCTGGGGGGGTATCGAGCAGCATTTCCTGAGGGGAGAGTGAGCTGCATTTCCTGAGCTGGGAGTGAGCTGCATTTCCTGAGGTGGGGGAACGAGCAGCATTTCCTGAGGTGGGGGAACGAGCAGCATTTCCTGAGGGGGGAACGAGCAGCATTTTCTGAGGTGGGATCGAGCAGCATTTCCAGAGGGGGAAATGAGCTTCATTTCCTCAGGGGGGAACAAGCAGCATTTCCTGAGGGGGGAGTGAGCAGCATTTCCTGAGGGGGGAACGAGCAGCATTTTCTGAGGGGGGAATGAGAAGCATTTCCTGAGGGGGGAGCGAGCAGCATTTCCTGGGTGGGTTTACGAGCAGCATTTCTTGAAGGGGGAACCAGCAGCATTTTCTGAGGGGGAATCGAGCAGCATTTCCTGAGGGGGGAGCGAGCAGCATTTCCTGAGTGGGGGAACGAACAGCATTTCCTGAGGGGGGAACGAGCAGCATTTTCTGAGGGGGGAACGAGCAGCATTTCCTGAGGGGGAAATGAGCACCATTTCCTGAGAGGGGAGCGAGCAGCATTTCCTCAGGGGGGTTCGAGCTGCATTTCTGAGGGGGATCGAGCAACATTTCCTAAGGGGGGAGCGAGCAGCATTTCCAGATGGGGGAACGAGTAGCATTTCCTGAGGGGGCAGTGAGCAGTATTTCCTCAGTGGGAAAGGTGCAGCATTTCCTGACAGGGGAATGAGCAGCAATTCTTGGCTGCGGGAACGAATAGCATTTCCTGCGAGGGGAGCGAGCAGCACTTCTGAGGGGGAAATGAGCATGATTTCCTGAGGGGGCAGTGAGCAGCATTTCCTGAGGGGGGAACGAGTAGCATTTCCTGAGGGGTCAGTGAGCTGCATTTCCTGAGGGGGAAGCAAGCAACATTTCTGAGGGGGTTTCGAGCAGAATTTGCTGAGGGCGGAGTGAGCAGAGTTTGCTGAGGGGGGAACGAGCAACATTTCTGAGGGGTTAACGAACTGCATTTCCTGAGGGGGGAATTAGCAGCATTTCCTGAGTTGGAGCGAGCAGCATTTCTGAGGGGGAAGGGAGCTGCATTTCCCGAGGGTGAAAAAAGCAGCATTTCCTGATGGGAAGCGAGCAGCATTTTCTGAACGGGGATCGAGCAGCATTTCCTGATGTGGGAGTGAGCTGCATTTCCTGAGGGGGTAGCGAGCAGCGTTTCCTGAGGGGGGAACGAGCAGCATTTCTGAGGGGGGAGCAAGCAGCATTTCCTGAGGGGGGAGCGAGCAGCATTTCCTCAGTGGGGAGCTGCATTTCCTGAGGGGCGAACGAGCAACATTTCTGAGGTGGGAGCCAGCAGCAATTCATGAGGGAGAAGGAAATGCATTTCCTGAAGGGTCAGTGAGCTGCATTTCCTGAGGGGGAGCGAGCAGCATTTTCTGAGGTGGGAGCGAGCAGCATTTTCTGAGGTGGGAACAAGCAGCATTTCCTGAGGGGGAAGCGAGCAGCATTTTCTGAGATGGGAACGAGCAGCATTTCCTGAGGGGTGAGCGAGCAGCATTTCCTGGGTGGGGTTACGAGCAGCATTTCTTGAGGGGGGAACGAGCAGCATTTTCTGAGGGGAGATCGAGCAGCATTTCCAGAGGGGAAATGAGCTTCATTTCCTCAGGGGGGAACAAGCAGCATTTCCAGAGTGGGAGCGAGCAGCATTTCCTGAGGGGGAAGCGAGCAGCATTTCCTGAGGGGGGAAGGAGCAGCATTTCCTGAGGGGGGAATGAGCACCATTTCCTGAGGGGGGAGCGAGCAGCATTTCGTCAGGGGCGATCGAGCTGCATTTCTGAGGGGGATCGAGCAACATTTCCTAAGGGGGGAGCGAGCAGCATTTCCAGATGGGGGAACGAGCAGCATTTCCTGAGGGGGCAGTGAGCAGTATTTCCTCAGTGGGGAAGGAGCAGCATTTCCTGAGGGGTCAGTGAGCTGCATGTCCTGAGGGGGGGAGTGAGCAGCCTTTCCTGAGGGGGGAGCGAGCAGCATTTTCTGAGGTGGGAACGAGCAGCATTTCCAGAGGGGTGAGTGAGCAGCATTTCCTGGGTGGGGTTACGAGCAGCATTTCTTGAGGGGGGAACGAGCAGCATTTTCTGAGGGGAGATCGAGCAGCATTTCCAGAGGGGAAATGAGCTTCATTTCCTCAGGGGGGAACAAGCAGCATTTCCAGAGGGGGAGCGAGCAGCATTTCCTGAGGGGGAAGCGAGCAGCATTTCCTGAGGGGGGAGCGAGCAGCATTTCCTGAGGGGGAAGCGAGCAGCATTTCCTGAGGGGGGAGCGAGCAGCATTTCTTGAGGGGGGAGTGAGCAGCATTTCCTGAGGTGGTAATGAGCAGCATTTGCTGAGTGGACACCGAACAGCACTTCCTGAGTGGGGAGTGAGCAGCACTTTCTGAGGGGGAGCGAGCAGCATTTCCTGAGGGGGGAATGAGCAGCATTTCTGAGGGGGGAGCGAGCATCATTTCCTGAGGGGTTAGCGAGCAATATTTCCTAAGGGGGGAGCGAGCAGCATTTCCTGAGGGGAGAACGAGCAGTATTTCCTCAGTGGGGAGCGAGCAACATTTCTGAGGTGGGAGCCAGCAGCAATTCCGGAGGGGGAAGGAAATGCATTTCCTGAAGGGTCAGTGAGCAGCATTTCCTGAGGGGGAGCGAGCAACATTTCTGAGGGGGAACGAGCAGCATTTCCTGAGGAGGTTAACGAGCAGCATTTTTTGAGGGGGGAACGAGCAGCATTTACTGAGGGGGGAACGAGCAGCATTTCCTGAGGGGGAAACGAGCAGCATTTTTTGAGGGGGGAACGAGCAGCATTTCCTGAGGGGGGAACGAGCAGCATTTCCTGAGGGGGGAACGAGCAGCATTTCCTGAGGGGGGAATGAGCAGCATTTCCTGAGGGGACAACGAGCAGCATTTCCTGAGGGGGGAACGAGCAGCATTTCCTGAGGGGAGAGCGAGCAGCATTTCCTGAGGGGAGAGCGAGCAGCATTTCCTGGGTGGGGTTACGAGCAGCATTTCTTGAGGGGGGAACCAGCAGCATTTCCTGAGGGGGGATCGAGCAGCATTTCCAGAGGGGGAAATGAGCTTCATTTCCTCAGGGGGGAACAAGCATCATTTCCAGAGGGGGGAACGAGCAGCATTTCCTGAGGGGGAAAGCGGAAGCATTTCCTGAGGGGGGAGCGAGCAGCATTTCCTGAGGGGGGAGCGAGCAGCATTTCCTGAGGGGGGAGTGAGCAGCATTTCCTGAGGTGGTAACGAGCAGCATTTGCTGAGGGGACACCGAACAGCACTTCCTGAGTGGGGAGCGAGCAGCATTTTCTGAGGGGGGAGTGCGCAGCATTTTCTGAGGGGGAGTGAGCAGCATTTCCTGAGGGGGGAACGAGCAGCATTTCTGAGGGGGTAGCGAGCAGTATTTCCTAAGGGGGGAGCGAGCAACATTTCTGAGGGGAGAACGAGCAGCATTTCCTCAGTGGGGAGCGAGCAACATTTCTGAGGTGGGAGCCAGCAGCAATTCTGGAGGGGGAAGGAAATGCATTTCCTGAAGGGTCAGTGAGCAGCATTTCCTGAGGGGGAGCGAGCAACATTTCTGAGGGGGGAAGGAGTAGCATTTCCTGAGGGGCAGAGAACATCATTTCCTGATGGGTGATCGAGCAGCATTTCTTGAGGGGGGAATGAGGAGCATTTTTTGAGGGGGGAACGAGCATTATTTCCGGAGGGAGGAACGAGCAGCATTTCCTGAGGGGTCAGTGAGCTGCATGTCCTGAGGGGGGGAGTGAGCAGCCTTTCCTGAGGGGGGAGCGAGCAGCATTTTCTGAGGTGGGAACGAGCAGCATTTCCAGAGGGGTGAGTGAGCAGCATTTCCTGGGTGGGGTTACGAGCAGCATTTCTTGAGGGGGGAACGAGCAGCATTTTCTGAGGGGAGATCGAGCAGCATTTCCAGAGGGGAAATGAGCTTCATTTCCTCAGGGGGGAACAAGCAGCATTTCCAGAGGGGGAGCGAGCAGCATTTCCTGAGGGGGAAGCGAGCAGCATTTCCTGAGGGGGGGAGCGAGCAGCATTTCCTGAGGGGGAAGCGAGCAGCATTTCCTGAGGGGGGAGCGAGCAGCATTTCTTGAGGGGGGAGTGAGCAGCATTTCCTGAGGTGGTAATGAGCAGCATTTGCTGAGTGGACACCGAACAGCACTTCCTGAGTGGGGAGTGAGCAGCACTTTCTGAGGGGGGAGCGAGCAGCATTTCCTGAGGGGGGAATGAGCAGCATTTCTGAGGGGGGAGCGAGCATCATTTCCTGAGGGGTTAGCGAGCAATATTTCCTAAGGGGGGAGCGAGCAGCATTTCCTGAGGGGAGAACGAGCAGTATTTCCTCAGTGGGGAGCGAGCAACATTTCTGAGGTGGGAGCCAGCAGCAATTCCGGAGGGGGAAGGAAATGCATTTCCTGAAGGGTCAGTGAGCAGCATTTCCTGAGGGGGAGCGAGCAACATTTCTGAGGGGGAACGAGCAGCATTTCCTGAGGAGGTTAACGAGCAGCATTTTTTGAGGGGGGGAACGAGCAGCATTTACTGAGGGGGGAACGAGCAGCATTTCCTGAGGGGGAAACGAGCAGCATTTTTTGAGGGGGGAACGAGCAGCATTTCCTGAGGGGGGAACGAGCAGCATTTCCTGAGGGGGGAACGAGCAGCATTTCCTGAGGGGGGAATGAGCAGCATTTCCTGAGGGGACAACGAGCAGCATTTCCTGAGGGGGGAACGAGCAGCATTTCCTGAGGGGAGAGCGAGCAGCATTTCCTGAGGGGAGAGCGAGCAGCATTTCCTGGGTGGGGTTACGAGCAGCATTTCTTGAGGGGGGAACCAGCAGCATTTCCTGAGGGGGGATCGAGCAGCATTTCCAGAGGGGGAAATGAGCTTCATTTCCTCAGGGGGGAACAAGCATCATTTCCAGAGGGGGGAACGAGCAGCATTTCCTGAGGGGGAAAGCGGAAGCATTTCCTGAGGGGGGAGCGAGCAGCATTTCCTGAGGGGGGGAGCGAGCAGCATTTCCTGAGGGGGGAGTGAGCAGCATTTCCTGAGGTGGTAACGAGCAGCATTTGCTGAGGGGACACCGAACAGCACTTCCTGAGTGGAGAGCGAGCAGCATTTTCTGAGGGGGGAGTGCGCAGCATTTTCTGAGGGGGAGTGAGCAGCATTTCCTGAGGGGGGAACGAGCAGCATTTCTGAGGGGGGTAGCGAGCAGTATTTCCTAAGGGGGGAGCGAGCAACATTTCTGAGGGGAGAACGAGCAGCATTTCCTCAGTGGGGAGCGAGCAACATTTCTGAGGTGGGAGCCAGCAGCAATTCTGGAGGGGGAAGGAAATGCATTTCCTGAAGGGTCAGTGAGCAGCATTTCCTGAGGGGGAGCGAGCAACATTTCTGAGGGGGGAAGGAGTAGCATTTCCTGAGGGGCAGAGAACATCATTTCCTGATGGGTGATCGAGCAGCATTTCTTGAGGGGGGAATGAGGAGCATTTTTTGAGGGGGGGAACGAGCATTATTTCCGGAGGGAGGAACGAGCAGCATTTCCTGAGGGGGAAGGGAGCTGCATTTCCTGAGGGTGAAAAAAGCAGCATTTCCTGATGGGAAGCGAGCAGCATTTCATGAGGGGGGATCGCATTTCCTGGGGGTGGATCGAGCAGCATTTCCTGAGGGGGGATCGAGCTGCATTTCCTGGGGGGGGAAGGAGCAGCATTTTCTGAGGGGGGAACGAGAAGCATTTCCTGAGGGGGGAACGAGCAGCATTTCCTGAGGGGGGAACGTGCAGCATTTTCTGAGGGGAGAACGAGCAGCATTTCCTGAGGGGGGAGCGAGCAGCATTTCCTGAGTGGGATCGAGCAACATTTCCTGAGGGGGGAGCGAGCAGCATTTCCTGAGGGGGATCGAGCAACATTTCCTGCGAGGGGAGCGAGCAGCATTTCTGAGGGGACAGTGAGCAGCATTTCCTGAGGGGGCAGTGAGCAGCATTTCCTGAGGGGGGAACGAGTAGCATTTCCTGAGGGGTCAGTGAGCTGCATTTCCTGAGGGGGGGAGTGAGCAGCATTTCTGAGGGGGTTTCGAGCAGAATTTGCTGAGGGGGGAACGAGCAACATTTCTGAGGGGTTAACGAACTGCATTTCCTGAGGGGGGGAACGAGCAGCAATTTTTGAGGCTGGAACGAGCAGCATTTCCTGCGAGGGGAATGAGCAGCATTTCCTGAGGGGGGAACGAGCAGCATTTCCTGAGAGGGAAATGAGCACTATTTCCTGAGGGGGGAGCGAGCAGCATTTCGTCAGGGGCGATCGAGCTGCATTTCTGAGGGGGATCGAGCAACATTTCCTAAGGAGGGAGCGAGCAGCATTTCCAGATGGGGGAACGAGCAGCATTTCCTGAGGGGGCAGTGAGCAGTATTTCCTCAGTGGGGAAGGAGCAGCATTTCCTGAGGGGTCAGTGAGCTGCATGTCCTGAGGGGGGGAGTGAGCAGCATTTCCTGAGGGGGGGAGCGAGCAGCATTTCGTCAGGGGCGATCGAGCTGCATTTCTGAGGGGGATCGAACAACATTTCCTAAGGGGGGAGCGAGCAGCATTTCCAGATGGGGGAACGAGCAGCATTTCCTGAGGGGGCAGTGAGCAGTATTTCCTCAGTGGGGAAGGAGCAGCATTTCCTGACGGGTCAGTGAGCTGCATGTCCTGAGGGGGGGAGTGAGCAGCATTTCCTGAGGGGGGAGCGAGCAGCATTTCTGAGGGGGTTTCGAGCAGAATTTGCTGAGGGGGGAACGAGCAACATTTCTGAGGGGTTAACGAACTGCATTTCCTGAGGGGGGAACGAGCAGCAATTTTTGAGGCTGGAACGAGCAGCATTTCCTGCGAGGGGAATGAGCAGCATTTCCTGAGGGGGGAACGAGCAGCATTTCCTGAGGGGGGAACGAGCAGCATTTCCTGAGGGGGGAACGAGCAGCATTTCCTGAGGGGGGCAGTGAGCAGTATTTCCTCAGTGGGGAAGGAGCAGCATTTCCTGACGGGGGAATGAGCAGCAATTCTTGGCTGCAGGAACGAATAGCATTTCCTGCGAGGCGAGTGAGCAGCATTTCTGAGGGGGAAATGAGCATGATTTCCTGAGGGGGGAACGAGTAGCATTTCCTGAGGGGTCAGTGAGCAGCATTTCCTGAGGGGGGAGCGAGTAGCATTTCCTGAGGGGTCAGTGAGCAGCATTTC
The DNA here is from genome assembly GCA_026770705.1 of Isurus oxyrinchus. Classification (NCBI taxonomy): domain Eukaryota; kingdom Metazoa; phylum Chordata; class Chondrichthyes; order Lamniformes; family Lamnidae; genus Isurus; species Isurus oxyrinchus. Next base: position 89,837 of record JANJGN010000922.1, on the reverse strand, counting down.
CTGAGGGGGGAACGAGCAGCATTTCCTGAGGGGGGAGCGAGCAGCGTTTCCTGAGGGGTCAGTGAGCAGCATTTCCTGAGGGGGGAACGAGCAGCATTTCCTGAGGTGGGAGTGAGCAGCATTTCCTGAGGGGTTAGCGAGCAGCGTGTTTCCTGAGGGGGGAAACGAGCAGCATTTCTGAGGGGGAAGCGAGCAGTATTTCCTGAGGGGTCCGTGTTCAGCATTTCCTGAGGGGGAAGCGAGCCGCATTTCCTGAGGGGGGGAACGAGCAGCATTTCCTAAGGGGGGGAACGAGCAGCATTTCCTGAGGGGGGAATGAGCAGCATTTTCTGAGGGGGGAACGAGCAGCATTTCCTGAGGGGGGAGCCAGCAGCATTTCCTGGGTGGGGTTACGAGCAGCATTTCTTGAGGGGGGTGAACCAGCAGCATTTTCTGAGGGGGGATCGAGCAGCATTTCCTGAGGGGGGAGCGAGCAGCATTTCCTGAGTTGGAGCGAGCAACATTTCTGAGGGGGAATGGAGCTGCATTTCCTGAGGGTGAAAAAAGCAGCATTTCCTGATTGGAGGCGAGCAGCATTTCCTGAGCGGGGATCGAGCAGCATTTCCTGGGGGGGTATCGAGCAGCATTTCCTGAGGGGGGAGTGAGCTGCATTTCCTGGGTGGGGGAACGAGCAGCATTTCCTGAGGGGGGAAAGAGCAGCATTTTCTGAGGGGGGATCGAGCAGCTTTTCCAGAGGGGGAAATGAGCTTCATTTCCTCAGGGGGGAACAAGCAGCATTTCCTGTGGGGGGAGTGAGCAGCATTTCCTGAGGGGGGAACGAGCAGCATTTTCTGAGGGGGGAATGAGCAGCATTTCCTGAGGGGGGAGCGAGCAGCATTTCCTGGGTGGGATTACGAGCAGCATTTCTTGAAGGGGGAACCAGCAGCATTTTCTGAGGGGGAATCGAGCAGCATTTCCTGAGGGGGGAGCGAGCAGCATTTCCTGGGTGGGGGAACGAACAGCATTTCCTGAGGGGGGAACGAGCAGCATTTTCTGAGGGGGGGAACGAGCAGCATTTCCTGAGGGGGAAATGAGCACCATTTCCGGAGGGGGGAGCGAGCAGCATTTCGTCAGGGGGGATCGAGCTGCATTTCTGAGGGGGATCGAGCAACATTTCCTAAGGGGGGAGCGAGCAGCATTTCCAGATGGGGGAACGAGTAGCATTTCCTGAGGGGGCAGTGAGCAGTATTTCCTCAGTGGGAAAGGTGCAGCATTTCCTGACAGGGGAATGAGCAGCAATTCTTGGCTGCGGGAACGAATATCATTTCCTGCGAGGGGAGCGAGCAGCATTTCTGAGGGGGAAATGAGCATGATTTCCTGAGGGGGCAGTGAGCAGCATTTCCTGAGGGGGGAATGAGTAGCATTTCCTGAGGGGTCAGTGAGCTGCATTTCCTGAGGGGGGAGTGAGCAGCATTTCCTGAGGGGGAAGCATTCAACATTTCTGAGGGGGTTTCGAGCAGAATTTGCTGAGGGCGGAGTGAGCAGAATTTGCTGAGGGGGGAACGAGCAACATTTCTGAGGGGTTAACGAACTGCATTTCCTTGAGGGGGGAACGAGCAGCATTTCCTGAGTTGGATCGAGCAGCATTTCTGAGGGGGAAGGGAGCTGCATTTCCCGAGGGTGAAAAAAGCAACATTTCCTGATGGGAAGTGAGCAGCATTTTCTGAGCGGGGATCGAGCAGCATTTCCTGATGTGGGAGTGAGCTGCATTTCCTGAGGGGGGTAGCGAGCAGCGTTTCCTGAGGGGTAACGAGCAGCATTTCTGAGGGGGGAGCAAGCAGCAATTCCCAAGGGGGGGAGCGAGCAGCATTTCCTCAGTGGGGAGCTGCATTTCCTGAGGGGCGAACGAGCAACATTTCTGAGGGGGGGAACGAGCAGCATTTCCTGAGGGGGGAACGAGCAGCATTTTTTGAGGGGGGAACGAGCAGCATTTCCTGAGGGGGGAGTGAGCAGCATTTCCTGAGGTGGTAACGAGCCGCATTTGCTGAGGGGACACCGAACAGCACTTCCTGAGTGGGGAGCGAGCAGCATTTGTTGAGGGGGGAGCGAGCAGCACTTCCTGAGGGGGGAACGAGCAGAATTTCCTGAGGGCGGAACAAGCAGCATTTCCTGAGGGGGGAACGAGCAGCATTTCCTGAGTTGGAGCGAGCAACATTTCTGAGGGGGACGGGAGCTGCATTTCCTTAGGGGGGAGTGAGCAGCATTTCCTGAGGGGGGGAGTGAGCAGCATTTCTGAGGGGGAAATAAGCATGATTTCCTGAGGGGGCAGTGAGCAGCATTTCCTGAGGGGGCAGTGAGCTGCATTTCCTGAGGGGGTTGCGAGTAGCATTTCCTGAGGGTGGAGTGAGCTGCATTTCCTGAGGGGGGTGCGAGCAGCATTTCCTGAGGGGCGACCATCTGCATTTCCTGAGGGGGGAGCCAGCAGCGTTTCCTGAGGGCGGAACGAGCAGCATTTCTGAGGGGGTAGTAGCAGCATTTCCGGAGCGGGGATCGAGCAGCATTTCCTGAGGGGGGAGTGAGCTTCATTTCCTGAGGGGTTAGCGAGCAGCGTTTCCTGAGGGGGGAATGAGCAACATTTCTGAGCGGGGAACGAGCAGCATTTCTGAGGGGGGGAACGAGCAGCATTTCCTCAGTAGGGAGCTGCATTTCCTGAGGGGGGAACGAGCAGCATTTCTGAGGTGGGAGCCAGCAGCAATTCATGAGGGGGAAGGAAATGCATTTCCTGAAGGGTCAGTGAGCAGCATTTCCTGAGGGGGAGCGAGCAGTATTTCCTGAGGGGTCCGTGTTCAGCATTTCCTGAGGGGGAAGCGAGCCCCATTTCCTGAGGGGGGAACGAGCAGCATTTCCTGAGGGGGGAGCGAGCAGCATTTCCTGAGGGGGGTTCGAGCAGCATTTCCTGAGGGGGGGAACAAGCAGCATTTTCTGAGGGGGGAACGAGAAGCATTTCCTGAGGGGGGAACGAGCAACATTTCCTGAGGGGGGAGCGAGCAGCATTTCCTGAACGGGATCGAGCAGCATTTCCAGATGGGGGAACGAGCAGCATTTCCTGAGGGGGCAGTGAGCAGTATTTCCTCAGTGGGAAAGGTGCAGCATTTCCTGACAGGGGAATGAGCAGCAATTCTTGGCTGCGGGAACGAATAGCATTTCCTGCGAGGGGAGCGAGCAGCATTTCTGAGGGTGAAATGAGCATGATTTCCTGAGGTAGCAGTGAGCAGCATTTCCTGAGGGGGGAACGAGTAGCATTTCCTGAGGGGTCAGTGAGCTGCATTTCCTGAGGGGGGAGCGAGCAGCATTTCTGAGGGGGTTTCGAGCAGAATTTGCTGAGGGGGGAATGAGCAACATTTCTGAGGGGTTAACGAACTGCATTTCCTGAGGGGGGAACGAGCAGCATTTCCTGCGAGGGGAATGAGCAGCATTTCCTGAGGGGCGATCGAGCTGCATTTCTGAGGGGGATCGAACAACATTTCCTAAGGGGGGAGCGAGCAGCATTTCCAGATGGGGGAACGAGCAGCATTTCCTGAGGGGGCAGTGAGCAGTATTTCCTCAGTGGGGAAGGAGCAGCATTTCCTGAGGGGTCAGTGAGCTGCATGTCCTGAGGGGGGGAGTGAGCAGCATTTCCTGAGGGGGGAGCGAGCAGCATTTCTGAGGGGGTTTCGAGCAGAATTTGCTGAGGGGGGAACGAGCAACATTTCTGAGGGGTTAACGAACTGCATTTCCTGAGGGGGGAACGAGCAGCAATTTTTGAGGCTGGAACGAGCAGCATTTCCTGCGAGGGGAATGAGCAGCATTTCCTGAGGGGGGAACGAGCAGCATTTCCTGAGGGGGGAACGAGCAGCATTTCCTGAGGGGGCAACGAGCAGCATTTCCTGAGGGGGAAATGAGCACCATTTCCTGAGGGGGGAGCGAGCAGCATTTCGTCAGGGGGGATCGAGCTGCATTTCTGAGGGGGATCGAGCAACATTTCCTAAGGGGGGAGTGAGCAGCATTTCCAGATGGGGGAACGAGCAGTATTTCCTGAGGGGGCAGTGAGCAGTATTTCCTCCGTGGGGAAGGAGCAGCATTTCCTGAGGGGTCAGTGAGCAGCATTTCCTGAGGGGAGTGCGAGCAGCATTTCCTGAGGGGTCAGTGAGCAGCATTTCCTGAGGGGGGAGCGAGCAGCATTTCCTGAGGGGGGAATGAGCAGCATTTCCTAAGGGGGGAACGAGCAGCATTTCCTGAGGGGGGAGCAATCAGCATTTCCTGAGGGGGGAGCGAGCAGCATTTCCTGAGGGGGGAGTGAGCTGCATTTCCTGAGGTGGGAGTGAGCAGCATTTCCTGAGGGGGGAGCGAGCAGCGTTTCCTAAGGGGGTAGTGAGCTGCATTTCCTGGGGGGTTAGCGAGCAGCGTTTCCTGAGGGGCGAAGGGGCAGCATTTCTGAGGGGGGAGCGAGCAGCATTTCCTCAGTGGGGAGCTGCATTTCCTGAGGGGTGAACGAGCAACATTTCTGAGGTGGGAGCCAGCAGCAATTCATGAGGGGGACGGAAATGCATTTCCTGAAGGGTCAGTGAGCTGCATTTCCTGAGGGGGAACGAGCAGCATTTCCTGAGGGGGAAGCGAGCAGCATTTCCTGAGGGGGGAGCGAGCAGCATTTCTTGAGGGGGGAGTGAGCAGCATTTCCTGAGGTGGTAACGAGCAGCATTTGCTGAGTGGACACCGAACAGCACTTCCTGAGTGGGGAGCGAGCAGCATTTTCTGAGGGGGAGCGAGCAGCATTTCCTGAGGGGGGAACGAGCAGCTTTTCTGAGGGGGGAGCGAGCATCATTTCCTGAGGGGTTAGCAAGCAGTATTTCCTAAGGTGGGAGCGAGCAGCATTTCCTGAGGGGAGAACGAGCAGCATTTCCTCAGTGGGGAGCGAGCAACATTTCTGAGGTGGGAGCCAGCAGCAATTCCGGAGGGGGAAGGAAATGCATTTCCTGAAGGGTCAGTGAGCAGCATTTCCTGAGGGGGAGCGAGCAACATTTCTGAGGGGGAACGAGCAGCATTTCCTGAGGGGGAAACGAGCAGCATTTTTTGAGGGGGGAACGAGCAGCATTTCCTGAGGGGGGAACGAGCAGCATTTCCTGAGGGGGAAACGAGCAGCATTTCCTGAGGGGGGAACGAGCAGCATTTCCTGAGGGGGGAACGAGCAGCATTTCCTGAGTGGGAAATGAGCACCATTTCCTGAGGGGGGAGCGAGCAGCATTTCCTGGGTGGGAGAAAGAGCAGGATTTCCTGAGGGGGCAACGAGCAGCATTTCCTGAGGTGGGATCAAGCAGCATTTCCTGAGGGGGGAGCGAGCAGCATTTCCTGGGTGGGAGAACGAGCAGCAATTCCTGAGGGGGGAACGAGCAGCATTTCCTGAGGGGAGAGCGAGCAGCATTTCCTGGGTGGGGTTACGAACAGCATTTCTTGAGGGGGGAACCAGCAGGATTTTCTGAGGGGGATCGAGCAGCATTTCCTGGGTGGGGGAACGAGCAGCATTTCCTGAGGGGGGATCGAGCAGCATTTCCAGAGGGGGAAATGAGCTTCATTTCCTCAGGGGGTAACAAGCATCATTTCCAGAGGGGGGAATGAGCAGCATTTCCTGAGGGGGAAAGCGGAAGCATTTCCTGAGGGGGTGCAAGCAGCATTTCCTGAGGGGGAGCGAGCAGCATTTCCTGATGGGGGAACGAGCAGCATTTTCTGAGGGGGGATCGAGCAGCATTTCCAGAGGGGAAATGAGCTTCATTTCCTGAGGGGGGAACAAGCATCATTTCCAGAGGGGGGAACAAGCAGCATTTCCAGAGGGGGGAACGAGCAGCATTTCCTGAGGGGGAAAGCGGAAGCATTTCCTGAGGGGGGAACGAGCAGCATTTCTTGAGGGGGGAGCGAGCAGCATTTCCTCAGTGGGGAGCGAGCAGCATTTACTGAGGGAGGAACGAGCAGCATTTCCTGAGGGGGGAACGAGCAGCATTTCCTGAGGGGGGAGTGAGCAGCTTTTCCTGAGGGGGGAGCGAGCAGCATTTCCAGAGGGGGGAGCGAGCAGCATTTCCTGAGGGAGGAACGAGCAGCATTTCTTGAGGGGGGAGTGAGCAGCATTTCCTGAGGTGGTAACGAGCAGCATTTGCTGAGGGGACACCAAACAGCACTTCCTGAGTGGGGAGCGAGCAGCATTTTCTGAGGGGGGAGTGCGCAGCATTTTCTGAGGGGGAGTGAGCAGCATTTCCTGAGGGGGGGAACGAGCAGCATTTCTGAGGGGGGTAGCGAGCAGTATTTCCTAAGGGGGGAGCGAGCAGCATTTCCTGAGGGGAGAACGAGCAGCATTTCCTCAGTGGGGAGCGAGCAACATTTCTGAGGTGGGAGCCAGCAGCAATTCTGGAGGGGGAAGGAAATGCATTTCCTGAAGGGTCAGTGAGCAGCATTTCCTGAGGGGGAGCGAGCAACATTTCTGAGGGGGGAAGGAGTAGCATTTCCTGAGGGGCAGAGAACATCATTTCCTGATGGGTGATCGAGCAGCATTTCTTGAGGGGGGAATGAGCAGCATTTTTTGAGGGGGGAACGAGCATTATTTCCTGAGGGGGGAACGAGCAGCATTTCCTGAGGGGGGAACGAGCAGCATTTCCTGAGGGGGGAACGAGCAGCATTTCCTGAGGGGGGATCGAGCAGCATTTCCTGAGGGGGGAACGAGCAGCATTTCCTGAGGGGGGAACGAGCAGCATTTCCTGAGGGGGGAACGAGCAGCATTTGTTGAGGGGGGGAACGAGCAGCATTTCCTGAGGGGGGAGTGAGCAGCATTTCCTGAGGTGGTAACGAGCCGCATTTGCTGAGGGGAGACCGAACAGCACTTCCTGAGTGGGGAGCGAGCAGCATTTTTTGAGGGGGGAGCGAGCAGCACTTCCTGAGGGGGGAACGAGCAGAATTTCCTGAGGGGGGAACAAGCAGCATTTCCTGAGGGGGGAACGAGCAGCATTTCCTGAGTTGGAGCGAGCAACATTTCTGAGGGGGACGGGAGCTGCATTTCCTTAGGGGGGACTGAGCAGTATTTCCTGAGGGGGGAGTGAGCAGCATTTCTGAGGGGGCAGTGAGCTGCATTTCCTGAGGGGGGTGCCAGTAGCATTTCCTGAGGGGGTAGTGAGCTGCATTTCCTGAGGGGGGTGCGAGCAGCATTTCCTGAGGGTGGAGCGAGCAGCATTTCCTGAGGGGCGACCAACTGCATTTCCTGAGTGGGGAGCGAGCAGTGTTTCCTGAGGGCGGAACGAGCAGCATTTCTGAGGGGGTAGTAGCAGCATTTCCGGAGCGGGGATCGAGCAGCATTTCCTGGGGGGGGGATCGAGCAGCATTTCCTGAGGGGGGAGTGAGCTGCATTTCCTGAGGGAGGAGTGAGCTGCATTTCCTGAGGGGTTAGCGAGCAGCGTTTCCTGAGGGGGGAATGAGCAACATTTCTGAGCGGGGAGCGAGCAGCATTTCCTCAGTGGGGAGCTGCATTTCCTGAGGGGGGAACGAGCAGCATTTCTGAGGGGGAGCGAGCAGCATTTCCTGAGGGGGGAACGAGCAGCATTTCTGAGGGGGGAGCGAGCATCATTTCCTGAGGGGTTAGCAAGCAGTATTTCCTAAGGTGGGAGCGAGCAGCATTTCCTGAGGGGAGAACGAGCAGCATTTCCTCAGTGGGGAGCGAGCAACATTTCTGAGGTGGGAGCCAGCAGCAATTCCGGAGGGGGAAGGAAATGCATTTCCTGAAGGGTCAGTGAGCAGCATTTCCTGAGGGGGGAGCGAGCAACATTTCTGAGGGGGAACGAGCAGCATTTCCTGAGGGGGAAACGAGCAGCATTTTTTGAGGGGGGGAACGAGCAGCATTTCCTGAGGGGGGAACGAGCAGCATTTCCTGAGGGGGGAACGAGCAGCATTTCCTGAGGGGGGGAACGAGCAGCATTTCCTGAGTGGGAAATGAGCACCATTTCCTGAGGGGGGAGCGAGCAGCATTTCCTGGGTGGGAGAAAGAGCAGCATTTCCTGAGGGGGCAACGAGCAGCATTTCCTGAGGTGGGATCAAGCAGCATTTCCTGAGGGGGGAGCGAGCAGCATTTCCTGGGTGGGAGAATGAGCAGCAATTCCTGAGGGGGGAACGAGCAGCATTTCCTGAGGGGAGAGCGAGCAGCATTTCCTGGGTGGGGTTACGAACAGCATTTCTTGAGGGGGGAACCAGCAGGATTTTCTGAGGGGGATCGAGCAGCATTTCCTGGGTGGGGGAACGAGCAGCATTTCCTGAGGGGGGATCGAGCAGCATTTCCAGAGGGGGAAATGAGCTTCATTTCCTCAGGGGGTAACAAGCATCATTTCCAGAGGGGGGAATGAGCAGCATTTCCTGAGGGGGAAAGCGGAAGCATTTCCTGAGGGGGTGCGAGCAGCATTTCCTGAGGGGGAGCGAGCAGCATTTCCAGAGGGGGGAACGAGCAGCATTTTCTGAGGGGGGATCGAGCAGCATTTCCAGAGGGGAAATGAGCTTCATTTCCTGAGGGGGGAACAAGCATCATTTCCAGAGGGGGGAACAAGCAGCATTTCCAGAGGGGGGAACGAGCAGCATTTCCTGAGGGGGAAAGCGGAAGCATTTCCTGAGGGGGGAACGAGCAGCATTTCTTGAGGGGGGAGCGAGCAGCATTTCCTCAGTGGGGAGCGAGCAGCATTTCCTGAGGGGGGGAACGAGCAGCATTTCCTGAGGGGGGAGTGAGCAGCATTTCCTGAGGGGGGAGCGAGCAGCATTTCCAGAGGGGGGAGCGAGCAGCATTTCCTGAGGGAGGAACGAGCAGCATTTCTTGAGGGGGGAGTGAGCAGCATTTCCTGAGGTGGTAACGAGCAGCATTTGCTGAGGGGACACCAAACAGCACTTCCTGAGTGGGGAGCGAGCAGCATTTTCTGAGGGGGGAGTGCGCAGCATTTTCTGAGGGGGAGTGAGCAGCATTTCCTGAGGGGGGAACGAGCAGCATTTCTGAGTGGGTAGCGAGCAGTATTTCCTAAGGGGGGAGCGAGCAGCATTTCCTGAGGGGAGAACGAGCAGCATTTCCTCAGTGGGGAGCGAGCAACATTTCTGAGGTGGGAGCCAGCAGCAATTCTGGAGGGGGAAGGAAATGCATTTCCTGAAGGGTCAGTGAGCAGCATTTCCTGAGGGGGAGCGAGCAACATTTCTGAGGGGGGAAGGAGTAGCATTTCCTGAGGGGCAGAGAACATCATTTCCTGATGGGTGATCGAGCAGCATTTCTTGAGGGGGGAATGAGCAGCATTTTTTGAGGGGGGAACGAGCATTATTTCCTGAGGGGGGAACGAGCAGCATTTCCTGAGGGGGGAATGAGCAGCATTTCCTGAGGGGGGAACGAGCAGCATTTCCTGAGGGGGGAACGAGCAGCATTTCCTGAGGGGGGATCGAGCAGCATTTCCTGAGGGGGGAACGAGCAGCATTTCCTGAGGGGGGAACGAGCAGCATTTCCTGAGGGGGGAACGAGCAGCATTTTTTGAGGGGGGAACGAGCAGCATTTCCTGAGGGGGGAGTGAGCAGCATTTCCTGAGGTGGTAACGAGCCGCATTTGCTGAGGGGACACCGAACAGCACTTCCTGAGTGGGGAGCGAGCAGCATTTTTTGAGGGGGGAGCGAGCAGCACTTCCTGAGGGGGGAACGAGCAGAATTTCCTGAGGGGGGAACAAGCAGCATTTCCTGAGGGGGGAACGAGCAGCATTTCCTGAGTTGGAGCGAGCAACATTTCTGAGGGGGACGGGAGCTGCATTTCCTTAGGGGGGAGTGAGCAGCATTTCTGAGGGGGCAGTGAGCTGCATTTCCTGAGGGGGGTGCCAGTAGCATTTCCTGAGGGGGTAGTGAGCTGCATTTCCTGAGGGGGGTGCGAGCAGCATTTCCTGAGGGGGGAGCGAGCAGCATTTCCTGAGGGGCGGCCAACTGCATTTCCTGAGTGGGGAGCGAGCAGTGTTTCCTGAGGGCGGAACGAGCAGCATTTCTGAGGGGGTAGTAGCAGCATTTCCGGAGCGGGGATCGAGCAGCATTTCCTGGGGGGGGGATCGAGCAGCATTTCCTGAGGGGGGAGTGAGCTGCATTTCCTGAGGGGGGAGTGAGCTGCATTTCCTGAGGGGTTAGCGAGCAGCGTTTCATGAGGGGGGAATGAGCAACATTTCTGAGCGGGGAGCGAGCAGCATTTCCTCAGTGGGGAGCTGCATTTCCTGAGGGGGGAACGAGCAGCATTTCTGAGGTGGGAGCCAGCAGCAATTCATGAGGGGGAAGGAAATGCATTTCCTGAAGGGTCAGTGAGCAGCATTTCCTGAGGGGGAGCGAGCAGTATTTCCTGAGGGGTCCGTGTTCAGCATTTCCTGAGGGGGAAGCGAGCCCCATTTCCTGAGGGGGGAACGAGCAGCATTTCCTGAGGGGGGAGCGAGCAGCATTTCCTGAGGGGGGTACGAGCAGCATTTCCTGAGGGGGGAACAAGCAGCATTTTCTGAGGGGGGAACGAGAAGCATTTCCTGAGGTGGGATCAAGCAGCATTTCCTGAGGGGGGGAGCGAGCAGCATTTCCTGGGTGGGAGAATGAGCAGCAATTCCTGAGGGGGGGAACGAGCAGCATTTCCTGAGGGGAGAGCGAGCAGCATTTCCTGGGTGGGGTTACGAACAGCATTTCTTGAGGGGGGAACCAGCAGGATTTTCTGAGGGGGATCGAGCAGCATTTCCTGGGTGGGGGAACGAGCAGCATTTCCTGAGGGGGGATCGAGCAGCATTTCCAGAGGGGGAAATGAGCTTCATTTCCTCAGGGGGTAACAAGCATCATTTCCAGAGGGGGGAATGAGCAGCATTTCCTGAGGGGGAAAGCGGAAGCATTTCCTGAGGGGGTGCGAGCAGCATTTCCTGAGGGGGAGCGAGCAGCATTTCCAGAGGGGGGAACGAGCAGCATTTTCTGAGGGGGGATCGAGCAGCATTTCCAGAGGGGAAATGAGCTTCATTTCCTGAGGGGGGAACAAGCATCATTTCCAGAGGGGGGAACAAGCAGCATTTCCAGAGGGGGGAACGAGCAGCATTTCCTGAGGGGGAAAGCGGAAGCATTTCCTGAGGGGGGAACCAGCAGCATTTCTTGAGGGGGGAGCGAGCAGCATTTCCTCAGTGGGGAGCGAGCAGCATTTCCTGAGGGGGGAACGAGCAGCATTTCCTGAGGGGGGAGTGAGCAGCATTTCCTGAGGGGGGAGCGAGCAGCATTTCCAGAGGGGGGAGCGAGCAGCATTTCCTGAGGGAGGAACGAGCAGCATTTCTTGAGGGGGGAGTGAGCAGCATTTCCTGAGGTGGTAACGAGCAGCATTTGCTGAGGGGACACCAAACAGCACTTCCTGAGTGGGGAGCGAGCAGCATTTTCTGAGGGGGGAGTGCGCAGCATTTTCTGAGGGGGAGTGAGCAGCATTTCCTGAGGGGGGAACGAGCAGCATTTCTGAGGGGGTAGCGAGCAGTATTTCCTAAGGGGGGAGCGAGCAGCATTTCCTGAGGGGAGAACGAGCAGCATTTCCTCAGTGGGGAGCGAGCAACATTTCTGAGGTGGGAGCCAGCAGCAATTCTGGAGGGGGAAGGAAATGCATTTCCTGAAGGGTCAGTGAGCAGCATTTCCTGAGGGGGAGCGAGCAACATTTCTGAGGGGGGAAGGAGTAGCATTTCCTGAGGGGCAGAGAACATCATTTCCTGATGGGTGATCGAGCAGCATTTCTTGAGGGGGGAATGAGCAGCATTTTTTGAGGGGGGAACGAGCATTATTTCCTGAGGGGGGAACGAGCAGCATTTCCTGAGGGGGGAACGAGCAGCATTTCCTGAGGGGGGAACGAGCAGCATTTCCTGAGGGGGGAACGAGCAGCATTTCCTGAGGGGGGATCGAGCAGCATTTCCTGAGGGGGGAACGAGCAGCATTTCCTGAGGGGGGAACGAGCAGCATTTCCTGAGGGGGGAACGAGCAGCATTTTTTGAGGGGGGAACGAGCAGCATTTCCTGAGGGGGGAGTGAGCAGCATTTCCTGAGGTGGTAACGAGCCGCATTTGCTGAGGGGACACCGAACAGCACTTCCTGAGTGGGGAGCGAGCAGCATTTTTTGAGGGGGGGAGCGAGCAGCACTTCCTGAGGGGGGAACGAGCAGAATTTCCTGAGGGGGGAACAAGCAGCATTTCCTGAGGGGGGAACGAGCAGCATTTCCTGAGTTGGAGCGAGCAACATTTCTGAGGGGGACGGGAGCTGCATTTCCTTAGGGGGGAGTGAGCAGCATTTCTGAGGGGGCAGTGAGCTGCATTTCCTGAGGGGGGTGCCAGTAGCATTTCCTGAGGGGGTAGTGAGCTGCATTTCCTGAGGGGGGTGCGAGCAGCATTTCCTGAGGGGGGAGCGAGCAGCATTTCCTGAGGGGCGGCCAACTGCATTTCCTGAGTGGGGAGCGAGCAGTGTTTCCTGAGGGCGGAACGAGCAGCATTTCTGAGGGGGTAGTAGCAGCATTTCCGGAGCGGGGATCGAGCAGCATTTCCTGGGGGGGGGATCGAGCAGCATTTCCTGAGGGGGGAGTGAGCTGCATTTCCTGAGGGGGGAGTGAGCTGCATTTCCTTAGGGGTTAGCGAGCAGCGTTTCCTGAGGGGGGAATGAGCAACATTTCTGAGCGGGGAGCGAGCAGCATTTCCTCAGTGGGGAGCTGCATTTCCTGAGGGGGGAACGAGCAGCATTTCTGAGGTGGGAGCCAGCAGCAATTCATGAGGGGGAAGGAAATGCATTTCCTGAAGGGTCAGTGAGCAGCATTTCCTGAGGGGGAGCGAGCAGTATTTCCTGAGGGGTCCGTGTTCAGCATTTCCTGAGGGGGAAGCGAGCCCCATTTCCTGAGGGGGGAACGAGCAGCATTTCCTGAGGGGGGAGCGAGCAGCATTTCCTGAGGGGGGTACGAGCAGCATTTCCTGAGGGGGGAACAAGCAGCATTTTCTGAGGGGGGAACGAGAAGCATTTCCTGAGGGGGGAACGAGCAACATTTCCTGAGGGGGGAGCGAGCAGCATTTCCTGAACGGGATCGAGCAGCATTTCCAGATGGGGGAACGAGCAGCATTTCCTGAGGGGGCAGTGAGCAGTATTTCCTCAGTGGGAAAGGTGCAGCATTTCCTGACAGGGGAATGAGCAGCAATTCTTGGCTGTGGGAATGAATAGCATTTCCTGCGAGGGGAGCGAGCAGCATTTCTGAGGGTGAAATGAGCATGATTTCCTGAGGTAGCAGTGAGCAGCATTTCCTGAGGGGGGAACGAGTAGCATTTCCTGAGGGGTCAGTGAGCTGCATTTCCTGAGGGGGGAGCGAGCAGCAATTCTGAGGGGGTTTCGAGCAGAATTTGCTGAGGGGGGAATGAGCAACATTTCTGAGGGGTTAACGAACTGCATTTCCTGAGGGGGGAACGAGCAGCATTTCCTGCGAGGGGAATGAGCAGCATTTCCTGAGGGGGGAACGAGCAGCATTTCCTGAGGGGGGAACGAGCAGCATTTCCTGAGGGGGCAACGAGCAGCATTTCCTGAGGGGGAAATGAGCACCATTTCCTGAGGGGGGAGCAAGCAGCATTTCGTCATGGGGGTTCGAGCTGCATTTCTGAGGGGGATCGAGCAACATTTCCTAAGGGGGGAGTGAGCAGCATTTCCAGATGGGGAAACGAGCAGCATTTCCTGAGGGGGCAGTGAGCAGTATTTCCTCAGTGGGGAAGGAGCAGCATTTCCTGAGGGGTCAGTGAGCAGCATTTCCTGAGGGGAGTGCGAGCAGCATTTCCTGATGGGTCAGTGAGCAGCATTTCCTGAGGGGGGAATGAGCAGCATTTCCTAAGTGGGGAGCAAGCAGCATTTCCTGAGGGGGGAACAAGCAGCATTTCCTGAGGGGGGAGCGAGCAGCATTTCCTGAGGGGGGAGTGAGCTGCATTTCCTGAGGTGGGAGTGAGCAGCATTTCCTGAGGGGGGAGCGAGCAGCGTTTCCTGAGGGGGTAGTGAGCTGCATTTCCTGAGGGGGTAGTGAGCTGCATTTCCTGAGCGGGGATCGAGCAGCATTTCCTGAGGGGGGAGTGAGCTGCATTTCCTGAGCGGGGATCGAGCAGCATTTCCTGAGGGGGGAGTGAGCTGCATTTCCTGAGCGGGGATCGAGCAGCATTTCCTGAGTGGGTAGTGAGCTGCATTTCCTGAGGGGGGAGCGAGCAGCATTTCCTGAGGGGGGTAGTGAGCTGCATTTCCTGAGCGGGGATTGAGCAGCATTTCCTGAGGGGGGAGTGAGCTGCATTTCCTGAGGGGTTAGAGAGCAGCGTTTCCTGAGGGGCGAACGGGCAGCATTTCTGAGGGGGGAGCGAGCAGCATTTCCTCAGTGGGGCGCTGCATTTCCTGAGGGGGAAATGAGCACCATTTCCTGAGGGGGGAGTGAGCTGCATTTCCTGAGGGGTTAGCGAGCAGCGTTTCCTGAGGGGGGAATGAGCAACATTTCTGAGCGGGGAGCGAGCAGCATTTCCTCAGTGGGGAGCTGCATTTCCTGAGGGGGGAACGAGCAGCATTTCTGAGGGGGAGCGAGCAGCATTTCCTGAGGGGGGAACGAGCAGCATTTCTGAGGGGGGAGCGAGCATCATTTCCTGAGGGGTTAGCAAGCAGTATTTCCTAAGGTGGGAGCGAGCAGCATTTCCTGAGGGGAGAACGAGCAGCATTTCCTCAGTGGGGAGCGAGCAACATTTCTGAGGTGGGAGCCAGCAGCAATTCCGGAGGGGGAAGGAAATGCATTTCCTGAAGGGTCAGTGAGCAGCATTTCCTGAGGGGGAGCGAGCAACATTTCTGAGGGGGAACGAGCAGCATTTCCTGAGGGGGAAACGAGCAGCATTTTTTGAGGGGGGAACGAGCAGCATTTCCTGAGGGGGGAACGAGCAGCATTTCCTGAGGGGGGAACGAGCAGCATTTCCTGAGGGGGGAACGAGCAGCATTTCCTGAGTGGGAAATGAGCACCATTTCCTGAGGGGGGAACGAGCAGCATTTCCTGGGTGGGAGAAAGAGCAGCATTTCCTGAGGGGGCAACGAGCAGCATTTCCTGAGGTGGGATCAAGCAGCATTTCCTGAGGGGGGAGCGAGCAGCATTTCCTGGGTGGGAGAATGAGCAGCAATTCCTGAGGGGGGAACGAGCAGCATTTCCTGAGGGGAGAGCGAGCAGCATTTCCTGGGTGGGGTTACGAACAGCATTTCTTGAGGGGGGAACCAGCAGGATTTTCTGAGGGGGATCGAGCAGCATTTCCTGGGTGGGGGAACGAGCAGCATTTCCTGAGGGGGGATCGAGCAGCATTTCCAGAGGGGGAAATGAGCTTCATTTCCTCAGGGGGTAACAAGCATCATTTCCAGAGGGGGGAATGAGCAGCATTTCCTGAGGGGGAAAGCGGAAGCATTTCCTGAGGGGGTGCGAGCAGCATTTCCTGAGGGGGAGCGAGCAGCATTTCCAGAGGGGGGAACGAGCAGCATTTTCTGAGGGGGGATCGAGCAGCATTTCCTGAGGGGGGAGTGAGCAGCATTTCCTGAGGTGGTAACGAGCCGCATTTGCTGAGGGGACACCGAACAGCACTTCCTGAGTGGGGAGCGAGCAGCATTTTTTGAGGGGGGAGCGAGCAGCACTTCCTGAGGGGGGAACGAGCAGAATTTCCTGAGGGGGGAACAAGCAGCATTTCCTGAGGGGGGAACGAGCAGCATTTCCTGAGTTGGAGCGAGCAACATTTCTGAGGGGGACGGGAGCTGCATTTCCTTAGGGGGGAGTGAGCAGCATTTCTGAGGGGGCAGTGAGCTGCATTTCCTGAGGGGGGTGCCAGTAGCATTTCCTGAGGGGGTAGTGAGCTGCATTTCCTGAGGGGGGTGCGAGCAGCATTTCCTGAGGGGGGAGCGAGCAGCATTTCCTGAGGGGCGGCCAACTGCATTTCCTGAGTGGGGAGCGAGCAGTGTTTCCTGAGGGCGGAACGAGCAGCATTTCTGAGGGGGTAGTAGCAGCATTTCCGGAGCGGGGATCGAGCAGCATTTCCTGGGGGGGGGATCGAGCAGCATTTCCTGAGGGGGGAGTGAGCTGCATTTCCTGAGGGGGGAGTGAGCTGCATTTCCTGAGGGGTTAGCGAGCAGCGTTTCCTGAGGGGGGAATGAGCAACATTTCTGAGCGGGGAGCGAGCAGCATTTCCTCAGTGGGGAGCTGCATTTCCTGAGGGGGGAACGAGCAGCATTTCTGAGGTGGGAGCCAGCAGCAATTCATGAGGGGGAAGGAAATGCATTTCCTGAAGGGTCAGTGAGCAGCATTTCCTGAGGGGGAGCGAGCAGTATTTCCTGAGGGGTCCGTGTTCAGCATTTCCTGAGGGGGAAGCGAGCCCCATTTCCTGAGGGGGGAACGAGCAGCATTTCCTGAGGGGGGAGCGAGCAGCATTTCCTGAGGGGGGTACGAGCAGCATTTCCTGAGGGGGGAACAAGCAGCATTTTCTGAGGGGGGAACGAGAAGCATTTCCTGAGGGGGGAACGAGCAACATTTCCTGAGGGGGGAGCGAGCAGCATTTCCTGAACGGGATCGAGCAGCATTTCCAGATGGGGGAACGAGCAGCATTTCCTGAGGGGGCAGTGAGCAGTATTTCCTCAGTGGGAAAGGTGCAGCATTTCCTGACAGGGGAATGAGCAGCAATTCTTGGCTGTGGGAATGAATAGCATTTCCTGCGAGGGGAGCGAGCAGCATTTCTGAGGGTGAAATGAGCATGATTTCCTGAGGTAGCAGTGAGCAGCATTTCCTGAGGGGGGAACGAGTAGCATTTCCTGAGGGGTCAGTGAGCTGCATTTCCTGAGGGGGGAGCGAGCAGCAATTCTGAGGGGGTTTCGAGCAGAATTTGCTGAGGGGGGAATGAGCAACATTTCTGAGGGGTTAACGAACTGCATTTCCTGAGGGGGGAACGAGCAGCATTTCCTGCGAGGGGAATGAGCAGCATTTCCTGAGGGGGGAACGAGCAGCATTTCCTGAGGGGGGAACGAGCAGCATTTCCTGAGGGGGCAACGAGCAGCATTTCCTGAGGGGGAAATGAGCACCATTTCCTGAGGGGGGAGCAAGCAGCATTTCGTCATGGGGGTTCGAGCTGCATTTCTGAGGGGGATCGAGCAACATTTCCTAAGGGGGGAGTGAGCAGCATTTCCAGATGGGGAAACGAGCAGCATTTCCTGAGGGGGCAGTGAGCAGTATTTCCTCAGTGGGGAAGGAGCAGCATTTCCTGAGGGGTCAGTGAGCAGCATTTCCTGAGGGGAGTGCGAGCAGCATTTCCTGATGGGTCAGTGAGCAGCATTTCCTGAGGGGGGAATGAGCAGCATTTCCTAAGTGGGGAGCAAGCAGCATTTCCTGAGGGGGGAACAAGCAGCATTTCCTGAGGGGGGAGCGAGCAGCATTTCCTGAGGGGGGAGTGAGCTGCATTTCCTGAGGTGGGAGTGAGCAGCATTTCCTGAGGGGGGAGCGAGCAGCGTTTCCTGAGGGGGTAGTGAGCTGCATTTCCTGAGGGGGTAGTGAGCTGCATTTCCTGAGCGGGGATCGAGCAGCATTTCCTGAGGGGGGAGTGAGCTGCATTTCCTGAGCGGGGATCGAGCAGCATTTCCTGAGGGGGGAGTGAGCTGCATTTCCTGAGCGGGGATCGAGCAGCATTTCCTGAGTGGGTAGTGAGCTGCATTTCCTGAGGGGGGAGCGAGCAGCATTTCCTGAGGGGGTAGTGAGCTGCATTTCCTGAGCGGGGATTGAGCAGCATTTCCTGAGGGGGGAGTGAGCTGCATTTCCTGAGGGGTTAGAGAGCAGCGTTTCCTGAGGGGCGAACGGGCAGCATTTCTGAGGGGGGAGCGAGCAGCATTTCCTCAGTGGGGCGCTGCATTTCCTGAGGGGGAAATGAGCACCATTTCCTGAGGGGGGAGTGAGCTGCATTTCCTGAGGGGTTAGCGAGCAGCGTTTCCTGAGGGGGGAATGAGCAACATTTCTGAGCGGGGAGCGAGCAGCATTTCCTCAGTGGGGAGCTGCATTTCCTGAGGGGGGAACGAGCAGCATTTCTGAGGGGGAGCGAGCAGCATTTCCTGAGGGGGGAACGAGCAGCATTTCTGAGGGGGGAGCGAGCATCATTTCCTGAGGGGTTAGCAAGCAGTATTTCCTAAGGTGGGAGCGAGCAGCATTTCCTGAGGGGAGAACGAGCAGCATTTCCTCAGTGGGGAGCGAGCAACATTTCTGAGGTGGGAGCCAGCAGCAATTCCGGAGGGGGAAGGAAATGCATTTCCTGAAGGGTCAGTGAGCAGCATTTCCTGAGGGGGAGCGAGCAACATTTCTGAGGGGGAACGAGCAGCATTTCCTGAGGGGGAAACGAGCAGCATTTTTTGAGGGGGGAACGAGCAGCATTTCCTGAGGGGGGAACGAGCAGCATTTCCTGAGGGGGGAACGAGCAGCATTTCCTGAGGGGGGGAACGAGCAGCATTTCCTGAGTGGGAAATGAGCACCATTTCCTGAGGGGGGAGCGAGCAGCATTTCCTGGGTGGGAGAAAGAGCAGCATTTCCTGAGGGGGCAACGAGCAGCATTTCCTGAGGTGGGATCAAGCAGCATTTCCTGAGGGGGGAGCGAGCAGCATTTCCTGGGTGGGAGAATGAGCAGCAATTCCTGAGGGGGGAACGAGCAGCATTTCCTGAGGGGAGAGCGAGCAGCATTTCCTGGGTGGGGTTACGAACAGCATTTCTTGAGGGGGGAACCAGCAGGATTTTCTGAGGGGGATCGAGCAGCATTTCCTGGGTGGGGGAACGAGCAGCATTTCCTGAGGGGGGATCGAGCAGCATTTCCAGAGGGGGAAATGAGCTTCATTTCCTCAGGGGGTAACAAGCATCATTTCCAGAGGGGGGAATGAGCAGCATTTCCTGAGGGGGAAAGCGGAAGCATTTCCTGAGGGGGTGCGAGCAGCATTTCCTGAGGGGGAGCGAGCAGCATTTCCAGAGGGGGGAACGAGCAGCATTTTCTGAGGGGGGATCGAGCAGCATTTCCAGAGGGGAAATGAGCTTCATTTCCTGAGGGGGGAACAAGCATCATTTCCAGAGGGGGGAACAAGCAGCATTTCCAGAGGGGGGAACGAGCAGCATTTCCTGAGGGGGAAAGCGGAAGCATTTCCTGAGGGGGGAACGAGCAGCATTTCTTGAGGGGGGAGCGAGCAGCATTTCCTCAGTGGGGAGCGAGCAGCATTTCCTGAGGGGGGAACGAGCAGCATTTCCTGAGGGGGGAGTGAGCAGCATTTCCTGAGGGGGGAGCGAGCAGCATTTCCAGAGGGGGGAGCGAGCAGCATTTCCTGAGGGAGGAACGAGCAGCATTTCTTGAGGGGGGAGTGAGCAGCATTTCCTGAGGTGGTAACGAGCAGCATTTGCTGAGGGGACACCAAACAGCACTTCCTGAGTGGGGAGCGAGCAGCATTTTCTGAGGGGGGAGTGCGCAGCATTTTCTGAGGGGGAGTGAGCAGCATTTCCTGAGGGGGGGAACGAGCAGCATTTCTGAGGGGGTAGCGAGCAGTATTTCCTAAGGGGGGAGCGAGCAGCATTTCCTGAGGGGAGAACGAGCAGCATTTCCTCAGTGGGGAGCGAGCAACATTTCTGAGGTGGGAGCCAGCAGCAATTCTGGAGGGGGAAGGAAATGCATTTCCTGAAGGGTCAGTGAGCAGCATTTCCTGAGGGGGAGCGAGCAACATTTCTGAGGGGAGAAAGAGTAGCATTTCCTGAGGGGCAGAGAACATCATTTCCTGATGGGTGATCGAGCAGCATTTCTTGAGGGGGGAATGAGCAGCATTTTTTGAGGGGGGAACGAGCATTATTTCCTGAGGGGGGAACGAGCAGCATTTCCTGAGGGGGGAACGAGCAGCATTTCCTGAGGGGGGAACGAGCAGCATTTCCTGAGGGGGGAACGAGCAGCATTTCCTGAGGGGGGATCGAGCAGCATTTCCTGAGGGGGGAACGAGCAGCATTTCCTGAGGGGGGAACGAGCAGCATTTCCTGAGGGGGGAACGAGCAGCATTTTTTGAGGGGGGAACGAGCAGCATTTCCTGAGGGGGGAGTGAGCAGCATTTCCTGAGGTGGTAACGAGCCGCATTTGCTGAGGGGACACCGAACAGCACTTCCTGAGTGGGGAGCGAGCAGCATTTTTTGAGGGGGGAGCGAGCAGCACTTCCTGAGGGGGGAACGAGCAGAATTTCCTGAGGGGGGAACAAGCAGCATTTCCTGAGGGGGGAACGAGCAGCATTTCCTGAGTTGGAGCGAGCAACATTTCTGAGGGGGACGGGAGCTGCATTTCCTTAGGGGGGAGTGAGCAGCATTTCTGAGGGGGCAGTGAGCTGCATTTCCTGAGGGGGGTGCCAGTAGCATTTCCTGAGGGGGTAGTGAGCTGCATTTCCTGAGGGGGGTGCGAGCAGCATTTCCTGAGGGGGGAACGAGTAGCATTTCCTGAGGGGTCAGTGAGCTGCATTTCCTGAGGGGGGAACGAGCAGCATTTCCTGAGGGGGCAACGAGCAGCATTTCCTGAGGGGGAAATGAGCACCATTTCCTGAGGGGGGAGCAAGCAGCATTTCGTCATGGGGGTTCGAGCTGCATTTCTGAGGGGGATCGAGCAACATTTCCTAAGGGGGGAGTGAGCAGCATTTCCAGATGGGGAAACGAGCAGCATTTCCTGAGGGGGCAGTGAGCAGTATTTCCTCAGTGGGGAAGGAGCAGCATTTCCTGAGGGGTCAGTGAGCAGCATTTCCTGAGGGGGGAATGAGCAGCATTTCCTAAGTGGGGAGCAAGCAGCATTTCCTGAGGGGGGAACAAGCAGCATTTCCTGAGGGGGGAGCGAGCAGCATTTCCTGAGGGGGGAGTGAGCTGCATTTCCTGAGGTGGGAGTGAGCAGCATTTCCTGAGGGGGGAGCGAGCAGCGTTTCCTGAGGGGGTAGTGAGCTGATTTCCTGAGGGGGTAGTGAGCTGCATTTCCTGAGCGGGGATCGAGCAGCATTTCCTGAGGGGGGAGTGTGCTGCATTTCCTGAGCGGGGATCGAGCAGCATTTCCTGAGTGGGTAGTGAGCTGCATTTCCTGAGCGGGGATCGAGCAGCATTCCCTGAGTGGGTAGTGAGCTGCATTTCCTGAGGGGGGAGCGAGCAGCATTTCCTGAGGGGGTAGTGAGCTGCATTTCCTGAGCGGGGATTGAGCAGCATTTCCTGAGGGGTGAATGAGCTGCATTTCCTGAGGGGTTAGCGAGCAGCGTTTCCTGAGGGGCGAACGGGCAGCATTTCTGAGGGGGGAGCGAGCAGCATTTCCTCAGTGGGGCGCTGCATTTCCTGAGGGGCGAACGAGCAACATTTCTGAGGTGGGAGCCAGCAGCAATTCATGAGGGGGACAGAAATGCATTTCCTGAAGGGTCAGTGAGCTGCATTTCCTGAGGGGGAACGAGCAGCATTTCCTGAGGGGGAAGCGAGCAGCATTTCCTGAGGGGGAAGCGGGTAGTATTTCCTGAGGGGTCCGTGTTCAGCATTTCCTGAGGGGGAAGCGAGCCGCATTTTCTGAGGGGGGAACGAGCAGCATTTTCTGAGGGGGGAACGAGCAGCATTTCCTGAGGGGGGAGCGAGCAGCATTTCCTGAGGGGGGAGCGAGCAGCATTTCCTGAGGGGGGAGCGAGCAGCATTTTCTGAGGGGGGATCAAGCAGCATTTCCTGAGGGGGGAGCGAGCAGCATTTCCTGAGTTGGTGCGAGCAACATTTCTGAGGGGGAAGGGAGCTGCATTTCCTGAGGGTGAAAAAAGCAACATTTCCTGATGGGAAGCGAGCAGCATTTCCTGAGCAGGGATCGAGCAGCATTTCCTGGGGGGGGGATCGAGCAGCATTTCCTGAGGCGAGAGTGGGCTGCATTTCCTGAGGTGGGAGTGAGCACCATTTCCTGGGTGGGGGAACGAACAGCATTTCCTGAGGGGGGAACGAGCAGCATTTTCTGAGGGGGGATCGAGCAGCATTTCCAGAGGGGCAGATGAGCAGCATTTCCTGAGGGGGGAACGAGCAGCATTTCCTGAGTTGGAGCGAGCAATATTTCTGAGGGGGACGGGAACTGCATTTCCTTAGGGGGGAGTGAGCAGCATTTCCTGAGGGGGGAGTGAGCAGCATTTCTGAGGGGGAAATAAGCATGATTTCCTGAGGGGGCAGTGAGCTGCATTTCCTGAGGGGGGTGCGAGTAGCAATTCCTGAGGGTGGAGTGAGCTGCATTTCCTGAGGGGGGTGCGAGCAGCATTTCCTGAGGGGGGAGCGAGCAGCATTTCCTGGGTGGGAGAAAGAGCAGCATTTCCTGAGGGGGCAACGAGCAGCATTTCCTGAGGTGGGATCAAGCAGCATTTCCTGAGGGGGGGAGCGAGCAGCATTTCCTGGGTGGGAGAATGAGCAGCAATTCCTGAGGGGGGAACGAGCAGCATTTCCTGAGGGGAGAGCGAGCAGCATTTCCTGGGTGGGGTTACGAACAGCATTTCTTGAGGGGGGAACCAGCAGGATTTTCTGAGGGGGATCGAGCAGCATTTCCTGGGTGGGGGAAC
Organism: Isurus oxyrinchus; assembly: GCA_026770705.1. Classification (NCBI taxonomy): domain Eukaryota; kingdom Metazoa; phylum Chordata; class Chondrichthyes; order Lamniformes; family Lamnidae; genus Isurus; species Isurus oxyrinchus. Next base: position 67,218 of record JANJGN010000922.1, on the reverse strand, counting down.
GAGCAGCATTTCCTGAGGGGGGATCGAGCAGCATTTCCAGAGGGGGAAATGAGCTTCATTTCCTCAGGGGGTAACAAGCATCATTTCCAGAGGGGGGAATGAGCAGCATTTCCTGAGGGGGAAAGCGGAAGCATTTCCTGAGGGGGTGCGAGCAGCATTTCCTGAGGGGGAGCGAGCAGCATTTCCAGAGGGGGGAACGAGCAGCATTTTCTGAGGGGGGATCGAGCAGCATTTCCAGAGGGGAAATGAGCTTCATTTCCTGAGGGGGGAACAAGCATCATTTCCAGAGGGGGGAACAAGCAGCATTTCCAGAGGGGGGAACGAGCAGCATTTCCTGAGGGGGAAAGCGGAAGCATTTCCTGAGGGGGGAACGAGCAGCATTTCTTGAGGGGGGAGCGAGCAGCATTTCCTCAGTGGGGAGCGAGCAGCATTTCCTGAGGGGGGAACGAGCAGCATTTCCTGAGGGGGGAGTGAGCAGCATTTCCTGAGGGGGGAGCGAGCAGCATTTCCAGAGGGGGGAGCGAGCAGCATTTCCTGAGGGAGGAACGAGCAGCATTTCTTGAGGGGGGAGTGAGCAGCATTTCCTGAGGTGGTAACGAGCAGCATTTGCTGAGGGGACACCAAACAGCACTTCCTGAGTGGGGAGCGAGCAGCATTTTCTGAGGGGGGAGTGCGCAGCATTTTCTGAGGGGGAGTGAGCAGCATTTCCTGAGGGGGGAACGAGCAGCATTTCTGAGGGGGGTAGCGAGCAGTATTTCCTAAGGGGGGAGCGAGCAGCATTTCCTGAGGGGAGAACGAGCAGCATTTCCTCAGTGGGGAGCGAGCAACATTTCTGAGGTGGGAGCCAGCAGCAATTCTGGAGGGGGAAGGAAATGCATTTCCTGAAGGGTCAGTGAGCAGCATTTCCTGAGGGGGAGCGAGCAACATTTCTGAGGGGGGAAGGAGTAGCATTTCCTGAGGGGCAGAGAACATCATTTCCTGATGGGTGATCGAGCAGCATTTCTTGAGGGGGGAATGAGCAGCATTTTTTGAGGGGGGAACGAGCATTATTTCCTGAGGGGGGAACGAGCAGCATTTCCTGAGGGGGGAATGAGCAGCATTTCCTGAGGGGGGATCGAGCAGCATTTCCTGAGGGGGGAACGAGCAGCATTTCCTGAGGGGGGAACGAGCAGCATTTCCTGAGGGGGGAACGAGCAGCATTTTTTGAGGGGGGAACGAGCAGCATTTCCTGAGGGGGGAGTGAGCAGCATTTCCTGAGGTGGTAACGAGCCGCATTTGCTGAGGGGACACCGAACAGCACTTCCTGAGTGGGGAGCGAGCAGCATTTTTTGAGGGGGGAGCGAGCAGCACTTCCTGAGGGGGGAACGAGCAGAATTTCCTGAGGGGGGAACAAGCAGCATTTCCTGAGGGGGGAACGAGCAGCATTTCCTGAGTTGGAGCGAGCAACATTTCTGAGGGGGACGGGAGCTGCATTTCCTTAGGGGGGAGTGAGCAGCATTTCTGAGGGGGCAGTGAGCTGCATTTCCTGAGGGGGGTGCCAGTAGCATTTCCTGAGGGGGTAGTGAGCTGCATTTCCTGAGGGGGGTGCGAGCAGCATTTCCTGAGGGGGGAGCGAGCAGCATTTCCTGAGGGGCGGCCAACTGCATTTCCTGAGTGGGGAGCGAGCAGTGTTTCCTGAGGGCGGAACGAGCAGCATTTCTGAGGGGGTAGTAGCAGCATTTCCGGAGCGGGGATCGAGCAGCATTTCCTGGGGGGGGGATCGAGCAGCATTTCCTGAGGGGGGAGTGAGCTGCATTTCCTGAGGGGGGAGTGAGCTGCATTTCCTGAGGGGTTAGCGAGCAGCGTTTCCTGAGGGGGGAATGAGCAACATTTCTGAGCGGGGAGCGAGCAGCATTTCCTCAGTGGGGAGCTGCATTTCCTGAGGGGGGAACGAGCAGCATTTCTGAGGTGGGAGCCAGCAGCAATTCATGAGGGGGAAGGAAATGCATTTCCTGAAGGGTCAGTGAGCAGCATTTCCTGAGGGGGAGCGAGCAGTATTTCCTGAGGGGTCCGTGTTCAGCATTTCCTGAGGGGGAAGCGAGCCCCATTTCCTGAGGGGGGAACGAGCAGCATTTCCTGAGGGGGGAGCGAGCAGCATTTCCTGAGGGGGGTACGAGCAGCATTTCCTGAGGGGGGAACAAGCAGCATTTTCTGAGGGGGGAACGAGAAGCATTTCCTGAGGGGGGAACGAGCAACATTTCCTGAGGGGGGAGCGAGCAGCATTTCCTGAACGGGATCGAGCAGCATTTCCAGATGGGGGAACGAGCAGCATTTCCTGAGGGGGCAGTGAGCAGTATTTCCTCAGTGGGAAAGGTGCAGCATTTCCTGACAGGGGAATGAGCAGCAATTCTTGGCTGTGGGAATGAATAGCATTTCCTGCGAGGGGAGCGAGCAGCATTTCTGAGGGTGAAATGAGCATGATTTCCTGAGGTAGCAGTGAGCAGCATTTCCTGAGGGGGGAACGAGTAGCATTTCCTGAGGGGTCAGTGAGCTGCATTTCCTGAGGGGGGAGCGAGCAGCAATTCTGAGGGGGTTTCGAGCAGAATTTGCTGAGGGGGGAATGAGCAACATTTCTGAGGGGTTAACGAACTGCATTTCCTGAGGGGGGAACGAGCAGCATTTCCTGCGAGGGGAATGAGCAGCATTTCCTGAGGGGGGAACGAGCAGCATTTCCTGAGGGGGGAACGAGCAGCATTTCCTGAGGGGGCAACGAGCAGCATTTCCTGAGGGGGAAATGAGCACCATTTCCTGAGGGGGGAGCAAGCAGCATTTCGTCATGGGGGTTCGAGCTGCATTTCTGAGGGGGATCGAGCAACATTTCCTAAGGGGGGAGTGAGCAGCATTTCCAGATGGGGAAACGAGCAGCATTTCCTGAGGGGGCAGTGAGCAGTATTTCCTCAGTGGGGAAGGAGCAGCATTTCCTGAGGGGTCAGTGAGCAGCATTTCCTGAGGGGAGTGCGAGCAGCATTTCCTGATGGGTCAGTGAGCAGCATTTCCTGAGGGGGGAATGAGCAGCATTTCCTAAGTGGGGAGCAAGCAGCATTTCCTGAGGGGGGAACAAGCAGCATTTCCTGAGGGGGGAGCGAGCAGCATTTCCTGAGGGGGGAGTGAGCTGCATTTCCTGAGGTGGGAGTGAGCAGCATTTCCTGAGGGGGGAGCGAGCAGCGTTTCCTGAGGGGGTAGTGAGCTGCATTTCCTGAGGGGGTAGTGAGCTGCATTTCCTGAGCGGGGATCGAGCAGCATTTCCTGAGGGGGGAGTGAGCTGCATTTCCTGAGCGGGGATCGAGCAGCATTTCCTGAGGGGGGAGTGAGCTGCATTTCCTGAGCGGGGATCGAGCAGCATTTCCTGAGTGGGTAGTGAGCTGCATTTCCTGAGGGGGGAGCGAGCAGCATTTCCTGAGGGGGTAGTGAGCTGCATTTCCTGAGCGGGGATTGAGCAGCATTTCCTGAGGGGGGAGTGAGCTGCATTTCCTGAGGGGTTAGAGAGCAGCGTTTCCTGAGGGGCGAACGGGCAGCATTTCTGAGGGGGGAGCGAGCAGCATTTCCTCAGTGGGGCGCTGCATTTCCTGAGGGGGAAATGAGCACCATTTCCTGAGGGGGGAGTGAGCTGCATTTCCTGAGGGGTTAGCGAGCAGCGTTTCCTGAGGGGGGAATGAGCAACATTTCTGAGCGGGGAGCGAGCAGCATTTCCTCAGTGGGGAGCTGCATTTCCTGAGGGGGGAACGAGCAGCATTTCTGAGGGGGAGCGAGCAGCATTTCCTGAGGGGGGAACGAGCAGCATTTCTGAGGGGGGAGCGAGCATCATTTCCTGAGGGGTTAGCAAGCAGTATTTCCTAAGGTGGGAGCGAGCAGCATTTCCTGAGGGGAGAACGAGCAGCATTTCCTCAGTGGGGAGCGAGCAACATTTCTGAGGTGGGAGCCAGCAGCAATTCCGGAGGGGGAAGGAAATGCATTTCCTGAAGGGTCAGTGAGCAGCATTTCCTGAGGGGGAGCGAGCAACATTTCTGAGGGGGAACGAGCAGCATTTCCTGAGGGGGAAACGAGCAGCATTTTTTGAGGGGGGGAACGAGCAGCATTTCCTGAGGGGGGAACGAGCAGCATTTCCTGAGGGGGGAACGAGCAGCATTTCCTGAGGGGGGAACGAGCAGCATTTCCTGAGTGGGAAATGAGCACCATTTCCTGAGGGGGGAGCGAGCAGCATTTCCTGGGTGGGAGAAAGAGCAGCATTTCCTGAGGGGGCAACGAGCAGCATTTCCTGAGGTGGGATCAAGCAGCATTTCCTGAGGGGGGAGCGAGCAGCATTTCCTGGGTGGGAGAATGAGCAGCAATTCCTGAGGGGGGAACGAGCAGCATTTCCTGAGGGGAGAGCGAGCAGCATTTCCTGGGTGGGGTTACGAACAGCATTTCTTGAGGGGGGAACCAGCAGGATTTTCTGAGGGGGATCGAGCAGCATTTCCTGGGTGGGGGAACGAGCAGCATTTCCTGAGGGGGGATCGAGCAGCATTTCCAGAGGGGGAAATGAGCTTCATTTCCTCAGGGGGTAACAAGCATCATTTCCAGAGGGGGGAATGAGCAGCATTTCCTGAGGGGGAAAGCGGAAGCATTTCCTGAGGGGGTGCGAGCAGCATTTCCTGAGGGGGAGCGAGCAGCATTTCCAGAGGGGGGAACGAGCAGCATTTTCTGAGGGGGGATCGAGCAGCATTTCCAGAGGGGAAATGAGCTTCATTTCCTGAGGGGGGAACAAGCATCATTTCCAGAGGGGGGAACAAGCAGCATTTCCAGAGGGGGGAACGAGCAGCATTTCCTGAGGGGGAAAGCGGAAGCATTTCCTGAGGGGGGAACGAGCAGCATTTCTTGAGGGGGGAGCGAGCAGCATTTCCTCAGTGGGGAGCGAGCAGCATTTCCTGAGGGGGGAACGAGCAGCATTTCCTGAGGGGGGAGTGAGCAGCATTTCCTGAGGGGGGAGCGAGCATCATTTCCTGAGGGGTTAGCAAGCAGTATTTCCTAAGGTGGGAGCGAGCAGCATTTCCTGAGGGGAGAACGAGCAGCATTTCCTCAGTGGGGAGCGAGCAACATTTCTGAGGTGGGAGCCAGCAGCAATTCCGGAGGGGGAAGGAAATGCATTTCCTGAAGGGTCAGTGAGCAGCATTTCCTGAGGGGGAGCGAGCAACATTTCTGAGGGGGAACGAGCAGCATTTCCTGAGGGGGAAACGAGCAGCATTTTTTGAGGGGGGGAACGAGCAGCATTTCCTGAGGGGGGAACGAGCAGCATTTCCTGAGGGGGGAACGAGCAGCATTTCCTGAGGGGGGAACGAGCAGCATTTCCTGAGTGGGAAATGAGCACCATTTCCTGAGGGGGGAACGAGCAGCATTTCCTGGGTGGGAGAAAGAGCAGCATTTCCTGAGGGGGCAACGAGCAGCATTTCCTGAGGTGGGATCAAGCAGCATTTCCTGAGGGGGGAGCGAGCAGCATTTCCTGGGTGGGAGAATGAGCAGCAATTCCTGAGGGGGGAACGAGCAGCATTTCCTGAGGGGAGAGCGAGCAGCATTTCCTGGGTGGGGTTACGAACAGCATTTCTTGAGGGGGGAACCAGCAGGATTTTCTGAGGGGGATCGAGCAGCATTTCCTGGGTGGGGGAACGAGCAGCATTTCCTGAGGGGGGATCGAGCAGCATTTCCAGAGGGGGAAATGAGCTTCATTTCCTCAGGGGGTAACAAGCATCATTTCCAGAGGGGGGAATGAGCAGCATTTCCTGAGGGGGAAAGCGGAAGCATTTCCTGAGGGGGTGCGAGCAGCATTTCCTGAGGGGGAGCGAGCAGCATTTCCAGAGGGGGGAACGAGCAGCATTTTCTGAGGGGGGATCGAGCAGCATTTCCAGAGGGGAAATGAGCTTCATTTCCTGAGGGGGGAACAAGCATCATTTCCAGAGGGGGGAACAAGCAGCATTTCCAGAGGGGGGAACGAGCAGCATTTCCTGAGGGGGAAAGCGGAAGCATTTCCTGAGGGGGGAACGAGCAGCATTTCTTGAGGGGGGAGCGAGCAGCATTTCCTCAGTGGGGAGCGAGCAGCATTTCCTGAGGGGGGAACGAGCAGCATTTCCTGAGGGGGGAGTGAGCAGCATTTCCTGAGGGGGGAGCGAGCAGCATTTCCAGAGGGGGGAGCGAGCAGCATTTCCTGAGGTAGGAACGAGCAGCATTTCTTGAGGGGGGAGTGAGCAGCATTTCCTGAGGTGGTAACGAGCAGCATTTGCTGAGGGGACACCAAACAGCACTTCCTGAGTGGGGAGCGAGCAGCATTTTCTGAGGGGGGAGTGCGCAGCATTTTCTGAGGGGGAGTGAGCAGCATTTCCTGAGGGGGGAACGAGCAGCATTTCTGAGGGGGGTAGCGAGCAGTATTTCCTAAGGGGGGAGCGAGCAGCATTTCCTGAGGGGAGAACGAGCAGCATTTCCTCAGTGGGGAGCGAGCAACATTTCTGAGGTGGGAGCCAGCAGCAATTCTGGAGGGGGAAGGAAATGCATTTCCTGAAGGGTCAGTGAGCAGCATTTCCTGAGGGGGAGCGAGCAACATTTCTGAGGGGGGAAAGAGTAGCATTTCCTGAGGGGCAGAGAACATCATTTCCTGATGGGTGATCGAGCAGCATTTCTTGAGGGGGGAATGAGCAGCATTTTTTGAGGGGGGAACGAGCATTATTTCCTGAGGGGGGAACGAGCAGCATTTCCTGAGGGGGGAACGAGCAGCATTTCCTGAGGGGGGAACGAGCAGCATTTCCTGAGGGGGGGAACGAGCAGCATTTCCTGAGGGGGGATCGAGCAGCATTTCCTGAGGGGGGAACGAGCAGCATTTCCTGAGGGGGGAACGAGCAGCATTTCCTGAGGGGGGAACGAGCAGCATTTTTTGAGGGGGGAACGAGCAGCATTTCCTGAGGGGGGAGTGAGCAGCATTTCCTGAGGTGGTAACGAGCCGCATTTGCTGAGGGGACACCGAACAGCACTTCCTGAGTGGGGAGCGAGCAGCATTTTTTGAGGGGGGAGCGAGCAGCACTTCCTGAGGGGGGAACGAGCAGAATTTCCTGAGGGGGGAACAAGCAGCATTTCCTGAGGGGGGAACGAGCAGCATTTCCTGAGTTGGAGCGAGCAACATTTCTGAGGGGGACGGGAGCTGCATTTCCTTAGGGGGGAGTGAGCAGCATTTCTGAGGGGGCAGTGAGCTGCATTTCCTGAGGGGGGTGCCAGTAGCATTTCCTGAGGGGGTAGTGAGCTGCATTTCCTGAGGGGGGTGCGAGCAGCATTTCCTGAGGGGGGAACGAGTAGCATTTCCTGAGGGGTCAGTGAGCTGCATTTCCTGAGGGGGGAGCGAGCAGCAATTCTGAGGGGGTTTCGAGCAGAATTTGCTGAGGGGGGAATGAGCAACATTTCTGAGGGGTTAACGAACTGCATTTCCTGAGGGGGGAACGAGCAGCATTTCCTGCGAGGGGAATGAGCAGCATTTCCTGAGGGGGGAATGAGCAGCATTTCCTGAGGGGGGAACGAGCAGCATTTCCTGAGGGGGCAACGAGCAGCATTTCCTGAGGGGGAAATGAGCACCATTTCCTGAGGGGGAGCAAGCAGCATTTCGTCATGGGGGTTCGAGCTGCATTTCTGAGGGGGATCGAGCAACATTTCCTAAGGGGGGAGTGAGCAGCATTTCCAGATGGGGAAACGAGCAGCATTTCCTGAGGGGGCAGTGAGCAGTATTTCCTCAGTGGGGAAGGAGCAGCATTTCCTGAGGGGTCAGTGAGCAGCATTTCCTGAGGGGGGAATGAGCAGCATTTCCTAAGTGGGGAGCAAGCAGCATTTCCTGAGGGGGGAACAAGCAGCATTTCCTGAGGGGGGAGCGAGCAGCATTTCCTGAGGGGGGAGTGAGCTGCATTTCCTGAGGTGGGAGTGAGCAGCATTTCCTGAGGGGGGGAGCGAGCAGCGTTTCCTGAGGGGGTAGTGAGCTGCATTTCCTGAGGGGGTAGTGAGCTGCATTTCCTGAGCGGGGATCGAGCAGCATTTCCTGAGGGGGGAGTGTGCTGCATTTCCTGAGCGGGGATCGAGCAGCATTTCCTGAGTGGGTAGTGAGCTGCATTTCCTGAGCGGGGATCGAGCAGCATCCCTGAGTGGGTAGTGAGCTGCATTTCCTGAGGGGGGAGCGAGCAGCATTTCCTGAGGGGGTAGTGAGCTGCATTTCCTGAGCGGGGATTGAGCAGCATTTCCTGAGGGGGGAATGAGCTGCATTTCCTGAGGGGTTAGCGAGCAGCGTTTTCCTGAGGGGCGAACGGGCAGCATTTCTGAGGGGGGAGCGAGCAGCATTTCCTCAGTGGGGCGCTGCATTTCCTGAGGGGCGAACGAGCAACATTTCTGAGGCGGGAGCCAGCAGCAATTCATGAGGGGGACAGAAATGCATTTCCTGAAGGGTCAGTGAGCTGCATTTCCTGAGGGGGAACGAGCAGCATTTCCTGAGGGGGAAGCGAGCAGCATTTCCTGAGGGGGGAAGCGAGTAGTATTTCCTGAGGGGGTCCGTGTTCAGCATTTCCTGAGGGGGAAGCGAGCCGCATTTTCTGAGGGGGGAACGAGCAGCATTTTCTGAGGGGGGAACGAGCAGCATTTCCTGAGGGGGGAGCGAGCAGCATTTCCTGAGGGGGGAGCGAGCAGCATTTCCTGAGGGGGGAGCGAGCAGCATTTTCTGAGGGGGGATCAAGCAGCATTTCCTGAGGGGGGAGCGAGCAGCATTTCCTGAGTTGGTGCGAGCAACATTTCTGAGGGGGAAGGGAGCTGCATTTCCTGAGGGTGAAAAAAGCAACATTTCCTGATGGGAAGCGAGCAGCATTTCCTGAGCAGGGATCGAGCAGCATTTCCTGGGGGGGGGATCGAGCAGCATTTCCTGAGGCGAGAGTTGGCTGCATTTCCTGAGGTGGGAGTGAGCAGCATTTCCTGGGTGGGGGAACGAGCAGCATTTCCTGAGGGGGGAACGAGCAGCATTTTCTGAGGGGGGATCGAGCAGCATTTCCAGAGGGGCAGATGAGCAGCATTTCCTGAGGGGGGAACGAGCAGAATTTCCTGAGTTGGAGCGAGCAATATTTCTGAGGGGGACGGGAACTGCATTTCCTTAGGGGGGAGTGAGCAGCATTTCCTGAGGGGGGAGTGAGCAGCATTTCTGAGGGGGAAATAAGCATGATTTCCTGAGGGGGCAGTGAGCTGCATTTCTGAGGGGGGTGCGAGTAGCAATTCCTGAGGGTGGAGTGAGCTGCATTTCCTGAGGGGGGTGCGAGCAGCATTTCCTGAGGGGGGAGCGAGCAGCATTTCCTGAGGGGCGACCAACTGCATTTCCTGAGGGGGGAGCGAGCAGCGTTTCCTGAGGGCGGAACGAGCAGCATTTCTGAGGGGAGTAGTAGCAGCATTTCCGGAGCGGGGTTCGAGCAGCATTTCCTGGGGGGGGATCGAGCAGCATTTCCTGAGGGGGGGAGTGAGCTGCATTTCCTGAGGGGGGTGTGAGATGCATTTCCTGAGGGGTTAGCGAGCAGCGTTTCCTGCGGGGGGAATGAGCAACATTTCTGAGCGGGGAGCGAGCAGCATTTCCTCAGTGGGGAGCTGCATTTCCTGAGGGGGGAACGAGCAGCATTTCTGAGGTGGGAGCCAGCAGCAATTCATGAGGGGGAAGGAAATGCATTTCCTGAAGGGTCAGTGAGCAGCATTTCCTGAGGGGGAGCGAGCAGTATTTCCTGAGGGGTCCGTGTTCAGCATTTCCTGAGGGGGAAGCGAGCCCCATTTCCTGAGGGGGGAACGAGCAGCATTTCCTGAGGGGGGAGCGAGCAGCATTTCCTGAGGGGGGTACGAGCAGCATTTCCTGAGGGGGGAACAAGCAGCATTTTCTGAGGGGGGAACGAGAAGCATTTCCTGAGGGGGGAACGAGCAACATTTCCTGAGGGGGGAGCGAGCAGCATTTCCTGAACGGGATCGAGCAGCATTTCCAGATGGGGGAACGAGCAGCATTTCCTGAGGGGGCAGTGAGCAGTATTTCCTCAGTGGGAAAGGTGCAGCATTTCCTGACAGGGGAATGAGCAGCAATTCTTGGCTGTGGGAATGAATAGCATTTCCCTGCGAGGGGAGCGAGCAGCATTTCTGAGGGTGAAATGAGCATGATTTCCTGAGGTAGCAGTGAGCAGCATTTCCTGAGGGGGGAACGAGTAGCATTTCCTGAGGGGTCAGTGAGCTGCATTTCCTGAGGGGGGAGCGAGCAGCAATTCTGAGGGGGTTTCGAGCAGAATTTGCTGAGGGGGGAATGAGCAACATTTCTGAGGGGTTAACGAACTGCATTTCCTGAGGGGGGAACGAGCAGCATTTCCTGCGAGGGGAATGAGCAGCATTTCCTGAGGGGGGAACGAGCAGCATTTCCTGAGGGGGAACGAGCAGCATTTCCTGAGGGGGCAACGAGCAGCATTTCCTGAGGGGAAATGAGCACCATTTCCTGAGGGGGGGAGCGAGCCGCATTTCGTCAGGGGGGATCGAGCTGCATTTCTGAGGGGGATCGAGCACATTTCCTAAGGGGGGAGTGAGCAGCATTTCCAGATGGGGGAACGAGCAGCATTTCCTGAGGGGGCAGTGAGCAGTATTTCCTCAGTGGGGAAGGAGCAGCATTTCCTGAGGGGTCAGTGAGCAGCATTTCCTGAGGGGAGTGCGAGCAGCATTTCCTAAGGGGGAGCAAGCAGCATTTCCTGAGGGGGGAGCGAGCAGCATTTCCTGAGGGGGGAGCGAGCAGCATTTCCTGAGGGGGGAGTGAGCTGCATTTCCTGAGGTGGGGGTGAGCAGCATTTCCTGAGGGGGGAGCGAGCAGCGTTTCCTGATGGGGTCGTGAGCTGCATTTCCTGAGGGGGGAGTGAGCTGCATTTCCTGAGGGGGGATCGAGCAGCATTTCCTGAGGGGGGAGTGAGCTGCATTTCCTGAGCGGGGATCGAGCAGCATTTCCTGAGGGGGGAGTGAGCTGCATTTCCTGAGCGGAGATCGAGCAGCATTTCCTGAGGGGGGAGTGAGCTGCATTTCCTGAGCGGGGATCGAGCAGCATTTCCTGAGGGGGTAGTGAGCTGCATTTCCTGAGCGGGGATCGAGCAGCATTTCCTGAGGGGGGAGTGAGCTGCATTTCCTGAGGGGTTAGAGAGCAGCGTTTCCTGAGGGGCGAACGGGCAGCATTTCTGAGGGGGGGAGCGAGCAGCATTTCCTCAGTGGGGAGCTGCATTTCCTGAGGGGCGAACGAGCAACATTTCTGAGGTGGGAGCCAGCAGCAATTCATGAGGGGGACGGAAATGCATTTCCTGAGGGGGAACGAGCAGCATTTCCTGAGGGGGAAGCGAGCAGTATTTCCTGAGGGGTCCGTGTTCAGCATTTCCTGAGGGGGAAGCGAGCCGCATTTTCTGAGGGGGCGAACGAGCAGCATTTTCTGAGGGGGGAACGAGCAGCATTTCCTGAGGGGGGAGCGAGCAGCATTTCCTGAGTGGGGAGGCGAGCAGCATTTCCTGAGTGGGGTTACAAGCAGCATTTCTTGAGGGGGGAACCAGCAGCATTTTCTGAGGGGGGATCAAGCAGCATTTCCTGAGGGGGGAGCGAGCAGCATTTCCTGAGTTGGTGCGAGCAACATTTCTGAGGGGGAAGGGAGCTGCATTTCCTGAGGGTGAAAAAAGCAGCATTTCCTGATGGGAAGCGAGCAGCAATTCCTGAGGGGAGAGTGGGCTGCATTTCCTGAGGTGGGAGTGAGCAGCATTTCCTGGGTGGGGGAACGAGCAGCATTTCCTGAGGGGGGAACGAGCAGCATTTTCTGAGGGGGGATCGAGCAGCATTTCCAGACGGGGAGATGAGCAGCATTTCCTGAGGGGGGAGTGAGCAGCATTTCCTGAGGGGGGAGTGAGCAGCATTTCCTAAGGGGGAAGCGAGCAGCATTTCCTGAGGGAGGAACGAGCAGCATTTTCTGAGGGGGAATGAGCAGCATTTCCTGAGGGGGGAGCGAGCAGCATTTCCTGAGGGAGGAACGAGCAGCATTTTCTGAGGGGGGAACGAGCAGCATTTCCTGAGGGGGGAGCGAGCAGCATTTCCTGGGTGGGGTTACGAGCAGCATTTCTTGAAGTGGGAACCAGCACCATTTTCTGAGGGGGGATCGAGCAGCATTTCCTGAGGGGGGAACGAGCAGCATTTCCTGGGTGGGGGAACGAACAGCATTTCCTGATGGGGGAACGAGCAGCATTTCCTGAGGGGGGAACGAGCAGCATTTCCTGAGGGGGTACGAGCAGCATTTCCTGAGGGGGGAACGAGCAGCATTTCCTGATGGGGGAACGAGCAGCATTTCCTGAGGGAGGAACGAGCAGCATTTCTTGAGGGGGGAGTGAGCAGCATTTCCTGAGGTGGTAACGAGCAGCATTTGCTGAGGGGACACCAAACAGCACTTCCTGAGTGGGGAGCGAGCAGCATTTCCTGAGGGGGGAACGAGCAGCATTTCTGAGGGGGTAGCGAGCAGTATTTCCTAAGGTGGGAGCGAGCAGCATTTCCTGAGGGGAGAACGAGCAGCATTTCCTCAGTGGGGAGCGAGCAACATTTCTGAGGTGGGAGCCAGCAGCAATTCTGGAGGGGGAAGGAAATGCATTTCCTGAAGAGTCAGTGAGCAGCATTTCCTGAGGGGGAGCGAGCAACATTTCTGAGGGGGGAAGGAGTAGCATTTCCTGAGGGGCAGAGAACATCATTTCCTGATGGGTGATCGAGCAGCATTTCTTGAGGGGGGAATGAGCAGCATTTTTTGAGGGGGGAACGAGCAGCATTTCCTGAGGGGGGAACGAGCAGCATTTCCTGAGGGGGGAACGAGCAGCATTTCCTGAGGGGGGATCGAGCAGCATTTCCTGAGGGGAGAACGAGCAGCATTTCCTGAGGGGGGAACGAGCAGCATTTCCTGAGGGGGGGAACGAGCAGCATTTTTTGAGGGGGAACGAGCAGCATTTCCTGAGGGGGGAGTGAGCAGCATTTCCTGAGGTGGTAACGAGCCGTATTTGCTGAGGGGACACCGAACAGCACTTCCTGAGTGGGGAGCGAGCAGCATTTTTTGAGGGGGGAGCGAGCAGCACTTCCTGAGGGGGTGAACGAGCAGAATTTCCTGAGGGGGGAACAAGCAGCATTTCCTGAGGGGGGAACGAGCAGCATTTCCTGAGTTGGAGCGAGCAACATTTCTGAGGGGGACGGGAGCTGCATTTCCTTAGGGGGGACTGAGCAGCATTTCCTGAGGGGGGAGTGAGCAGCATTTCTGAGGGGGCAGTGAGCTGCATTTCCTGAGGGGGGTGCCAGTAGCATTTCCTGAGGGGGTAGTGAGCTGCATTTCCTGAGGGGGGTGCGAGCAGCATTTCCTGAGGGGGGAGCGAGCAGCATTTCCTGAGGGGCGGCCAACTGCATTTCCTGAGTGGGGAGCGAGCAGTGTTTCCTGAGGGCGGAACGAGCAGCATTTCTGAGGGGGTAGTAGCAGCATTTCCGGAGCGGGGATCGAGCAGCATTTCCTGGGGGGGGGATCGAGCAGCATTTCCTGAGGGGGGAGTGAGCTGCATTTCCTGAGGGGGTAGTGAGCTGCATTTCCTGAGCGGGGATCGAGCAGCATTTCCTGAGGGGGGAGTGAGCTGCATTTCCTGAGCGGGGATCGAGCAGCATTTCCTGAGGGGGGAGTGAGCTGCATTTCCTGAGCGGGGATCGAGCAGCATTTCCTGAGTGGGTAGTGAGCTGCATTTCCTGAGGGGGGAGCGAGCAGCATTTCCTGAGGGGGTAGTGAGCTGCATTTCCTGAGCGGGGATTGAGCAGCATTTCCTGAGGGGGGAGTGAGCTGCATTTCCTGAGGGGTTAGCGAGCAGCGTTTCCTGAGGGGCGAACGGGCAGCATTTCTGAGGGGGGAGCGAGCAGCATTTCCTCAGTGGGGCGCTGCATTTCCTGAGGGGGAAATGAGCACCATTTCCTGAGGGGGGAGTGAGCTGCATTTCCTGAGGGGTTAGCGAGCAGCGTTTCCTGAGGGGGGAATGAGCAACATTTCTGAGCGGGGAGCGAGCAGCATTTCCTCAGTGGGGAGCTGCATTTCCTGAGGGGGGAACGAGCAGCATTTCTGAGGGGGAGCGAGCAGCATTTCCTGAGGGGGGAACGAGCAGCATTTCTGAGGGGGGAGCGAGCATCATTTCCTGAGGGGTTAGCAAGCAGTATTTCCTAAGGTGGGAGCGAGCAGCATTTCCTGAGGGGAGAACGAGCAGCATTTCCTCAGTGGGGAGCGAGCAACATTTCTGAGGTGGGAGCCAGCAGCAATTCCGGAGGGGGAAGGAAATGCATTTCCTGAAGGGTCAGTGAGCAGCATTTCCTGAGGGGGAGCGAGCAACATTTCTGAGGGGGAACGAGCAGCATTTCCTGAGGGGGAAACGAGCAGCATTTTTTGAGGGGGGAACGAGCAGCATTTCCTGAGGGGGGAACGAGCAGCATTTCCTGAGGGGGGAACGAGCAGCATTTCCTGAGGGGGGAACGAGCAGCATTTCCTGAGTGGGAAATGAGCACCATTTCCTGAGGGGGGAGCGAGCAGCATTTCCTGGGTGGGAGAAAGAGCAGCATTTCCTGAGGGGGCAACGAGCAGCATTTCCTGAGGTGGGATCAAGCAGCATTTCCTGAGGGGGGAGCGAGCAGCATTTCCTGGGTGGGAGAATGAGCAGCAATTCCTGAGGGGGGAACGAGCAGCATTTCCTGAGGGGAGAGCGAGCAGCATTTCCTGGGTGGGGTTACGAACAGCATTTCTTGAGGGGGGAACCAGCAGGATTTTCTGAGGGGGATCGAGCAGCATTTCCTGGGTGGGGGAACGAGCAGCATTTCCTGAGGGGGGATCGAGCAGCATTTCCAGAGGGGGAAATGAGCTTCATTTCCTCAGGGGGTAACAAGCATCATTTCCAGAGGGGGGAATGAGCAGCATTTCCTGAGGGGGAAAGCGGAAGCATTTCCTGAGGGGGTGCGAGCAGCATTTCCTGAGGGGGAGCGAGCAGCATTTCCAGAGGGGGGAACGAGCAGCATTTTCTGAGGGGGGATCGAGCAGCATTTCCAGAGGGGAAATGAGCTTCATTTCCTGAGGGGGGAACAAGCATCATTTCCAGAGGGGGGAACAAGCAGCATTTCCAGAGGGGGGAACGAGCAGCATTTCCTGAGGGGGAAAGCGGAAGCATTTCCTGAGGGGGGAACGAGCAGCATTTCTTGAGGGGGGGAGCGAGCAGCATTTCCTCAGTGGGGAGCGAGCAGCATTTCCTGAGGGGGGAACGAGCAGCATTTCCTGAGGGGGGAGTGAGCAGCATTTCCTGAGGGGGGAGCGAGCAGCATTTCCTGAGGGGGAAGCGAGCCCCATTTCCTGAGGGGGGAACGAGCAGCATTTCCTGAGGGGGGAGCGAGCAGCATTTCCTGAGGGGGGTACGAGCAGCATTTCCTGAGGGGGGAACAAGCAGCATTTTCTGAGGGGGGGAACGAGAAGCATTTCCTGAGGGGGGAACGAGCAACATTTCCTGAGGGGGGAGCGAGCAGCATTTCCTGAACGGGATCGAGCAGCATTTCCAGATGGGGGAACGAGCAGCATTTCCTGAGGGGGCAGTGAGCAGTATTTCCTCAGTGGGAAAGGTGCAGCATTTCCTGACAGGGGAATGAGCAGCAATTCTTGGCTGTGGGAATGAATAGCATTTCCTGCGAGGGGAGCGAGCAGCATTTCTGAGGGTGAAATGAGCATGATTTCCTGAGGTAGCAGTGAGCAGCATTTCCTGAGGGGGGAACGAGTAGCATTTCCTGAGGGGTCAGTGAGCTGCATTTCCTGAGGGGGGAGCGAGCAGCAATTCTGAGGGGGTTTCGAGCAGAATTTGCTGAGGGGGGAATGAGCAACATTTCTGAGGGGTTAACGAACTGCATTTCCTGAGGGGGGAACGAGCAGCATTTCCTGCGAGGGGAATGAGCAGCATTTCCTGAGGGGGGAACGAGCAGCATTTCCTGAGGGGGGAACGAGCAGCATTTCCTGAGGGGGCAACGAGCAGCATTTCCTGAGGGGGAAATGAGCACCATTTCCTGAGGGGGGAGCGAGCCGCATTTCGTCAGGGGGGATCGAGCTGCATTTCTGAGGGGGATCGAGCACATTTCCTAAGGGGGGAGTGAGCAGCATTTCCAGATGGGGGAACGAGCAGCATTTCCTGAGGGGGCAGTGAGCAGTATTTCCTCAGTGGGGAAGGAGCAGCATTTCCTGAGGGGTCAGTGAGCAGCATTTCCTGAGGGGAGTGCGAGCAGCATTTCCTAAGGGGGAGCAAGCAGCATTTCCTGAGGGGGGAGCGAGCAGCATTTCCTGAGGGGGGAGCGAGCAGCATTTCCTGAGGGGGGAGTGAGCTGCATTTCCTGAGGTGGGGGTGAGCAGCATTTCCTGAGGGGGGAGCGAGCAGCGTTTCCTGATGGGGTCGTGAGCTGCATTTCCTGAGGGGGGAGTGAGCTGCATTTCCTGAGGGGGGATCGAGCAGCATTTCCTGAGGGGGGAGTGAGCTGCATTTCCTGAGCGGGGATCGAGCAGCATTTCCTGAGGGGGGAGTGAGCTGCATTTCCTGAGCGGAGATCGAGCAGCATTTCCTGAGGGGGGAGTGAGCTGCATTTCCTGAGCGGGGATCGAGCAGCATTTCCTGAGGGGGTAGTGAGCTGCATTTCCTGAGCGGGGATCGAGCAGCATTTCCTGAGGGGGGAGTGAGCTGCATTTCCTGAGGGGTTAGAGAGCAGCGTTTCCTGAGGGGCGAACGGGCAGCATTTCTGAGGGGGGGAGCGAGCAGCATTTCCTCAGTGGGGAGCTGCATTTCCTGAGGGGCGAACGAGCAACATTTCTGAGGTGGGAGCCAGCAGCAATTCATGAGGGGGACGGAAATGCATTTCCTGAGGGGGAACGAGCAGCATTTCCTGAGGGGGAAGCGAGCAGTATTTCCTGAGGGGTCCGTGTTCAGCATTTCCTGAGGGGGAAGCGAGCCGCATTTTCTGAGGGGCGAACGAGCAGCATTTTCTGAGGGGGGAACGAGCAGCATTTCCTGAGGGGGGAGCGAGCAGCATTTCCTGAGTGGGGAGCGAGCAGCATTTCCTGAGTGGGGTTACAAGCAGCATTTCTTGAGGGGGGAACCAGCAGCATTTTCTGAGGGGGGATCAAGCAGCATTTCCTGAGGGGGGAGCGAGCAGCATTTCCTGAGTTGGTGCGAGCAACATTTCTGAGGGGGAAGGGAGCTGCATTTCCTGAGGGTGAAAAAAGCAGCATTTCCTGATGGGAAGCGAGCAGCAATTCCTGAGGGGAGAGTGGGCTGCATTTCCTGAGGTGGGAGTGAGCAGCATTTCCTGGGTGGGGGAACGAGCAGCATTTCCTGAGGGGGGAACGAGCAGCATTTTCTGAGGGGGGATCGAGCAGCATTTCCAGACGGGGAGATGAGCAGCATTTCCTGAGGGGGGAGTGAGCAGCATTTCCTGAGGGGGGAGTGAGCAGCATTTCCTAAGGGGGAAGCGAGCAGCATTTCCTGAGGGAGGAACGAGCAGCATTTTCTGAGGGGGAATGAGCAGCATTTCCTGAGGGGGGAGCGAGCAGCATTTCCTGAGGGAGGAACGAGCAGCATTTTCTGAGGGGGGAACGAGCAGCATTTCCTGAGGGGGGAGCGAGCAGCATTTCCTGGGTGGGGTTACGAGCAGCATTTCTTGAAGTGGGAACCAGCACCATTTTCTGAGGGGGGATCGAGCAGCATTTCCTGAGGGGGGAACGAGCAGCATTTCCTGGGTGGGGGAACGAACAGCATTTCCTGATGGGGGAACGAGCAGCATTTCCTGAGGGGGGAACGAGCAGCATTTCCTGAGGGGGTACGAGCAGCATTTCCTGAGGGGGGAACGAGCAGCATTTCCTGATGGGGGAACGAGCAGCATTTCCTGAGGGAGGAACGAGCAGCATTTCTTGAGGGGGGAGTGAGCAGCATTTCCTGAGGTGGTAACGAGCAGCATTTGCTGAGGGGACACCAAACAGCACTTCCTGAGTGGGGAGCGAGCAGCATTTCCTGAGGGGGGAACGAGCAGCATTTCTGAGGGGGTAGCGAGCAGTATTTCCTAAGGTGGGAGCGAGCAGCATTTCCTGAGGGGAGAACGAGCAGCATTTCCTCAGTGGGGAGCGAGCAACATTTCTGAGGTGGGAGCCAGCAGCAATTCTGGAGGGGGAAGGAAATGCATTTCCTGAAGAGTCAGTGAGCAGCATTTCCTGAGGGGGAGCGAGCAACATTTCTGAGGGGGGAAGGAGTAGCATTTCCTGAGGGGCAGAGAACATCATTTCCTGATGGGTGATCGAGCAGCATTTCTTGAGGGGGGAATGAGCAGCATTTTTTGAGGGGGGAACGAGCAGCATTTCCTGAGGGGGGAACGAGCAGCATTTCCTGAGGGGGGAACGAGCAGCATTTCCTGAGGGGGGATCGAGCAGCATTTCCTGAGGGGAGAACGAGCAGCATTTCCTGAGGGGGGAACGAGCAGCATTTCCTGAGGGGGGAACGAGCAGCATTTTTTGAGGGGGAACGAGCAGCATTTCCTGAGGGGGGAGTGAGCAGCATTTCCTGAGGTGGTAACGAGCCGCATTTGCTGAGGGGACACCGAACAGCACTTCCTGAGTGGGGAGCGAGCAGCATTTTTTGAGGGGGGAGCGAGCAGCACTTCCTGAGGGGTGAACGAGCAGAATTTCCTGAGGGGGGAACAAGCAGCATTTCCTGAGGGGGGAACGAGCAGCATTTCCTGAGTTGGAGCGAGCAACATTTCTGAGGGGGACGGGAGCTGCATTTCCTTAGGGGGGACTGAGCAGCATTTCCTGAGGGCGGAGTGAGCAGCATTTCTGAGGGGGCAGTGAGCTGCATTTCCTGAGGGGGGTGCCAGTAGCATTTCCTGAGGGGGTAGTGAGCTGCATTTCCTGAGGGGGGTGCGAGCAGCATTTCCTGAGGGGGGAGCGAGCAGCATTTCCTGAGGGGCGGCCAACTGCATTTCCTGAGTGGGGAGCGAGCAGTGTTTCCTGAGGGCGGAACGAGCAGCATTTCTGAGGGGGTAGTAGCAGCATTTCCGGAGCGGGGATCGAGCAGCATTTCCTGGGGGGGGGATCGAGCAGCATTTCCTGAGGGGGGAGTGAGCTGCATTTCCTGAGGGGGTAGTGAGCTGCATTTCCTGAGCGGGGATCGAGCAGCATTTCCTGAGGGGGGAGTGAGCTGCATTTCCTGAGCGGGGATCGAGCAGCATTTCCTGAGGGGGGAGTGAGCTGCATTTCCTGAGCGGGGATCGAGCAGCATTTCCTGAGTGGGTAGTGAGCTGCATTTCCTGAGGGGGGAGCGAGCAGCATTTCCTGAGGGGGTAGTGAGCTGCATTTCCTGAGCGGGGATTGAGCAGCATTTCCTGAGGGGGGAGTGAGCTGCATTTCCTGAGGGGTTAGCGAGCAGCGTTTCCTGAGGGGCGAACGGGCAGCATTTCTGAGGGGGGAGCGAGCAGCATTTCCTCAGTGGGGCGCTGCATTTCCTGAGGGGGAAATGAGCACCATTTCCTGAGGGGGGAGTGAGCTGCATTTCCTGAGGGGTTAGCGAGCAGCGTTTCCTGAGGGGGGAATGAGCAACATTTCTGAGCGGGGAGCGAGCAGCATTTCCTCAGTGGGGAGCTGCATTTCCTGAGGGGGGAACGAGCAGCATTTCTGAGGGGGAGCGAGCAGCATTTCCTGAGGGGGGAACGAGCAGCATTTCTGAGGGGGGAGCGAGCATCATTTCCTGAGGGGTTAGCAAGCAGTATTTCCTAAGGTGGGAGCGAGCAGCATTTCCTGAGGGGAGAACGAGCAGCATTTCCTCAGTGGGGAGCGAGCAACATTTCTGAGGTGGGAGCCAGCAGCAATTCCGGAGGGGGAAGGAAATGCATTTCCTGAAGGGTCAGTGAGCAGCATTTCCTGAGGGGGAGCGAGCAACATTTCTGAGGGGGAACGAGCAGCATTTCCTGAGGGGGAAACGAGCAGCATTTTTTGAGGGGGGAACGAGCAGCATTTCCTGAGGGGGGAACGAGCAGCATTTCCTGAGGGGGGAACGAGCAGCATTTCCTGAGGGGGGAACGAGCAGCATTTCCTGAGTGGGAAATGAGCACCATTTCCTGAGGGGGGAGCGAGCAGCATTTCCTGGGTGGGAGAAAGAGCAGCATTTCCTGAGGGGGCAACGAGCAGCATTTCCTGAGGTGGGATCAAGCAGCATTTCCTGAGGGGGGAGCGAGCAGCATTTCCTGGGTGGGAGAATGAGCAGCAATTCCTGAGGGGGGAACGAGCAGCATTTCCTGAGGGGAGAGCGAGCAGCATTTCCTGGGTGGGGTTACGAACAGCATTTCTTGAGGGGGGAACCAGCAGGATTTTCTGAGGGGGATCGAGCAGCATTTCCTGGGTGGGGGAACGAGCAGCATTTCCTGAGGGGGGATCGAGCAGCATTTCCAGAGGGGGAAATGAGCTTCATTTCCTCAGGGGGTAACAAGCATCATTTCCAGAGGGGGGAATGAGCAGCATTTCCTGAGGGGGAAAGCGGAAGCATTTCCTGAGGGGGTGCGAGCAGCATTTCCTGAGGGGGAGCGAGCAGCATTTCCAGAGGGGGGAACGAGCAGCATTTTCTGAGGGGGGATCGAGCAGCATTTCCAGAGGGGAAATGAGCTTCATTTCCTGAGGGGGGAACAAGCATCATTTCCAGAGGGGGGAACAAGCAGCATTTCCAGAGGGGGGAACGAGCAGCATTTCCTGAGGGGGAAAGCGGAAGCATTTCCTGAGGGGGGAACGAGCAGCATTTCTTGAGGGGGGAGCGAGCAGCATTTCCTCAGTGGGGAGCGAGCAGCATTTCCTGAGGGGGGAACGAGCAGCATTTCCTGAGGGGGGAGTGAGCAGCATTTCCTGAGGGGGGAGCGAGCAGCATTTCCAGAGGGGGGAGCGAGCAGCATTTCCTGAGGGAGGAACGAGCAGCATTTCTTGAGGGGGGAGTGAGCAGCATTTCCTGAGGTGGTAACGAGCAGCATTTGCTGAGGGGACACCAAACAGCACTTCCTGAGTGGGGAGCGAGCAGCATTTTCTGAGGGGGGAGTGCGCAGCATTTTCTGAGGGGGAGTGAGCAGCATTTCCTGAGGGGGGAACGAGCAGCATTTCTGAGGGGGTAGCGAGCAGTATTTCCTAAGGGGGGAGCGAGCAGCATTTCCTGAGGGGAGAACGAGCAGCATTTCCTCAGTGGGGAGCGAGCAACATTTCTGAGGTGGGAGCCAGCAGCAATTCTGGAGGGGGAAGGAAATGCATTTCCTGAAGGGTCAGTGAGCAGCATTTCCTGAGGGGGAGCGAGCAACATTTCTGAGGGGGGAAGGAGTAGCATTTCCTGAGGGGCAGAGAACATCATTTCCTGATGGGTGATCGAGCAGCATTTCTTGAGGGGGGAATGAGCAGCATTTTTTGAGGGGGGAACGAGCATTATTTCCTGAGGGGGGAACGAGCAGCATTTCCAGAGGGGGGAACGAGCAGCATTTCCTGAGGGGGGAACGAGCAGCATTTCCTGAGGGGGGAACGAGCAGCATTTCCTGAGGGGGGATCGAGCAGCATTTCCTGAGGGGGGAACGAGCAGCATTTCCTGAGGGGGGAACGAGCAGCATTTCCTGAGGGGGGAACGAGCAGCATTTTTTGAGGGGGGAACGAGCAGCATTTCCTGAGGGGGGAGTGAGCAGCATTTCCTGAGGTGGTAACGAGCCGCATTTGCTGAGGGGACACCGAACAGCACTTCCTGAGTGGGGAGCGAGCAGCATTTTTTGAGGGGGGAGCGAGCAGCACTTCCTGAGGGGGGAACGAGCAGAATTTCCTGAGGGGGGAACAAGCAGCATTTCCTGAGGGGGGAACGAGCAGCATTTCCTGAGTTGGAGCGAGCAACATTTCTGAGGGGGACGGGAGCTGCATTTCCTTAGGGGGGACTGAGCAGCATTTCCTGAGGGGGGAGTGAGCTGCATTTCCTGAGGGGGGTGCGAGCAGCATTTCCTGAGGGGGGTGCGAGCAGCATTTCCTGAGGGGGGAACGAGCAGCATTTCTGAGGTGGGAGCCAGCAGCAATTCATGAGGGGGAAGGAAATGCATTTCCTGAAGGGTCAGTGAGCAGCATTTCCTGAGGGGGAGCGAGCAGTATTTCCTGAGGGGTCCGTGTTCAGCATTTCCTGAGGGGGAAGCGAGCCCCATTTCCTGAGGGGGGAACGAGCAGCATTTCCTGAGGGGGGAGCGAGCAGCATTTCCTGAGGGGGGTACGAGCAGCATTTCCTGAGGGGGGAACAAGCAGCATTTTCTGAGGGGGGAACGAGAAGCATTTCCTGAGGGGGGAACGAGCAACATTTCCTGAGGGGGGAGCGAGCAGCATTTCCTGAACGGGATCGAGCAGCATTTCCAGATGGGGGAACGAGCAGCATTTCCTGAGGGGGCAGTGAGCAGTATTTCCTCAGTGGGAAAGGTGCAGCATTTCCTGACAGGGGAATGAGCAGCAATTCTTGGCTGTGGGAATGAATAGCATTTCCTGCGAGGGGAGCGAGCAGCATTTCTGAGGGTGAAATGAGCATGATTTCCTGAGGTAGCAGTGAGCAGCATTTCCTGAGGGGGGAACGAGTAGCATTTCCTGAGGGGTCAGTGAGCTGCATTTCCTGAGGGGGGAGCGAGCAGCAATTCTGAGGGGGTTTCGAGCAGAATTTGCTGAGGGGGGAATGAGCAACATTTCTGAGGGGTTAACGAACTGCATTTCCTGAGGGGGGAACGAGCAGCATTTCCTGCGAGGGGAATGAGCAGCATTTCCTGAGGGGGGAACGAGCAGCATTTCCTGAGGGGGGAACGAGCAGCATTTCCTGAGGGGGCAACGAGCAGCATTTCCTGAGGGGGAAATGAGCACCATTTCCTGAGGGGGGAGCGAGCAGCATTTCGTCAGGGGGGTTCGAGCTGCATTTCTGAGGGGGATCGAGCAACATTTCCTAAGGGGGGAGTGAGCAGCATTTCCAGATGGGGAAACGAGCAGCATTTCCTGAGGGGGCAGTGAGCAGTATTTCCTCAGTGGGGAAGGAGCAGCATTTCCTGAGGGGTCAGTGAGCAGCATTTCCTGAGGGGAGTGCGAGCAGCATTTCCTGATGGGTCAGTGAGCAGCATTTCCTGAGGGGGGAATGAGCAGCATTTCCTAAGTGGGGAGCAAGCAGCATTTCCTGAGGGGGGAACGAGCAGCATTTCCTGAGGGGGGAGCAAGCAGCATTTCCTGAGGGGGGAGCGAGCAGCATTTCCTGAGGGGGGAGTGAGCTGCATTTCCTGAGGTGGGAGTGAGCAGCATTTCCTGAGGGGGGAGCGAGCAGCGTTTCCTGAGGGGGTAGTGAGCTGCATTTCCTGAGGGGGTAGTGAGCTGCATTTCCTGAGCGGGGATCGAGCAGCATTTCCTGAGGGGGGAGTGAGCTGCATTTCCTGAGCGGGGATCGAGCAGCATTTCCTGAGTGGGTAGTGAGCTGCATTTCCTGAGGGGGGAGCGAGCAGCATTTCCTGAGGGGGTAGTGAGCTGCATTTCCTGAGCGGGGATTGAGCAGCATTTCCTGAGGGGGGAGTGAGCTGCATTTCCTGAGGGGTTAGCGAGCAGCGTTTCCTGAGGGGCGAACGGGCAGCATTTCTGAGGGGGGAGCGAGCAGCATTTCCTCAGTGGGGCGCTGCATTTCCTGAGGGGCGAACGAGCAACATTTCTGAGGTGGGAGCCAGCAGCAATTCATGAGGGGGACAGAAATGCATTTCCTGAAGGGTCAGTGAGCTGCATTTCCTGAGGGGGAACGAGCAGCATTTCCTGAGGGGAAGCGAGTAGTATTTCCTGAGGGGTCCGTGTTCAGCATTTCCTGAGGGGGAAGCGAGCCGCATTTTCTGAGGGGGGAACGAGCAGCATTTTCTGAGGGGGGAACGAGCAGCATTTCCTGAGGGGGGAGCGAGCAGCATTTCCTGAGGGGGGAGCGAGCAGCATTTCCTGAGTGGGGTTACAAGCAGCATTTCTTGAGGGGGGAACCAGCAGCATTTTCTGAGGGGGGATCAAGCAGCATTTCCTGAGGGGGGAGCGAGCAGCATTTCCTGAGTTGGTGCGAGCAACATTTCTGAGGGGGAAGGGTGCTGCATTTCCTGAGGGTGAAAAAAGCAGCATTTCCTGATGGGAAGGGAGCAGCATTTCCTGAGCAGGGATCGAGCAGCATTTCCTGGGGGGGGATCGAGCAGCATTTCCTGAGGCGAGAGTGGGCTGCATTTCCTGAGGTGGGAGTGAGCAGCATTTCCTGGGTGGGGGAACGAGCAGCATTTCCTGAGGGGGGAACGAGCAGCATTTTCTGAGGGGGGATCGAGCAGCATTTCCAGAGGGGCAGATGAGCAGCATTTCCTGAGGGGGGAACGAGCAGCATTTCCTGAGTTGGAGCGAGCAACATTTCTGAGGGGGACGGGAACTGCATTTCCTTAGGGGGGAGTGAGCAGCATTTCCTGAGGGGGGAGTGAGCAGCATTTCTGAGGGGGAAATAAGCATGATTTCCTGAGGGGGCAGTGAGCTGCATTTCCTGAGGGGGGTGCGAGTAGCAATTCCTGAGGGTGGAGTGAGCTGCATTTCCTGAGGGGGGTGCGAGCAGCATTTCCTGAGGGGGGAGCGAGCAGCATTTCCTGAGGGGCGACCAACTGCATTTCCTGAGGGGGGAGCGAGCAGCGTTTCCTGAGGGCGGAACGAGCAGCATTTCTGAGGGGGGTAGTAGCAGCATTTCCGGAGCGGGGTTCGGTCAGCATTTCCTGGGGGGGGATCGAGCAGCATTTCCTGAGGGGGGAGTGAGCTGCATTTCCTGAGGGGGGTGTGAGCTGCATTTCCTGAGGGGTTAGCGAGCAGCGTTTCCTGCGGGGGGAATGAGCAACATTTCTGAGCGGGGAGCGAGCAGCATTTCCTCAGTGGGGAGCTGCATTTCCTGAGGGGGGAACGAGCAGCATTTCTGAGGTGGGAGCCAGCAGCAATTCATGAGGGGGAAGGAAATGCATTTCCTGAAGGGTCAGTGAGCAGCATTTCCTGAGGGGGAGCGAGCAGTATTTCCTGAGGGGTCCGTGTTCAGCATTTCCTGAGGGGGAAGCGAGCCCCATTTCCTGAGGGGGGAACGAGCAGCATTTCCTGAGGGGGGAGCGAGCAGCATTTCCTGAGGGGGGTACGAGCAGCATTTCCTGAGGGGGGAACAAGCAGCATTTTCTGAGGGGGGAACGAGAAGCATTTCCTGAGGGGGGAACGAGCAACATTTCCTGAGGGGGGAGCGAGCAGCATTTCCTGAACGGGATCGAGCAGCATTTCCAGATGGGGGAACGAGCAGCATTTCCTGAGGGGGCAGTGAGCAGTATTTCCTCAGTGGGAAAGGTGCAGCATTTCCTGACAGGGGAATGAGCAGCAATTCTTGGCTGCGGGAACGAACAGCATTTCCTGCGAGGGGAGCGAGCAGCATTTCTGAGGGTGAAATGAGCATGATTTCCTGAGGTAGCAGTGAGCAGCATTTCCTGAGGGGGGAACGAGTAGCATTTCCTGAGGGGTCAGTGAGCTGCATTTCCTGAGGGGGGAGCGAGCAGCAATTCTGAGGGGGTTTCGAGCAGAATTTGCTGAGGGGGGAATGAGCAACATTTCTGAGGGGTTAACGAACTGCATTTCCTGAGGGGGGAACGAGCAGCATTTCCTGCGAGGGGAATGAGCAGCATTTCCTGAGGGGGGAACGAGCAGCATTTCCTGAGGGGGGAACGAGCAGCATTTCCTGAGGGGGCAACGAGCAGCATTTCCTGAGGGGGAAATGAGCACCATTTCCTGAGGGGGGAGCGAGCCGCATTTCGTCAGGGGGGATCGAGCTGCATTTCTGAGGGGGATCGAGCACATTTCCTAAGGGGGGAGTGAGCAGCATTTCCAGATGGGGGAACGAGCAGCATTTCCTGAGCAGTATTTCCTCAGTGGGGAAGGAGCAGCATTTCCTGAGGGGTCAGTGAGCAGCATTTCCTGAGGGGAGTGCGAGCAGCATTTCCTAAGGGGGAGCAAGCAGCATTTCCTGAGGGGGGAGCGAGCAGCATTTCCTGAGGGGGGAGCAAGCAGCATTTCCTGAGGGGGGAGCGAGCAGCATTTCCTGAGGGGGGAGTGAGCTGCATTTCCTGAGGTGGGGGTGAGCAGCATTTCCTGAGGGGGGAGCGAGCAGCGTTTCCTGATGGGGTAGTGAGCTGCATTTCCTGAGGGGGGATCGAGCAGCATTTCCTGAGGGGGGAGTGAGCTGCATTTCCTGAGCGGGGATCGAGCAGCATTTCCTGAGGGGGGAGTGAGCTGCATTTCCTGAGCGGACATCGAGCAGCATTTCCTGAGGGGGGAGTGAGCTGCATTTCCTGAGCGGGGATCGAGCAGCATTGCCTGAGGGGGTAGTGAGCTGCATTTCCTGAGCGGGGATCGAGCAGCATTTCCTGAGGTGGGAGTGAGCTGCATTTCCTGAGGGGTTAGAGAGCAGCGTTTCCTGAGGGGCGAACGGGCAGCATTTCTGAGGGGGGAGCGAGCAGCATTTCCTCAGTGGGGAGCTGCATTTCCTGAGGGGCGAACGAGCAACATTTCTGAGGTGGGAGCCAGCAGCAATTCATGAGGGGGACGGAAATGCATTTCCAGAAGGGTCAGTGAGCTGCATTTCCTGAGGGGGAACGAGCAGCATTTCCTGAGGGGGAAGCGAGCAGTATTTCCTGAGGGGTCCGTGTTCAGCATTTCCTGAGGGGGAAGCGAGCCGCATTTTCTGAGGGGGGAACGAGCAGCATTTTCTGATGGGGGAACGAGCAGCATTTCCTGAGGGGGGAGCGAGCAGCATTTCCTGAGGGGGGAGCGAGCAGCATTTCCTGAGTGGGGTTACAAGCAGCATTTCTTGAGGGGGGAACCAGCAGCATTTTCTGAGGGGGGATCAAGCAGCATTTCCTGAGGGGGGAGCGAGCAGCATTTCCTGAGTTGGTGCGAGCAACATTTCTGAGGGGGAAGGGAGCTGCATTTCCTGAGGGTGAAAAAAGCAGCATTTCCTGATGGGAAGCGAGCAGCAATTCCTGAGGGGAGAGTGGGCTGCATTTCCTGAGGTGGGAGTGAGCAGCATTTCCTGGGTGGGGGAACGAGCAGCATTTCCTGAGGGGGGAACGAGCAGCATTTTCTGAGGGGGGATCGAGCAGCATTTCCAGACGGGGAGATGAGCAGCATTTCCTGAGGGGGGAGTGAGCAGCATTTCCTGAGGGGGGAGTGAGCAGCATTTCCTAAGGGGGAAGCGAGCAGTATTTCCTGAGGGAGGAACGAGCAGCATTTTCTGAGGGGGAATGAGCAGCATTTCCTGAGGGGGGAGCGAGCAGCATTTCCTGAGGGAGGAACGAGCAGCATTTTCTGAGGGGGGAACGAGCAGCATTTCCTGAGGGGGGAGCGAGCAGCATTTCCTGGGTGGGGTTACGAGCAGCATTTCTTGAAGTGGGAACCAGCAGCATTTTCTGAGGGGGGATCGAGCAGCATTTCCTGAGGGGGGAACGAGCAGCATTTCCTGGGTGGGGGAACGAACAGCATTTCCTGAGGGGGGAACGAGCAGCATTTCCTGAGGGGGGAACGAGCAGCATTTCCTGAGGGGGTACGAGCAGCATTTCCTGAGGGGGGAACAAGCAGCATATCCTGATGGGGGAACGAGCAGCATTTCCTGAGGGGGAAATGAGCAGCATTTCCTGAGGGGGGAGCGAGCAGCATTTCCTCAGGGGGGATCGAGCTGCATTTCTGAGGGGGATCGAGCAGCATTTTCTGAGGGGGGAACGAGCAGTATTTCCTCAGTGGGAAAGGTGCAGCATTTCCTGACAGGGGAATGAGCAGCAATTCTTGGCTGCGGGAATGAATAGCATTTCCTGCGAGTGG
Source organism: Isurus oxyrinchus (assembly GCA_026770705.1). NCBI lineage: Eukaryota > Metazoa > Chordata > Chondrichthyes > Lamniformes > Lamnidae > Isurus > Isurus oxyrinchus. Next base: position 39,203 of record JANJGN010000922.1, on the reverse strand, counting down.
AGCGAGCAGCATTTCTGAGGGGGAAATGAGCATGATTTCCTGAGGGGGCATTGAGCAGCATTTCCTGAGGGGGGAACGAGTAGCATTTCCTGAGGTGTCAGTGAGCTGCATTTCCTGAGGGGGGAGTGAGCAGCATTTCCTGAGGGGGGAACGAGTAGCATTTCCTGAGGTGTCAGTGAGCTGCATTTCCTGAGGGGGGAGTGAGCAGCATTTCCTGAGGGGGGAGCAAGCAGCATTTCTGAGGGGGTTTCGAGCAGAATTTGCTGACGGGGGAACGAGCAACATTTTTGAGGGGTTAACAAACTGCATTTCCTGAGGGGGGAACGAGCAGCATTTCCTTGAGGGGGGAGCGAGCAGCATTTCCTGAGTTGGAGCGAGCAGCATTTCTGAGGGGGAAGGGAGCTGCATTTCCCGAGGGTGAAAAAAGCAAAGTTTCCTGATGGGAAGCGAACGGCATTTTCTGAGCGGGGATCGAGCAGCATTTCCTGGGGTGGGATCGAGCAGCATTTCCTGGGGGGGGATCAAGCAGCATTTCCTGAGGGGGGAGTGAGCTGCATTTCCAGAGGTGGGAGTGAGCTGCATTTCCTGAGGGGGTAGCGAGCAGCGTTTCCTGAGGGGGGAACGAGCAGCATTTTTGAGGGGGGAACGAGCAGCATTTCCTCAGTGGGGAGCTGCATTTCCTGAGGTGCGAACGAGCAACATTTCTGAGGTGGGAGCCAGCAGCAATTCATGAGGGGGAAGGAAATGCATTTCCTGAAGGGTCAGTGAGCAGCATTTCCTGAGGGGGAAGTGAGCCACATTTCCTGAGGGGGAAGCGAGCAGCATTTTCTGAGGTGGGAACGAGCAGCATTTCCTGAGGGGGGAGCGAGCAGCATTTCCTGGGTGGGGTTACGAGCAGCATTTCTTGAGTGGGGAACCAGCAGCATTTTCTGAGGGGGGATCGAACAGCATTTCCTGAGGGGGGAGCGAGCAGCATTTCCTGGGTGGGAGAACGAGCAGCATTTCCTGAGGGGGGAACGAGCAGCATTTTCTGAGGGGGGATCGAGCAGCATTTCCGGAGGGGAAATGAGCTTCATTTCCTCAGGGGGGAACAAGCAGCATTTCCAGAGGGGGGAACGAGCAGCATTTCCTGAGGGGGAAAGCGGAAGCATTTCCTGAGGGGGGAACGAGCAGCATTTCCTGAGGGGGGAGTGAGCAGCATTTCCTGAGGTGGTAACGAGCAGCATTTGCTGAGTGGACACCGAACAGCGCCTCCTGAGTGGGGAGCGAGCAGCATTTTCTGAGGGGGAGCAAGCAGCATTTCCTGAGGGGGGAACGAGCAGCATTTCTAAGGGGGTAGCGAGCAGTATTTCCTAAGGGGGGAGCGAGCAGCATTTCCTGAGGGGAGAACGAGCAGCATTTCCTCAGTGGGGAGCGAGCAACATTTCTGAGCTGGGAGCCAGCAGCAATTCCGGAGGGGGAAGGAAATGCATTTCCTGAAGGGTCAGTGAGCAACATTTCCTGAGGGGGAGCGAGCAACATTTCTGAGGGGGAAGGAGTTGCATTTCCTGAGGGTGGAGCGAGCAGCATTTTTTGAGGGGGGAACGAGCAGCATTTCCTGAGGGGGGAACGAGCAGCATTTCCTGAGGGGGGAACGAGCAGCATTTCCTGAGGGGGGAACGAGCAGCATTTCCTGAGGGGGGAACGAGCAACATTTCCTGAGGGGGCAACGAGCAGCATTTCCTGAGGGGGAAATGAGCACCATTTCGTGAGGGGGGAGCGAGCAGCATTTCGTCAGGGGGGATCGAGCTGCATTTCTGAGGGGGATCGAGCAACATTTCCTAAGGGGGGAGCGAGCAGCATTTCCAGATGGGGGAACGAGCAGCATTTCCTGAGGTGGCAGTGAGCAGTATTTCCTCAGTGGGAAAGGTGCAGCATTTCCTGACAGGGGAATGAGCAGCAATTCTTGGCTGCGGGAATGAATAGCATTTCCTGCGAGTGGAGCGAGCAGCATTTCTGAGGGGGAAATGAGCATGATTTCCTGAGGGGGCAGTGAGCAACATTTCCTGAGGGGGGAACGAGTAGCATTTCCTGAGGTGTCAGTGAGCTGCATTTCCTGAGGGGGGAGTGAGCAGCATTTCCCGAGGGTGAAAAAAGCAGAGTTTCCTGATGGGAAGTGAACAGCATTTTCTGAGCGGAGATCGAGCAGCATTTCCTGGGGGGGGATCGAGCAGCATTTCCTGAGGGGGGAGTGAGCTGCATTTCCAGAGGTGGGAGTGAGCTGCATTTCCTGAGGGGGGTAGCGAGCAGCGTTTCCTGAGGGGGGAACGAGCAGCATTTCTGAGGGGGGAACGAGCAGCATTTCCTCAGTGGGGAGCTGCATTTCCTGAGGGGCGAACGAGCAACATTTCTGAGGTGGGAGCCCGCAGCAATTCATGAGGGGGAAGGAAATGCATTTCCTGAAGGGTCAGTGAGCAGCATTTCCTGAGGGGGAAGTGAGCCACATTTCCTGAGGGGGAAGCGAGCAGCATTTTCTGAGGTGGGAACGAGCAGCATTTCCTGAGGGGTTAGCGAGCAGCATTTCCTGGGTGGGGTTACGAGCAGCATTTCTTGAGTGGGGAACCAGCAGCATTTTCTGAGGGGGGATCGAACAGCATTTCCTGAGGGGGGAGCGAGCAGCATTTCCTGGGTGGGAGAACGAGCAGCATTTCCTGAGGGGGGAACGAGCAGCATTTTCTGAGGGGGAATGAGCAGCATTTCCTGAGGGGGGAGCGAGCAGCATTTCCTGAGGGAGGAACGAGCAGCATTTTCTGAGGGGGGAACGAGCAGCATTTCCTGAGGGGGGAGCGAGCAGCATTTCCTGGGTGGGGTTACGAGCAGCATTTCTTGAAGTGGGAACCAGCAGCATTTTCTGAGGGGGGATCGAGCAGCATTTCCTGAGGGGGGAACGAGCAGCATTTCCTGGGTGGGGGAACGAACAGCATTTCCTGAGGGGGGAACGAGCAGCATTTCCTGAGGGGGGATCGTGCAGCATTTCCTGAGGGGGTACGAGCAGCATTAACTGAGGGGGGAGCGAGCAGCATTTCCTGATGGGGGAACGAGCAGCATTTCCTGAGGGGGAAATGAGCACCATTTCCTGAGGGGGGAGCGAGCAGCATTTCCTCAGGGGGGATCGAGCTGCATTTCTGAGGGGGATCGAGCAACATTTCCTAAGGGGGGAGCAAGCAGCATTTCCAGATGGGGGAACGAGCAGCATTTCCTGAGGGGGGAACGAGTAGCATTTCCTAAGGGTGGAGCGAGCAGCATTTCCAGATGGGGGAACGAGCAGCATTTTCTGAGGGGGGAACGAGCAGCATTTCCTGGGTGGGAAACGAGCAGCATTTCCTGAGGGGGGAACGAGCAGCATTTTCTGAGGGGGGATCGAGCAGCATTTCCAGACGGGGAGATGAGCAGCATTTCCTGAGGGGGGAGTGAGCAGCATTTCCTGAGGGGGGAGTGAGCAGCATTTCCTAAGGGGGAAGCGAGCAGCATTTCCTGAGGGAGGAACGAGCAGCATTTTCTGAGGGGGAATGAGCAGCATTTCCTGAGGGGGGAGCGAGCAGCATTTCCTGAGGGAGGAACGAGCAGCATTTTCTGAGGGGGGAACGAGCAGCATTTCCTGAGGGGGGAGCGAGCAGCATTTCCTGGGTGGGGTTACGAGCAGCATTTCTTGAAGTGGGAACCAGCAGCATTTTCTGAGGGGGGATCGAGCAGCATTTCCTGAGGGGGGAACGAGCAGCATTTCCTGGGTGGGGGAACGAACAGCATTTCCTGAGGGGGGAACGAGCAGCATTTCCTGAGGGGGGAACGAGCAGCATATCCTGATGGGGGAACGAGCAGCATTTCCTGAGGGGGAAATGAGCAGCATTTCCTGAGGGGGGAGCGAGCAGCATTTCCTCAGGGGGGATCGAGCTGCATTTCTGAGGGGGATCGAGCAGCATTTTCTGAGGGGGGAACGAGCAGTATTTCCTCAGTGGGAAAGGTGCAGCATTTCCTGACAGGGGAATGAGCAGCAATTCTTGGCTGCGGGAATGAATAGCATTTCCTGCGAGTGGAGCGAGCAGCATTTCTGAGGGGGAAATGAGCATGATTTCCTGAGGGGGCAGTGAGCAGCATTTCCTGAGGGGGGAACGAGTAGCATTTCCTGAGGTGTCAGTGAGCTGCATTTCCTGAGGGGGGAGTGAGCAGCATTTCCTGAGGGGGGAACGAGTAGCATTTCCTGAGGTGTCAGTGAGCTGCATTTCCTGAGGGGGGAGTGAGCAGCATTTCCTGAGGGGGGAGCAAGCAGCATTTCTGAGGGGGTTTCGAGCAGAATTTGCTGACGGGGGAACGAGCAACATTTTTGAGGGGTTAACAAACTGCATTTCCTGAGGGGGGAACGAGCAGCATTTCCTTGAGGGGGGAGCGAGCAGCATTTCCTGAGTTGGAGCGAGCAGCATTTCTGAGGGGGAAGGGAGCTGCATTTCCCGAGGGTGAAAAAAGCAAAGTTTCCTGATGGGAAGCGAACGGCATTTTCTGAGCGGGGATCGAGCAGCATTTCCTGGGGTGGGATCGAGCAGCATTTCCTGGGGGGGGATCAAGCAGCATTTCCTGAGGGGGGAGTGAGCTGCATTTCCAGAGGTGGGAGTGAGCTGCATTTCCTGAGGGGGTAGCGAGCAGCGTTTCCTGAGGGGGGAACGAGCAGCATTTTTGAGGGGGGAACGAGCAGCATTTCCTCAGTGGGGAGCTGCATTTCCTGAGGTGCGAACGAGCAACATTTCTGAGGTGGGAGCCAGCAGCAATTCATGAGGGGGAAGGAAATGCATTTCCTGAAGGGTCAGTGAGCAGCATTTCCTGAGGGGGAAGTGAGCCACATTTCCTGAGGGGGAAGCGAGCAGCATTTTCTGAGGTGGGAACGAGCAGCATTTCCTGAGGGGGGAGCGAGCAGCATTTCCTGGGTGGGGTTACGAGCAGCATTTCTTGAGTGGGGAACCAGCAGCATTTTCTGAGGGGGGATCGAACAGCATTTCCTGAGGGGGGAGCGAGCAGCATTTCCTGGGTGGGAGAACGAGCAGCATTTCCTGAGGGGGGAACGAGCAGCATTTTCTGAGGGGGGATCGAGCAGCATTTCCGGAGGGGAAATGAGCTTCATTTCCTCAGGGGGGAACAAGCAGCATTTCCAGAGGGGGGAACGAGCAGCATTTCCTGAGGGGGAAAGCGGAAGCATTTCCTGAGGGGGGAACGAGCAGCATTTCCTGAGGGGGGAGTGAGCAGCATTTCCTGAGGTGGTAACGAGCAGCATTTGCTGAGTGGACACCGAACAGCGCCTCCTGAGTGGGGAGCGAGCAGCATTTGCTGAGGGGGAGCAAGCAGCATTTCCTGAGGGGGCAACGAGCAGCATTTCTAAGGGGGTAGCGAGCAGTATTTCCTAAGGGGGGAGCGAGCAGCATTTCCTGAGGGGAGAACGAGCAGCATTTCCTCAGTGGGGAGCGAGCAACATTTCTGAGCTGGGAGCCAGCAGCAATTCCGGAGGGGGAAGGAAATGCATTTCCTGAAGGGTCAGTGAGCAACATTTCCTGAGGGGGAGCGAGCAACATTTCTGAGGGGGAAGGAGTTGCATTTCCTGAGGGTGGAGCGAGCAGCATTTTTTGAGGGGGGAACGAGCAGCATTTCCTGAGGGGGGAACGAGCAGCATTTCCTGAGGGCGGAACGAGCAGCATTTCCTGAGGGGGGAACGAGCAGCATTTCCTGAGGGGGGAACGAGCAACATTTCCTGAGGGGGCAACGAGCAGCATTTCCTGAGGGGGAAATGAGCACCATTTCGTGAGGGGGGAGCGAGCAGCATTTCGTCAGGGGGGATCGAGCTGCATTTCTGAGGGGGATCGAGCAACATTTCCTAAGGGGGGAGCGAGCAGCATTTCCAGATGGGGGAACGAGCAGCATTTCCTGAGGTGGCAGTGAGCAGTATTTCCTCAGTGGGAAAGGTGCAGCATTTCCTGACAGGGGAATGAGCAGCAATTCTTGGCTGCGGGAATGAATAGCATTTCCTGCGAGTGGAGCGAGCAGCATTTCTGAGGGGGAAATGAGCATGATTTCCTGAGGGGGCAGTGAGCAACATTTCCTGAGGGGGGAACGAGTAGCATTTCCTGAGGTGTCAGTGAGCTGCATTTCCTGAGGGGGGAGTGAGCAGCATTTCCCGAGGGTGAAAAAAGCAGAGTTTCCTGATGGGAAGCGAACAGCATTTTCTGAGCGGAGATCGAGCAGCATTTCCTGGGGGGAGATCGAGCAGCATATCCTGAGGGGGGAGTGAGCTGCATTTCCAGAGGTGGGAGTGAGCTGCATTTCCTGAGGGGGTAGCGAGCAGCGTTTCCTGAGGGGGGAACGAGCAGCATTTCTGAGGGGGGAACGAGCAGCATTTCCTCAGTGGGGAGCTGCATTTCCTGAGGGGCGAACGAGCAACATTTCTGAGGTGGGAGCCGGCAGCAATTCATGAGGGGGAAGGAAATGCATTTCCTGAAGGGTCAGTGAGCAGCATTTCCTGAGGGGGAAGTGAGCCACATTTCCTGAGGGGGAAGCGAGCAGCATTTTCTGAGGTGGGAACGAGCAGCATTTCCTGAGGGGTTAGCGAGCAGCATTTCCTGGGTGGGGTTACGAGCAGCATTTCTTGAGTGGGGAACCAGCAGCATTTTCTGAGGGGGGATCGAACAGCATTTCCTGAGGGGGGAGCGAGCAGCATTTCCTGGGTGGGAGAACGAGCAGCATTTCCTGAGGGGGGAACGAGCAGCATTTTCTGAGGGGGAATGAGCAGCATTTCCTGAGGGGGGAGCGAGCAGCATTTCCTGAGGGAGGAACGAGCAGCATTTTCTGAGGGGGGAACGAGCAGCATTTCCTGAGGGGGGAGCGAGCAGCATTTCCTGGGTGGGGTTACGAGCAGCATTTCTTGAAGTGGGAACCAGCAGCATTTTCTGAGGGGGGATCGAGCAGCATTTCCTGAGGGGGGAACGAGCAGCATTTCCTGGGTGGGGGAACGAACAGCATTTCCTGAGGGGGGAACGAGCAGCATTTCCTGAGGGGGGAACGTGCAGCATTTCCTGAGGGGGTACGAGCAGCATTTCCTGAGGGGGGAACGAGCAGCATTTCCTGATGGGGGAACGAGCAGCATTTCCTGAGGGGGAAATGAGCACCATTTCCTGAGGGGGGAGCGAGCAGCATTTCCTCAGGGGGGATCGAGCTGCATTTCTGAGGGGGATCGAGCAACATTTCCTAAGGGGGGAGCAAGCAGCATTTCCAGATGGGGGAACGAGCAGCATTTCCTGAGGGGGGAACGAGTAGCATTTCCTAAGGGTGGAGCGAGCAGCATTTCCAGATGGGGGAACGAGCAGCATTTTCTGAGGGGGGAACGAGCAGCATTTTCTGAGGGGGAGCAAGCAGCATTTCCTGAGGGGGCAGTGAGCAGTATTTCCTCAGTGGGAAAGGTGCAGCATTTCCTGACAGGGGAATGAGCAGCAATTCTTGGCTGCGGGAATGAATAGCATTTCCTGCGAGTGGAGTGAGCAGCATTTCTGAGGGGGAAATGAGCATGATTTCCTGAGGGGGCAGTGAGCAGCATTTCCTGAGGGGGGAACGAGTAGCATTTCCTGAGGTGTCAGTGAGCTGCATTTCCTGAGGGGGGAGTGAGCAGCATTTCCTGAGGGGGGAACGAGTAGCATTTCCTGAGGTGTCAGTGAGCTGCATTTCCTGAGGGGGGAGTGAGCAGCATTTCCTGAGGGGGGAGCAAGCAGCATTTCTGAGGGGGTTTCGAGCAGAATTTGCTGACGGGGGAACGAGCAACATTTTTGAGGGGTTAACAAACTGCATTTCCTGAGGGGGGAACGAGCAGCATTTCCTTGAGGGGGGAGCGAGCAGCATTTCCTGAGTTGGAGCGAGCAGCATTTCTGAGGGGGAAGGGAGCTGCATTTCCCGAGGGTGAAAAAAGCAGAGTTTCCTGATGGGAAGCGAACGGCATTTTCTGAGCGGGGATCGAGCAGCATTTCCTGGGGTGGGATCGAGCAGCATTTCCTGGGGGGGGATCAAGCAGCATTTCCTGATGGGGGAGTGAGCTGCATTTCCAGAGGTGGGAGTGAGCTGCATTTCCTGAGGGGGTAGCGAGCAGCGTTTCCTGAGGGGGGAACGAGCAGCATTTTTGAGGGGGGAACGAGCAGCATTTCCTCAGTGGGGAGCTGCATTTCCTGAGGTGCGAACGAGCAACATTTCTGAGGTGGGAGCCAGCAGCAATTCATGAGGGGGAAGGAAATGCATTTCCTGAAGGGTCAGTGAGCAGCATTTCCTGAGGGGGAAGTGAGCCACATTTCCTGAGGGGGAAGCGAGGAGCATTTTCTGAGGTGGGAACGAGCAGCATTTCCTGAGGGGGGAGCGAGCAGCATTTCCTGGGTGGGGTTACGAGCAGCATTTCTTGAGTGGGGAACCAGCAGCATTTTCTGAGGGGGGATCGAACAGCATTTCCTGAGGGGGGAGCGAGCAGCATTTCCTGGGTGGGAGAACGAGCAGCATTTCCTGAGGGGGGAACGAGCAGCATTTTCTGAGGGGGGATCGAGCAGCATTTCCGGAGGGGAAATGAGCTTCATTTCCTCAGGGGGGAACAAGCAGCATTTCCAGAGGGGGGAACGAGCAGCATTTCCTGAGGGGGAAAGCGGAAGCATTTCCTGAGGGGGGAACGAGCAGCATTTCCTGAGGGGGGAGTGAGCAGCATTTCCTGAGGTGGTAACGAGCAGCATTTGCTGAGTGGACACCGAACAGCACCTCCTGAGTGGGGAGCGAGCAGCATTTGCTGAGGGGGAGCAAGCAGCATTTCCTGAGGGGGGAACGAGCAGCATTTCTAAGGGGGTAGCGAGCAGTATTTCCTAAGGGGGGAGCGAGCAGCATTTCCTGAGGGGAGAACGAGCAGCATTTCCTCAGTGGGGAGCGAGCAACATTTCTGAGCTGGGAGCCAGCAGCAATTCCGGAGGGGGAAGGAAATGCATTTCCTGAAGGGTCAGTGAGCAGCATTTCCTGAGGGGGAGCGAGCAACATTTCTGAGGGGGAAGGAGTTGCATTTCCTGAGGGTGGAGCGAGCAGCATTTTTTGAGGGGGGAACGAGCAGCATTTCCTGAGGGGGGAACGAGCAGCATTTCCTGAGGGGGGAACGAGCAGCATTTCCTGAGGGGGGAATGAGCAGCATTTCCTGAGGGGGGAACGAGCAGCATTTCCTGAGGGGGGAACGAGCAACATTTCCTGAGGGGGCAACGAGCAGCATTTCCTGAGGGGGAAATGAGCACCATTTCGTGAGGGGGGAGCGAGCAGCATTTCGTCAGGGGGGATCGAGCTGCATTTCTGAGGGGGATCGAGCAACATTTCCTAAGGGGGGAGCGAGCAGCATTTCCAGATGGGGGAACGAGCAGCATTTCCTGAGGTGGCAGTGAGCAGTATTTCCTCAGTGGGAAAGGTGCAGCATTTCCTGACAGGGGAATGAGCAGCAATTCTTGGCTGCGGGAATGAATAGCATTTCCTGCGAGTGGAGCGAGCAGCATTTCTGAGGGGGAAATGAGCATGATTTCCTGAGGGGGCAGTGAGCAACATTTCCTGAGGGGGGAACGAGTAGCATTTCCTGAGGTGTCAGTGAGCTGCATTTCCTGAGGGGGGAGTGAGCAGCATTTCCTGAGGGGGGAGCAAGCATCATTTCTGAGGGGGTTTCGAGCAGAATTTGCTGACGGGGGAACGAGCAACATTTTTGAGGGGTTAACAAACTGCATTTCCTGAGGGGGGAACGAGCAGCATTTCCTTGAGGGGGGAGCGAGCAGCATTTCCTGAGTTGGAGCGAGCAGCATTTCTGAGGGGGAAGGGAGCTGCATTTCCCGAGGGTGAAAAAAGCAGAGTTTCCTGATGGGAAGCGAACAGCATTTTCTGAGCGGAGATCGAGCAGCATTTCCTGGGGGGGGATCGAGCAGCATTTCCTGAGGGGGGAGTGAGCTGCATTTCCAGAGGTGGGAGTGAGCTGCATTTCCTGAGGGGGGTAGCGAGCAGCGTTTCCTGAGGGGGGAACGAGCAGCATTTCTGAGGGGGGAACGAGCAGCATTTCCTCAGTGGGGAGCTGCATTTCCTGAGGGGCGAACGAGCAACATTTCTGAGGTGGGAGCCAGCAGCAATTCATGAGGGGGAAGGAAATGCTTTTCCTGAAGGGTCAGTGAGCAGCATTTCCTGAGGGGGAAGTGAGCCACATTTCCTGAGGGGGAAGCGAGCAGCATTTTCTGAGGTGGGAACGAGCAGCATTTCCTGAGGGGGGAGCGAGCAGCATTTCCTGGGTGGGGTTACGAGCAGCATTTCTTGAGTGGGGAACCAGCAGCATTTTCTGAGGGGGGATCGAACAGCATTTCCTGAGGGGGGAGCGAGCAGCATTTCCTGGGTGGGAGAACGAGCAGCATTTCCTGAGGGGGGAACGAGCAGCATTTTCTGAGGGGGAATGAGCAGCATTTCCTGAGGGGGGAGCGAGCAGCATTTCCTGAGGGAGGAACGAGCAGCATTTTCTGAGGGGGGAACGAGCAGCATTTCCTGAGGGGGGAGCGAGCAGCATTTCCTGGGTGGGGTTACGAGCAGCATTTCTTGAAGTGGGAACCAGCAGCATTTTCTGAGGGGGGATCGAGCAGCATTTCCTGAGGGGGGAACGAGCAGCATTTCCTGGGTGGGGGAACGAACAGCATTTCCTGAGGGGGGAACGAGCAGCATTTCCTGAGGGGGGAACGTGCAGCATTTCCTGAGGGGGTACGAGCAGCATTTCCTGAGGGGGGAACGAGCAGCATTTCCTGAGGGGGAAGCGAGCAGCATTTTCTGAGGTGGGAACGAGCAGCATTTCCTGAGGGGGGAGCGAGCAGCATTTCCTGGGTGGGGTTACGAGCAGCATGTCTTGAGTGGGGAACCAGCAGCATTTTCTGAGGGGGGATCGAACAGCATTTCCTGAGGGGGGAGCGAGCAGCATTTCCTGGGTGGGAGAACGAGCAGCATTTCCTGAGGGGGGAACGAGCAGCATTTTCTGAGGGGGGATCGAGCAGCATTTCCGGAGGGGAAATGAGCTTCATTTCCTCAGGGGGGAACAAGCAGCATTTCCAGAGGGGGGAACGAGCAGCATTTCCTGAGGGGGAAAGCGGAAGCATTTCCTGAGGGGGGAACGAGCAGCATTTCCTGAGGGGGGAGTGAGCAGCATTTCCTGAGGTGGTAACGAGCAGCATTTGCTGAGTGGACACCGAACAGCGCCTCCTGAGTGGGGAGCGAGCAGCATTTTCTGAGGGGGAGCAAGCAGCATTTCCTGAGGGGGGAACGAGCAGCATTTCTAAGGGGGTAGCGAGCAGTATTTCCTAAGGGGGGAGCGAGCAGCATTTCCTGAGGGGAGAACGAGCAGCATTTCCTCAGTGGGGAGCGAGCAACATTTCTGAGCTGGGTGCCAGCAGCAATTCCGGAGGGGGAAGGAAATGCATTTCCTGAAGGGTCAGTGAGCAACATTTCCTGAGGGGGAGCGAGCAACATTTCTGAGGGGGAAGGAGTTGCATTTCCTGAGGGTGGAGCGAGCAGCATTTTTTGAGGGGGGAACGAGCAGCATTTCCTGAGGGGGGAACGAGCAGCATTTCCTGAGGGGGGAACGAGCAGCATTTCCTGAGGGGGGAACGAGCAGCATTTCCTGAGGGGGGAACGAGCAACATTTCCTGAGGGGGCAACGAGCAGCATTTCCTGAGGGGGAAATGAGCACCATTTCGTGAGGGGGGAGCGAGCAGCATTTCGTCAGGGGGGATCGAGCTGCATTTCTGAGGGGGATCGAGCAACATTTCCTAAGGGGGGAGCGAGCAGCATTTCCAGATGGGGGAACGAGCAGCATTTCCTGAGGTGGCAGTGAGCAGTATTTCCTCAGTGGGAAAGGTGCAGCATTTCCTGACAGGGGAATGAGCAGCAATTCTTGGCTGCGGGAATGAATAGCATTTCCTGCGAGTGGAGCGAGCAGCATTTCTGAGGGGGAAATGAGCATGATTTCCTGAGGGGGCAGTGAGCAACATTTCCTGAGGGGGGAACGAGTAGCATTTCCTGAGGTGTCAGTGAGCTGCATTTCCTGAGGGGGGAGTGAGCAGCATTTCCCGAGGGTGAAAAAAGCAGAGTTTCCTGATGGGAAGCGAACAGCATTTTCTGAGCGGAGATCGAGCAGCATTTCCTGGGGGGGGATCGAGCAGCATTTCCTGAGGGGGGAGTGAGCTGCATTTCCAGAGGTGGGAGTGAGCTGCATTTCCTGAGGGGGGTAGCGAGCAGCGTTTCCTGAGGGGGGAACGAGCAGCATTTCTGAGGGGGGAACGAGCAGCATTTCCTCAGTGGGGAGCTGCATTTCCTGAGGGGCGAACGAGCAACATTTCTGAGGTGGGAGCCGGCAGCAATTCATGAGGGGGAAGGAAATGCATTTCCTGAAGGGTCAGTGAGCAGCATTTCCTGAGGGGGAAGTGAGCCACATTTCCTGAGGGGGAAGCGAGCAGCATTTTCTGAGGTGGGAACGAGCAGCATTTCCTGAGGGGGGAGCGAGCAGCATTTCCTGGGTGGGGTTACGAGCAGCATTTCTTGAAGTGGGAACCAGCAGCATTTTCTGAGGGGGGATCGAGCAGCATTTCCTGAGGGGGGAACGAGCAGCATTTCCTGGGTGGGGGAACGAACAGCATTTCCTGAGGGGGGAACGAGCAGCATTTCCTGAGGGGGGAACGTGCAGCATTTCCTGAGGGGGTACGAGCAGCATTTCCTGAGGGGGGAACGAGCAGCATTTCCTGATGGGGGAACGAGCAGCATTTCCTGAGGGGGAAATGAGCACCATTTCCTGAGGGGGGAGCGAGCAGCATTTCCTCAGGGGGGATCGAGCTGCATTTCTGAGGGGGATCGAGCAACATTTCCTAAGGGGGGAGCAAGCAGCATTTCCAGATGGGGGAACGAGCAGCATTTCCTGAGGGGGGAACGAGTAGCATTTCCTAAGGGTGGAGCGAGCAGCATTTCCAGATGGGGGAACGAGCAGCATTTTCTGAGGGGGGAACGAGCAGCATTTTCTGAGGGGGAGCAAGCAGCATTTCCTGAGGGGGCAGTGAGCAGTATTTCCTCAGTGGGAAAGGTGCAGCATTTCCTGACAGGGGAATGAGCAGCAATTCTTGGCTGCGGGAATGAATAGCATTTCCTGCGAGTGGAGTGAGCAGCATTTCTGAGGGGGAAATGAGCATGATTTCCTGAGGGGGCAGTGAGCAGCATTTCCTGAGGGGGGAACGAGTAGCATTTCCTGAGGTGTCAGTGAGCTGCATTTCCTGAGGGGGGAGTGAGCAGCATTTCCTGAGGGGGGAGCAAGCAGCATTTCTGAGGGGGTTTCGAGCAGAATTTGCTGACGGGGGAACGAGCAACATTTTTGAGGGGTTAACAAACTGCATTTCCTGAGGGGGGAACGAGCAGCATTTCCTTGAGGGGGGAGCGAGCTGCATTTCCTGAGTTGGAGCGAGCAGCATTTCTGAGGGGGAAGGGAGCTGCATTTCCCGAGGGTGAAAAAAGCAGAGTTTCCTGATGGGAAGCGAACGGCATTTTCTGAGCGGGGATCGAGCAGCATTTCCTGGGGTGGGATCGAGCAGCATTTCCTGGGGGGGGATCAAGCAGCATTTCCTGATGGGGGAGTGAGCTGCATTTCCAGAGGTGGGAGTGAGCTGCATTTCCTGAGGGGGGTAGCGAGCAGCGTTTCCTGAGGGGGGAACGAGCAGCATTTTTGAGGGGGGAACGAGCAGCATTTCCTCAGTGGGGAGCTGCATTTCCTGAGGTGCGAACGAGCAACATTTCTGAGGTGGGAGCCAGCAGCAATTCATGAGGGGGAAGGAAATGCATTTCCTGAAGGGTCAGTGAGCAGCATTTCCTGAGGGGGAAGTGAGCCACATTTCCTGAGGGGGAAGCGAGGAGCATTTTCTGAGGTGGGAACGAGCAGCATTTCCTGAGGGGGGAGCGAGCAGCATTTCCTGGGTGGGGTTACGAGCAGCATTTCTTGAGTGGGGAACCAGCAGCATTTTCTGAGGGGGGATCGAACAGCATTTCCTGAGGGGGGAGCGAGCAGCATTTCCTGGGTGGGAGAACGAGCAGCATTTCCTGAGGGGGGAACGAGCAGCATTTTCTGAGGGGGGATCGAGCAGCATTTCCGGAGGGGAAATGAGCTTCATTTCCTCAGGGGGGAACAAGCAGCATTTCCAGAGGGGGGAACGAGCAGCATTTCCTGAGGGGGAAAGCGGAAGCATTTCCTGAGGGGGGAACGAGCAGCATTTCCTGAGGGGGGAGTGAGCAGCATTTCCTGAGGTGGTAACGAGCAGCATTTGCTGAGTGGACACCGAACAGCACCTCCTGAGTGGGGAGCGAGCAGCATTTTCTGAGGGGGAGCAAGCAGCATTTCCTGAGGGGGGAACGAGCAGCATTTCTAAGGGGGTAGCGAGCAGTATTTCCTAAGGGGGGAGCGAGCAGCATTTCCTGAGGGGAGAACGAGCAGCATTTCCTCAGTGGGGAGCGAGCAACATTTCTGAGCTGGGAGCCAGCAGCAATTCCGGAGGGGGAAGGAAATGCATTTCCTGAAGGGTCAGTGAGCAGCATTTCCTGAGGGGGAGCGAGCAACATTTCTGAGGGGGAAGGAGTTGCATTTCCTGAGGGTGGAGCGAGCAGCATTTTTTGAGGGGGGGAACGAGCAGCATTTCCTGAGGGGGGGAACGAGCAGCATTTCCTGAGGGGGGAACGAGCAGCATTTCCTGAGGGGGGAATGAGCAGCATTTCCTGAGGGGGGAACGAGCAGCATTTCCTGAGGGGGGAACGAGCAACATTTCCTGAGGGGGCAACGAGCAGCATTTCCTGAGGGGGAAATGAGCACCATTTCGTGAGGGGGGAGCGAGCAGCATTTCGTCAGGGGGGATCGAGCTGCATTTCTGAGGGGGATCGAGCAACATTTCCTAAGGGGGGAGCGAGCAGCATTTCCAGATGGGGGAACGAGCAGCATTTCCTGAGGTGGCAGTGAGCAGTATTTCCTCAGTGGGAAAGGTGCAGCATTTCCTGACAGGGGAATGAGCAGCAATTCTTGGCTGCGGGAATGAATAGCATTTCCTGCGAGTGGAGCGAGCAGCATTTCTGAGGGGGAAATGAGCATGATTTCCTGAGGGGGCAGTGAGCAACATTTCCTGAGGGGGGAACGAGTAGCATTTCCTGAGGTGTCAGTGAGCTGCATTTCCTGAGGGGGGAGTGAGCAGCATTTCCTGAGGGGGGAGCAAGCATCATTTCTGAGGGGGTTTCGAGCAGAATTTGCTGACGGGGGAACGAGCAACATTTTTGAGGGGTTAACAAACTGCATTTCCTGAGGGGGGAACGAGCAGCATTTCCTTGAGGGGGGAGCGAGCAGCATTTCCTGAGTTGGAGCGAGCAGCATTTCTGAGGGGGAAGGGAGCTGCATTTCCCGAGGGTGAAAAAAGCAGAGTTTCCTGATGGGAAGCGAACAGCATTTTCTGAGCGGAGATCGAGCAGCATTTCCTGGGGGGGGATCGAGCAGCATTTCCTGAGGGGGGAGTGAGCTGCATTTCCAGAGGTGGGAGTGAGCTGCATTTCCTGAGGGGGGTAGCGAGCAGCGTTTCCTGAGGGGGGAACGAGCAGCATTTCTGAGGGGGGGAACGAGCAGCATTTCCTCAGTGGGGAGCTGCATTTCCTGAGGGGCGAACGAGCAACATTTCTGAGGTGGGAGCCAGCAGCAATTCATGAGGGGGAAGGAAATGCATTTCCTGAAGGGTCAGTGAGCAGCATTTCCTGAGGGGGAAGTGAGCCACATTTCCTGAGGGGGAAGCGAGCAGCATTTTCTGAGGTGGGAACGAGCAGCATTTCCTGAGGGGGGAGCGAGCAGCATTTCCTGGGTGGGGTTACGAGCAGCATTTCTTGAGTGGGGAACCAGCAGCATTTTCTGAGGGGGGATCGAACAGCATTTCCTGAGGGGGGGAGCGAGCAGCATTTCCTGGGTGGGAGAACGAGCAGCATTTCCTGAGGGGGGAACGAGCAGCATTTTCTGAGGGGGAATGAGCAGCATTTCCTGAGGGGGGAGCGAGCAGCATTTCCTGAGGGAGGAACGAGCAGCATTTTCTGAGGGGGGGAACGAGCAGCATTTCCTGAGGGGGGAGCGAGCAGCATTTCCTGGGTGGGGTTACGAGCAGCATTTCTTGAAGTGGGAACCAGCAGCATTTTCTGAGGGGGGATCGAGCAGCATTTCCTGAGGGGGGAACGAGCAGCATTTCCTGGGTGGGGGAACGAACAGCATTTCCTGAGGGGGGAACGAGCAGCATTTCCTGAGGGGGGAACGTGCAGCATTTCCTGAGGGGGTACGAGCAGCATTTCCTGAGGGGGGGAACGAGCAGCATTTCCTGATGGGGGAACGAGCAGCATTTCCTGAGGGAGAAATGAGCACCATTTCCTGAGGGGGGAGCGAGCAGCATTTCCTCAGGGGGGATCGAGCTGCATTTCTGAGGGGGATCGAGCAACATTTCCTAAGGGGGGAGCAAGCAGCATTTCCAGATGGGGGAATGAGCAGCATTTCCTGAGGGGGGAACGAGTAGCATTTCCTAAGGGTGGAGCGAGCAGCATTTCCAGATGGGGGGAACGAGCAGCATTTTCTGAGGGGGGAACGAGCAGCATTTTCTGAGGGGGAGCAAGCAGCATTTCCTGAGGGGGCAGTGAGCAGTATTTCCTCAGTGGGAAAGGTGCAGCATTTCCTGACAGGGGAATGAGCAGCAATTCTTGGCTGCGGGAATGAATAGCATTTCCTGCGAGTGGAGTGAGCAGCATTTCTGAGGGGGAAATGAGCATGATTTCCTGAGGGGGCAGTGAGCAGCATTTCCTGAGGGGGGAACGAGTAGCATTTCCTGAGGTGTCAGTGAGCTGCATTTCCTGAGGGGGGGAGTGAGCAGCATTTCCTGAGGGGGGAACGAGTAGCATTTCCTGAGGTGTCAGTGAGCTGCATTTCCTGAGGGGGGAGTGAGCAGCATTTCCTGAGGGGGGAGCAAGCAGCATTTCTGAGGGGTTTTCGAGCAGAATTTGCTGACGGGGGAACGAGCAACATTTTTGAGGGGTTAACAAACTGCATTTCCTGAGGGGGGAACGAGCAGCATTTCCTTGAGGGGGGGAGCGAGCAGCATTTCCTGAGTTGGAGCGAGCAGCATTTCTGAGGGGGAAGGGAGTTGCATTTCCCGAGGGTGAAAAAAGCAGAGTTTCCTGATGGGAAGCGAACGGCATTTTCTGAGCGGGGATCGAGCAGCATTTCCTGGGGTGGGATCGAGCAGCATTTCCTGGGGGGGGATCAAGCAGCATTTCCTGATGGGGGAGTGAGCTGCATTTCCAGAGGTGGGAGTGAGCTGCATTTCCTGAGGGGGGTAGCGAGCAGCGTTTCCTGAGGGGGGAACGAGCAGCATTTTTGAGGGGGGAACGAGCAGCATTTCCTCAGTGGGGAGCTGCATTTCCTGAGGTGCGAACGAGCAACATTTCTGAGCTGGGAGCCAGCAGCAATTCATGAGGGGGAAGGAAATGCATTTCCTGAAGGGTCAGTGAGCAGCATTTCCTGAGGGGGAAGTGAGCCACATTTCCTGAGGGGGAAGCGAGGAGCATTTTCTGAGGTGGGAACGAGCAGCATTTCCTGAGGGGGGAGCGAGCAGCATTTCCTGGGTGGGGTTACGAGCAGCATTTCTTGAGTGGGGAACCAGCAGCATTTTCTGAGGGGGGATCGAACAGCATTTCCTGAGGGGGGAGCGAGCAGCATTTCCTGGGTGGGAGAACGAGCAGCATTTCCTGAGGGGGGAACGAGCAGCATTTTCTGAGGGGGGGATCGAGCAGCATTTCCGGAGGGGAAATGAGCTTCATTTCCTCAGGGGGGAACAAGCAGCATTTCCAGAGGGGGGAACGAGCAGCATTATCTGCGGGGGAAAGCGGAAGCATTTCCTGAGGGGGGGAATGAGCAGCATTTCCTGAGGGGGGAGTGAGCAGCATTTCCTGAGGTGGTAACGAGCAGCATTTGCTGAGTGGACACCGAACAGCACCTCCTGAGTGGGGAGCGAGCAGCATTTTCTGAGGGGGAGCAAGCAGCATTTCCTGAGGGGGGAACGAGCAGCATTTCTAAGGGGGTAGCGAGCAGTATTTCCTAAGGGGGGAGTGAGCAGCATTTCCTGAGGGGGAGAACGAGCAGCATTTCCTCAGTGGGGAGCGAGCAACATTTCTGAGCTGGGAGCCAGCAGCAATTCCGGAGGGGGAAGGAAATGCATTTCCTGAAGGGTCAGTGAGCAGCATTTCCTGAGGGGGAGCGAGCAACATTTCTGAGGGGGAAGGAGTTGCATTTCCTGAGGGTGGAGCGAGCAGCATTTTTTGAGGGGGGGAACGAGCAGCATTTCCTGAGGGGGGAACGAGCAGCATTTCCTGAGGGGGGAACGAGCAGCATTTCCTGAGGGGGGAATGAGCAGCATTTCCTGAGGGGGGAACGAGCAGCATTTCCTGAGGGGGGAACGAGCAACATTTCCTGAGGGGGCAACGAGCAGCATTTCCTGAGGGGGAAATGAGCACCATTTCGTGAGGGGGGAGCGAGCAGCATTTCGTCAGGGGGGATCGAGCTGCATTTCTGAGGGGGATCGAGCAACATTTCCTAAGGGGGGGAGCGAGCAGCATTTCCAGATGGGGGAACGAGCAGCATTTCCTGAGGTGGCAGTGAGCAGTATTTCCTCAGTGGGAAAGGTGCAGCATTTCCTGACAGGGGAATGAGCAGCAATTCTTGGCTGCGGGAATGAATAGCATTTCCTGCGAGTGGAGCGAGCAGCATTTCTGAGGGGGAAATGAGCATGATTTCCTGAGGGGGCAGTGAGCAACATTTCCTGAGGGGGGAACGAGTAGCATTTCCTGAGGTGTCAGTGAGCTGCATTTCCTGAGGGGGGAGTGAGCAGCATTTCCTGAGGGGGGAGCAAGCATCATTTCTGAGGGGGTTTCGAGCAGAATTTGCTGACGGGGGGAACGAGCAACATTTTTGAGGGGTTAACAAACTGCATTTCCTGAGGGGGGAACGAGCAGCATTTCCTTGAGGGGGGAGCGAGCAGCATTTCCTGAGTTGGAGCGAGCAGCATTTCTGAGGGGGAAGGGAGCTGCATTTCCCGAGGGTGAAAAAAGCAGAGTTTCCTGATGGGAAGCGAACAGCATTTTCTGAGCGGAGATCGAGCAGCATTTCCTGGGGGGGGATCGAGCAGCATTTCCTGAGGGGGGAGTGAGCTGCATTTCCAGAGGTGGGAGTGAGCTGCATTTCCTGAGGGGGTAGCGAGCAGCGTTTCCTGAGGGGGGGAACGAGCAGCATTTCTGAGGGGGGAACGAGCAGCATTTCCTCAGTGGGGAGCTGCATTTCCTGAGGGGCGAACGAGCAACATTTCTGAGGTGGGAGCCGGCAGCAATTCATGAGGGGGAAGGAAATGCATTTCCTGAAGGGTCAGTGAGCAGCATTTCCTGAGGGGGAAGTGAGCCACATTTCCTGAAGGGGAAGCGAGCAGCATTTTCTGAGGTGGGAACGAGCAGCATTTCCTGAGGGGGGAGCGAGCAGCATTTCCTGGGTGGGGTTACGAGCAGCATTTCTTGAGTGGGGAACCAGCAGCATTTTCTGAGGGGGGATCGAACAGCATTTCCTGAGGGGGGAGCGAGCAGCATTTCCTGGGTGGGAGAACGAGCAGCATTTCCTGAGGGGGGAACGAGCAGCATTTACTGAGGGGGAATGAGCAGCATTTCCTGAGGGGGGAGCGAGCAGCATTTCCTGAGGGAGGAACGAGCAGCATTTTCTGAGGGGGGAACGAGCAGCATTTCCTGAGGGGGGAGCGAGCAGCATTTCCTGGGTGGGGTTACGAGCAGCATTTCTTGAAGTGGGAACCAGCAGCATTTTCTGAGGGGGGATCGAGCAGCATTTCCTGAGGGGGGAACGAGCAGCATTTCCTGGGTGGGGGAACGAACAGCATTTCCTGAGGGGGGAACGAGCAGCATTTCCTGAGGGGGGAACGTGCAGCATTTCCTGAGGGGGTACGAGCAGCATTTCCTGAGCGGGGAACGAGCAGCATTTCCTGATGGGGGAACGAGCAGCATTTCCTGAGGGGGAAATGAGCACCATTTCCTGAGGGGGGAGCGAGCAGCATTTCCTCAGGGGGGATCGAGCTGCATTTCTGAGGGGGATCGAGCAACATTTCCTAAGGGGGGAGCAAGCAGCATTTCCAGAGGGCGGAACGAGCAGCATTTCCTGAGGGGGAAAGCGGAAGCATTTCCTGAGGGGGGAACGAGCAGCATTTCCTGAGGGGGGAGTGAGCAGCATTTCCTGAGGTGGTAACGAGCAGCATTTGCTGAGTGGACACCGAACAGCACCTCCTGAGTGGGGAGCGAGCAGCATTTTCTGAGGGGGAGCAAGCAGCATTTCCTGAGGGGGGAACGAGCAGCATTTCTAAGGGGGTAGCGAGCAGTATTTCCTAAGGGGGGAGCGAGCAGCATTTCCTGAGGGGAGAACGAGCAGCATTTCCTCAGTGGGGAGCGAGCAACATTTCTGAGCTGGGAGCCAGCAGCAATTCCGGAGGGGGAAGGAAATGCATTTCCTGAAGGGTCAGTGAGCAGCATTTCCTGAGGGGGAGCGAGCAACATTTCTGAGGGGGAAGGAGTTGCATTTCCTGAGGGTGGAGCGAGCAGCATTTTTTGAGGGGGGAACGAGCAGCATTTCCTGAGGGGGGGAACGAGCAGCATTTCCTGAGGGGGGAACGAGCAGCATTTCCTGAGGGGGGAATGAGCAGCATTTCCTGAGGGGGGAACGAGCAGCATTTCCTGAGGGGGGAACGAGCAACATTTCCTGAGGGGGCAACGAGCAGCATTTCCTGAGGGGGAAATGAGCACCATTTCGTGAGGGGGGAGCGAGCAGCATTTCGTCAGGGGGGATCGAGCTGCATTTCTGAGGGGGATCGAGCAACATTTCCTAAGGGGGGAGCGAGCAGCATTTCCAGATGGGGGAACGAGCAGCATTTCCTGAGGTGGCAGTGAGCAGTATTTCCTCAGTGGGAAAGGTGCAGCATTTCCTGACAGGGGAATGAGCAGCAATTCTTGGCTGCGGGAATGAATAGCATTTCCTGCGAGTGGAGCGAGCAGCATTTCTGAGGGGGAAATGAGCATGGTTTCCTGAGGGGGGAGCGAGCAGCATTTCCTCAGGGGGGATCGAGCTGCATTTCTGAGGGGGATCGAGCAACATTTCCTAAGGGGGGAGCAAGCAGCATTTCCAGATGGGGGAACGAGCAGCATTTCCTGAGGGGGGAACGAGTAGCATTTCCTAAGCGGGGAACGAGCAGCATTTCCAGATGGGGGAACGAGCAGCATTTCCTGAGGAGGGAACGAGCAGCATTTTCTGAGGGGGGAGCGAGCAGCATTTCCTGAGGGGGCAGTGAGCAGTATTTCCTCAGTGGAAAAGGTGCAGCATTTCCTGACAGGGGAATGAGCAGCAATTCTTGGCTGCGGGAATGAATAGCATTTCCTGCGAGGGGAGCGAGCAGCATTTCTGAGGGGGAAATGAGCATGATTTCCTGAGGGGGCAGTGAGCAGCATTTCCTGAGGGGGGAACGAGTAGCATTTCCTGAGGTGTCAGTGAGCTGCATTTCCTGAGGGGGGAGTGAGCAGCATTTCCTGAGGGGGGATCAAGCAGCATTTCTGAGGGGGGTTTCGAGCAGAATTTGCTGACGGGGGAACGAGCAACATTTTTGAGGGGTTAACGAACTGCATTTCCTGAGGGGGGAACGAGCAGCATTTCCTTGAGGGGGGATCGAGCAGCATTTCCTGAGTTGGAGCGAGCAGCATTTCTGAGGGGGAAGGGAGCTGCATTTCCCGAGGGTGAAAAAATCAGAATTTCCTGATGGGAAGCGAACAGCATTTTCTGAGCGGGGATCGAGCAGCATTTCCTGGGGTGGGATCGAGCAGCATTTCCTGGGGGGGGATCGAGCAGCATTTCCTGAGGGTGGAGTGAGCTGCATTTCCAGAGGTGGGAGTGAGCTGCATTTCCTGAGGGGGGTAGCGAGCAGCATTTCTGAGGGGGGAACGAGCAGCATTTCCTCAGTGGGGAGCTGCATTTCCTGAGGGGCGAACGAGCAACATTTCTGAGGTGGGAGCCAGCAGCAATTCATGAGGGGGAAGGAAATGCATTTCCTGAAGGGTCAGTGAGCAGCATTTCCTGAGGGGGAAGTGAGCCACATTTCCTGAGGGGGGAAGCGAGCAGCATTTTCTGAGGTGGGAACGAGCAGCATTTCCTGAGGGGGGAGCGAGCAGCATTTCCTGGGTGGGGTTACGAGCAGCATTTCTTGAGGGGGGAACCAGCAGCATTTTCTGAGGGGGGATCGAACAGCATTTCCTGAGGGGGGAGCGAGCAGCATTTCCTGGGTGGGAGAACGAGCAGCATTTCCTGAGGGGGGTACGAGCAGCATTTTCTGAGGGGGGATCGAGCAGCATTTCCAGAGGGGAAATGAGCTTCATTTCCTCAGGGGGGAACAAGCAGCATTTCCAGAGGGGGGAACGAGCAGCAATTCCTGAGGGGGAGAGCGGAAGCATTTCCTGAGGGGGGAACGAGCAGCATTTCCTGAGGGGGGAGAGCGGAAGCATTTCCAGAGGGGGGAACGAGCAGCATTTCCTGAGGGGGAAAGCGGAAGCATTTCCTGAGGGGGGAACGAGCAGCATTTCCTGAGGGGGGAGTGAGCAGCATTTCCTGAGGTGGTAACGAGCAGCATTTGCTGAGTGGACACCGAACAGCACTTCCTGAGTGGGGAGCGAGCAGCATTTTCTGAGGGGGAGCAAGCAGCATTTCCTGAGGGGGGAACGAGCAGCATTTCTAAGGGGGTAGCGAGCAGTATTTCCTAAGGGGGGAGTGAGCAGCATTTCCTGAGGGGAGAACGAGCAGCATTTCCTCAGTGGGGAGCGAGCAACATTTCTGAGGTGGGAGCCAGCAGCAATTCCGGAAGGGGAAGGAAATGCATTTCCTGAAGGGTCAGTGAGCAGCATTTCCTGAGGGGGAGCGAGCAACATTTCTGAGGCGGAAGGAGTTGCATTTCCTGAGGGGGAAACGAGCAGCATTTTTTGAGGGGGGAACGAGCAGCATTTCCTGAGGGGGGAACGAGCAGCATTTCCTGAGGGGGGAACGAGCAGCATTTCCTGAGGGGGGAACGAGCAGCATTTCTTGAGGGGGGGAACAAGCAGCATTTCCTGAGGGGGCAACGAGCAGCATTTCCTGAGGGGGAAATGAGCACCATTTCCTGAGGGGGGAGCGAGCAGCATTTCGTGAGGGTGGATCGAGCTGCATTTCTGAGGGGGATCGAGCAACATTTCCTAAGGGGGGAGCGAGCAGCATTTCCAGATGGGGGAACGAGCAGCATTTCCTGAGGGGGCAGTGAGCAGTATTTCCTCAGTGGGGAAGGAGCAGCATTTCCTGAGGGGGGAGCGAGCAGCATTTCCTGAGGGGAGAGCGAGCAGCATTTCCTGAGGGGGGAGCGAGCTGCATTTCCTGAGGGGGGAACAACCAGCATTTCCTGAGGGGGGAACAAGCAGCATTTCCTGAGGGGGGAGCGAGCAGCATTTCCTGAGGGGTGAGCGAGCAGCATTTCCTGAGGGGGGAACAAGCAGCATTTCCTGAGTTGGAGCGAATAACATTTCTGAGGGGGAAGGGAGCTGCATTTCCTAAGGGGGAGTGAGCTGCATTTCCTAAGGGGGGAGTGAGCAGAATTTCCTGAGGGGGAAATGATTTGCATTTCCTGTGGGCGGAACGAGCAGCATTTCCTGATTGGGGAACAAGCAGCATTTCCTGAGGGGGGAACAAGCAGCATTTCCTGTGTTGGAGCGAGCAACATTTCTGAGGGGGAAGGGAGCTGCATTTCCTAAGGGGGTAGTGAGCAGCATTTCCTGAGGGTGCATCAAGCAGCATTTCCTGAGGGGGGAACGAGCAGCATTTCCTGAGGGGGGATTGAGCAGCATTTCCTGAGGGGGGAGTGAGCAGCATTTCCTGAGGAGGGAACGAGCATGATTTCCTGAGGGGGCAGTGAGCAGCATTTCCTGAGGGGGGAATGAGTAGCATTTCCTGAGGGGGGAATGATCAGCATTTCCTGAGGGGGGAACGAGCAGCATTTCCTGAGGGGGGAACGAGCACCATTTCCTGAGGGGGGAGCGAGCAGCATTTCCTGATGGGGGAACGAGCAGCATTTCCTGAGGGGGCAGTGAGCAGTATTTCCTCAGTGGGGAAGGAGCAGCATTTCCTGACGGGGGAATGAGCAGCAATTCTTGGCTGCTGGAATGAATAGCATTTCCTGCGAGGGGAGCGAGCAGCATTTCTGAGGGGGAAATGAGCATGATTTCCTGAGGGGGCAGTGAGCAGCATTTCCTGAGGGGGCAGTGAGCTGCATTTCCTGAGGGGGGAGTGAGCAGCATTTCCTGAGGGGGGAGTGAGCAGCATTTCCTGAGGGGGGGAACGAGCAGCATTTCCTGAGGGGGGAACGAGCACCATTTCCTGAGGGGGGAGCGAGCAGCATTTCCTCAGGGGGGAGCGAGCTGCATTTCCTGAGGGGGGAACGAGCACCATTTTCTGAGGGGGGGAACGAGCAGCATTTCCTGAGGGGGGAAATGAACAGCATTTCCTGAGGGGGAGCGAGCAACATTTCTGAGGGGGAAGGAGTTGCATTTCCTGAGGGTGGAGCGAGCAGCATTTTTTGAGGGGGGAACGAGCAGCATTTCCTGAGGGGGGAACGAGCAGCATTTCCTGAGGGGGGAACGAGCAGCATTTCCTGAGGGGGGAATGAGCAGCATTTCCTGAGGGGGGAACGAACAGCATTTCCTGAGGGGGGAACGAGCAACATTTCCTGAGGGGGCAACGAGCAGCATTTCCTGAGGGGGAAATGAGCACCATTTCGTGAGGGGGGAGCGAGCAGCATTTCGTCAGGGGGGATCGAGCTGCATTTCTGAGGGGGATCGAGCAACATTTCCTAAGGGGGGAGCGAGCAGCATTTCCAGATGGGGGAACGAGCAGCATTTCCTGAGGTGGCAGTGAGCAGTATTTCCTCAGTGGGAAAGGTGCAGCATTTCCTGACAGGGGAATGAGCAGCAATTCTTGGCTGCGGGAATGAATAGCATTTCCTGCGAGTGGAGCGAGCAGCATTTCTGAGGGGGAAATGAGCATGATTTCCTGAGGGGGCAGTGAGCAACATTTCCTGAGGGGGGAACGAGTAGCATTTCCTGAGGTGTCAGTGAGCTGCATTTCCTGAGGGGGGAGTGAGCAGCATTTCCTGAGGGGGGAGCAAGCATCATTTCTGAGGGGGTTTCGAGCAGAATTTGCTGACGGGGGAACGAGCAACATTTTTGAGGGGTTAACAAACTGCATTTCCTGAGGGGGGGAACGAGCAGCATTTCCTTGAGGGGGGAGCGAGCAGCATTTCCTGAGTTGGAGCGAGCAGCATTTCTGAGGGGGAAGGGAGCTGCATTTCCCGAGGGTGAAAAAAGCAGAGTTTCCTGATGGGAAGCGAACAGCATTTTCTGAGCGGAGATCGAGCAGCATTTCCTGGGGGGGGATCGAGCAGCATTTCCTGAGGGGGGAGTGAGCTGCATTTCCAGAGGTGGGAGTGAGCTGCATTTCCTGAGGGGGGTAGCGAGCAGCGTTTCCTGAGGGGGGAACGAGCAGCATTTCTGAGGGGGGAACGAGCAGCATTTCCTCAGTGGGGAGCTGCATTTCCTGAGGGGCGAACGAGCAACATTTCTGAGGTGGGAGCCGGCAGCAATTCATGAGGGGGAAGGAAATGCATTTCCTGAAGGGTCAGTGAGCAGCATTTCCTGAGGGGGAAGTGAGCCACATTTCCTGAAGGGGAAGCGAGCAGCATTTTCTGAGGTGGGAACGAGCAGCATTTCCTGAGGGGGGAGCGAGCAGCATTTCCTGGGTGGGGTTACGAGCAGCATTTCTTGAGTGGGGAACCAGCAGCATTTTCTGAGGGGGGATCGAACAGCATTTCCTGAGGGGGGAGCGAGCAGCATTTCCTGGGTGGGAGAACGAGCAGCATTTCCTGAGGGGGGAACGAGCAGCATTTACTGAGGGGGAATGAGCAGCATTTCCTGAGGGGGGAGCGAGCAGCATTTCCTGAGGGAGGAACGAGCAGCATTTTCTGAGGGGGGAACGAGCAGCATTTCCTGAGGGGGGAGCGAGCAGCATTTCCTGGGTGGGGTTACGAGCAGCATTTCTTGAAGTGGGAACCAGCAGCATTTTCTGAGGGGGGGATCGAGCAGCATTTCCTGAGGGGGGAACGAGCAGCATTTCCTGGGTGGGGGAACGAACAGCATTTCCTGAGGGGGGAACGAGCAGCATTTCCTGAGGGGGGAACGTGCAGCATTTCCTGAGGGGGTACGAGCAGCATTTCCTGAGCGGGGAACGAGCAGCATTTCCTGATGGGGGAACGAGCAGCATTTCCTGAGGGGGAAATGAGCACCATTTCCTGAGGGGGGAGCGAGCAGCATTTCCTCAGGGGGGATCGAGCTGCATTTCTGAGGGGGATCGAGCAACATTTCCTAAGGGGGGAGCAAGCAGCATTTCCAGAGGGCGGAACGAGCAGCATTTCCTGAGGGGGAAAGCGGAAGCATTTCCTGAGGGGGGAACGAGCAGCATTTCCTGAGGGGGGAGTGAGCAGCATTTCCTGAGGTGGTAACGAGCAGCATTTGCTGAGTGGACACCGAACAGCACCTCCTGAGTGGGGAGCGAGCAGCATTTTCTGAGGGGGAGCAAGCAGCATTTCCTGAGGGGGGAACGAGCAGCATTTCTAAGGGGGTAGCGAGCAGTATTTCCTAAGGGGGGAGCGAGCAGCATTTCCTGAGGGGAGAACGAGCAGCATTTCCTCAGTGGGGAGCGAGCAACATTTCTGAGCTGGGAGCCAGCAGCAATTCCGGAGGGGGAAGGAAATGCATTTCCTGAAGGGTCAGTGAGCAGCATTTCCTGAGGGGGAGCGAGCAACATTTCTGAGGGGGAAGGAGTTGCATTTCCTGAGGGTGGAGCGAGCAGCATTTTTTGAGGGGGGAACGAGCAGCATTTCCTGAGGGGGGAACGAGCAGCATTTCCTGAGGGGGGAACGAGCAGCATTTCCTGAGGGGGGAATGAGCAGCATTTCCTGAGGGGGGAACGAGCAGCATTTCCTGAGGGGGGAACGAGCAACATTTCCTGAGGGGGCAACGAGCAGCATTTCCTGAGGGGGAAATGAGCACCATTTCGTGAGGGGGGAGCGAGCAGCATTTCGTCAGGGGGGATCGAGCTGCATTTCTGAGGGGGATCGAGCAACATTTCCTAAGGGGGGAGCGAGCAGCATTTCCAGATGGGGGAACGAGCAGCATTTCCTGAGGTGGCAGTGAGCAGTATTTCCTCAGTGGGAAAGGTGCAGCATTTCCTGACAGGGGAATGAGCAGCAATTCTTGGCTGCGGGAATGAATAGCATTTCCTGCGAGTGGAGCGAGCAGCATTTCTGAGGGGGAAATGAGCATGGTTTCCTGAGGGGGGGAGCGAGCAGCATTTCCTCAGGGGGGATCGAGCTGCATTTCTGAGGGGGATCGAGCAACATTTCCTAAGGGGGGAGCAAGCAGCATTTCCAGATGGGGGAACGAGCAGCATTTCCTGAGGGGGGAACGAGTAGCATTTCCTAAGCGGGGAACGAGCAGCATTTCCAGATGGGGGAACGAGCAGCATTTCCTGAGGAGGGAACGAGCAGCATTTTCTGAGGGGGGAGCGAGCAGCATTTCCTGAGGGGGCAGTGAGCAGTATTTCCTCAGTGGAAAAGGTGCAGCATTTCCTGACAGGGGAATGAGCAGCAATTCTTGGCTGCGGGAATGAATAGCATTTCCTGCGAGGGGAGCGAGCAGCATTTCTGAGGGGGAAATGAGCATGATTTCCTGAGGGGGCAGTGAGCAGCATTTCCTGAGGGGGGAACGAGTAGCATTTCCTGAGGTGTCAGTGAGCTGCATTTCCTGAGGGGGGAGTGAGCAGCATTTCCTGAGGGGGGATCAAGCAGCATTTCTGAGGGGGTTTCGAGCAGAATTTGCTGACGGGGGAACGAGCAACATTTTTGAGGGGTTAACGAACTGCATTTCCTGAGGGGGGAACGAGCAGCATTTCCTTGAGGGGGGATCGAGCAGCATTTCCTGAGTTGGAGCGAGCAGCATTTCTGAGGGGGAAGGGAGCTGCATTTCCCGAGGGTGAAAAAATCAGAATTTCCTGATGGGAAGCGAACAGCATTTTCTGAGCGGGGATCGAGCAGCATTTCCTGGGGTGGGATCGAGCAGCATTTCCTGGGGGGGGATCGAGCAGCATTTCCTGAGGGTGGAGTGAGCTGCATTTCCAGAGGTGGGAGTGAGCTGCATTTCCTGAGGGGGGTAGCGAGCAGCATTTCTGAGGGGGGAACGAGCAGCATTTCCTCAGTGGGGAGCTGCATTTCCTGAGGGGCGAACGAGCAACATTTCTGAGGTGGGAGCCAGCAGCAATTCATGAGGGGGAAGGAAATGCATTTCCTGAAGGGTCAGTGAGCAGCATTTCCTGAGGGGGAAGTGAGCCACATTTCCTGAGGGGGAAGCGAGCAGCATTTTCTGAGGTGGGAACGAGCAGCATTTCCTGAGGGGGGAGCGAGCAGCATTTCCTGGGTGGGGTTACGAGCAGCATTTCTTGAGGGGGGAACCAGCAGCATTTTCTGAGGGGGGATCGAACAGCATTTCTTGAGGGGGGAGCGAGCAGCATTTCCTGGGTGGGAGAACGAGCAGCATTTCCTGAGGGGGGTACGAGCAGCATTTTCTGAGGGGGGATCGAGCAGCATTTCCAGAGGGGAAATGAGCTTCATTTCCTCAGGGGGGAACAAGCAGCATTTCCAGAGGGGGGGAACGAGCAGCAATTCCTGAGGGGGAGAGCGGAAGCATTTCCTGAGGGGGGAACGAGCAGCATTTCCTGAGGGGGAGAGCGGAAGCATTTCCAGAGGGGGGAACGAGCAGCATTTCCTGAGGGGGAAAGCGGAAGCATTTCCTGAGGGGGGAACGAGCAGCATTTCCTGAGGGGGGAGTGAGCAGCATTTCCTGAGGTGGTAACGAGCAGCATTTGCTGAGTGGACACCGAACAGCACTTCCTGAGTGGGGAGCGAGCAGCATTTTCTGAGGGGGAGCAAGCAGCATTTCCTGAGGGGGGAACGAGCAGCATTTCTAAGGGGGTAGCGAGCAGTATTTCCTAAGGGGGGAGTGAGCAGCATTTCCTGAGGGGAGAACGAGCAGCATTTCCTCAGTGGGGAGCGAGCAACATTTCTGAGGTGGGAGCCAGCAGCAATTCCGGAAGGGGAAGGAAATGCATTTCCTGAAGGGTCAGTGAGCAGCATTTCCTGAGGGGGAGCGAGCAACATTTCTGAGGCGGAAGGAGTTGCATTTCCTGAGGGGGAAACGAGCAGCATTTTTTGAGGGGGGAACGAGCAGCATTTCCTGAGGGGGGAACGAGCAGCATTTCCTGAGGGGGGAACGAGCAGCATTTCCTGAGGGGGGAACGAGCAGCATTTCTTGAGGGGGGAACGAGCAGCATTTCCTGAGGGGGCAACGAGCAGCATTTCCTGAGGGGGAAATGAGCACCATTTCCTGAGGGGGGAGCGAGCAGCATTTCGTGAGGGTGGATCGAGCTGCATTTCTGAGGGGGATCGAGCAACATTTCCTAAGGGGGGAGCGAGCAGCATTTCCAGATGGGGGAACGAGCAGCATTTCCTGAGGGGGCAGTGAGCAGTATTTCCTCAGTGGGGAAGGAGCAGCATTTCCTGAGGGGGGAGCGAGCAGCATTTCCTGAGGGGAGAGCGAGCAGCATTTCCTGAGGGGGGAGCGAGCTGCATTTCCTGAGGGGGGAACAACCAGCATTTCCTGAGGGGGGAACAAGCAGCATTTCCTGAGGGGGGAGCGAGCAGCATTTCCTGAGGGGTGAGCGAGCAGCATTTCCTGAGGGGGGAACAAGCAGCATTTCCTGAGTTGGAGCGAATAACATTTCTGAGGGGGAAGGGAGCTGCATTTCCTAAGGGGGAGTGAGCTGCATTTCCTAAGGGGGGAGTGAGCAGAATTTCCTGAGGGGGAAATGATTTGCATTTCCTGTGGGCGGAACGAGCAGCATTTCCTGATTGGGGAACAAGCAGCATTTCCTGAGGGGGGAACAAGCAGCATTTCCTGTGTTGGAGCGAGCAACATTTCTGAGGGGGAAGGGAGCTGCATTTCCTAAGGGGGTAGTGAGCAGCATTTCCTGAGGGTGCATCAAGCAGCATTTCCTGAGGGGGGAACGAGCAGCATTTCCTGAGGGGGGATTGAGCAGCATTTCCTGAGGGGGGAGTGAGCAGCATTTCCTGAGGAGGGAACGAGCAGCATTTCCTGAGGGGGGATTGAGCAGCATTTCCTGAGGGGAAATGAGCAGCATTTCCTGAGGGGGGAGCAAGCTGCATTTCCTCAGGGGTGATCGAGCTGCATTTCTGAGGGGGTTCGAGCAACATTTCCTAAGGGGGGAGCGAGCAGCATTTCCTGATGGGGGAACGAGCAGCATTTCCTGAGGGGGCAGTGAGCAGTATTTCCTCAGTGGGGAAGGAGCAGCATTTCCTGACGGGGGAATGAGCAGCAATTCTTGGCTGCGGGAACGAATAGCATTTCCTGCGAGGGGAGCGAGCAGCATTTCTGAGGGGGAAATGAGCATGATTTCCTGAGGGGGCAGTGAGCAGCATTTCCTGAGGGGGGAATGAGTAGCATTTCCTGAGGGGGGAATGATCAGCATTTCCTGAGGGGGGAACGAGCAGCATTTCCTGAGGGGGGAACGAGCACCATTTCCTGAGGGGGGAGCGAGCAGCATTTCCTGATGGGGGAACGAGCAGCATTTCCTGAGGGGGCAGTGAGCAGTATTTCCTCAGTGGGGAAGGAGCAGCATTTCCT
Organism: Isurus oxyrinchus; assembly: GCA_026770705.1. NCBI lineage: Eukaryota > Metazoa > Chordata > Chondrichthyes > Lamniformes > Lamnidae > Isurus > Isurus oxyrinchus. The sequence continues at coordinate 8,177 of JANJGN010000922.1, read as the reverse complement.
GACGGGGGAATGAGCAGCAATTCTTGGCTGCTGGAATGAATAGCATTTCCTGCGAGGGGAGCGAGCAGCATTTCTGAGGGGGAAATGAGCATGATTTCCTGAGGGGGCAGTGAGCAGCATTTCCTGAGGGGGCAGTGAGCTGCATTTCCTGAGGGGGGAGTGAGCAGCATTTCCTGAGGGGGGAGTGAGCAGCATTTCCTGAGGGGGGAACGAGCAGCATTTCCTGAGGGGGGAACGAGCACCATTTCCTGAGGGGGGAGCGAGCAGCATTTCCTCAGGGGGGAGCGAGCTGCATTTCCTGAGGGGGGAACGAGCACCATTTTCTGAGGGGGGAACGAGCAGCATTTCCTGAGGGGGGAAATGAACAGCATTTCCTGAGGGGGGAAATGAGCACCATTTCCTGAGGGGGGAACGAGCTGCATTTCCTGAGGGGGGAACGAGCAGCATTTCCTGAGGGGTGAGTGAGCAGCATTTCCTGAGGTGGTAACGAGCAGCATTTGCTGAGGGGACACCGAAATGCACTTCCTGAGTGGGGAGCGAGCAGCATTTTCTGAGGGGGGAGCGAGCAGCATTTCCTGAGGGGGGTACGAGCAGCATTTCCTGAGGTGGCAGTGAGCAGTATTTCCTCAGTGGGGAAGGAGCAGCATTTCCTGACGGGGGAATGAGCAGCAATTCTTGGCTGCGGGAACGAATAGCTTTTCCTGCGAGCGGAGCGAGCAGCATTTCGGATGGGGAAATGAGCATGATTTCCTGAGGGGGCAGTGAGCAACATTTCCTGAGGGGGGAACGAGCAGCATTTCCTGAGGGGGAAATGAGCAGCATTTCCTGAGTGGGGAACGAGCAGCATTTCCTGAGGGGGGAACGAGCAGCATTTCCTGAGGGGGGAACAAGCAGCATTTCCTGAGGGGGGAACTAGCAGCATTTCCTGAGTTGGAGCGAGCAACATTTCTGAGGGGGAAGGGAGCTGCATTTCCTAAGGGTGGAGTGAGCTGCATTTCCTAAGGGGGGAGTGAGCAGCATTTCCTGAGGGTGCATCAAGCAGCATTTCCTGAGGGGGGAACGAGCAGCATTTCCTGAGGGGGGATTGAGCAGCATTTCCTGAGGGGAAATGAGCAGCATTTCCTGAGGGGGGAACGAGCAGCATTTCCTGAGGGGGGAACGAGCACCATTTCCTGAGGGGGGAGCGAGCTGCATTTCCTCAGGGGGGATCGAGCTGCATTTCTGAGGGGGTTCGAGCAACATTTCCTAAGGGGGGAGCGAGCAGCATTTCCTGATGGGGGAACGAGCAGCATTTCCTGAGGGGGCAGTGAGCAGTATTTCCTCAGTGGGGAAGGTGCAGCATTTCCTGACAGGGGAATGAGCAGCAATTCTTGACTGCGGGAACGAATAGCATTTCCTGCGAGGGGAGCGAGCAGCATTTCTGAGTGAGAAATGAGCATGATTTCCTGAGGGGGCAGTGAGCAGCATTTCCTGAGGGGGCAGTGAGCTGCATTTCCTGAGGGGGGAGCGAGCAGCATTTCCTGAGGGGGAATGATCAGCATTTCCTGAGGGGGGAACGAGCAGCATTTCCTGAGGGGGGAACGAGCACCATTTCCTGAGGGGGGAGCGAGCAGCATTTCCTCAGGGGGGAGCGAGCTGCATTTCCTGAGGGGGGAACGAGCACCATTTCCTGAGGGGGGAACGAGCAACATTTCCTGAGGGGGGAATGAGCAGCATTTCCTGAGGGGGGAAATGAGCACCATTTCCTGAGGGGGGAATGAGCTGCATTTCCTGAGGGGGGAGTGAGCAGCATTTCATGAGGGGGGAACGAGCAGCATTTCCTGAGGGTGAATTGAGCAGCATTTCCTGAGGGGCGAACGAGCTGCATTTCCTGAGGGGGGAGTGAGCAGCATTTCCTGAGGGGTCCATGTTCAGCTTTTGCTGAGGGGGGAACGAGCAGCATTTGCTGAGGGGGGAATGAGCAGCATTTCCTGAGGGGGGAATGAGCACCATTTCCTGAGGGGGGAATGAGCTGCATTTCCTGAGGGTGAATTGAGCAGCATTTCCTGAGGGGTGAACGAGCTGCATTTCCTGAGGGGGAAGGAGAAGCATTTCCTGAGGGGTCCATGTTCAGCATTTCCTGAGGGGGGAACGAGCAGCATTTCCTGAGGGGGGAACGAGCACCATTTCCTGAGGGGGGAGCGAGCAGCATTTCCTCAGGGGGGAGCGAGCTGCATTTCCTGAGGGGGGAACGAGCACCATTTCCTGAGGGGGGAATGAGCAGCATTTCCTGAGGGGGGAATGAGCAGCATTTCCTGAGGGGGGAACGAGCAGCATTTCCTGAGGGTGAATTGAGCAGCATTTCCTGAGGGGTGAACGAGCTGCATTTCCTGAGGGGGGAACGAGCAGCATTTCCTGAGGGTGAATTGAGCAGCATTTCCTGAGGGGTGAACGAGCTGCATTTCCTGAGGGGGGAGTGAGCAGCATTTCCTGAGGGGTCCATGTTCAGCATTTGCTGAGGGGGGAACGAGCAGCATTTGCTGAGGGGGGAATGAGCAGCATTTCCTGAGGGGGGAATGAGCACCATTTCCTGAGGGGGGAACGAGCAGCATTTCCTGAGGGTGAATTGAGCAGCATTTCCTGAGGGGTGAACGAGCTGCATTTCCTGAGGGGGAAGGAGAAGCATTTCCTGAGGGGTCCATGTTCAGCATTTCCTGAGGGGGGAACGAGCAGCATTTCCTGAGGGGGGAACGAGCAGCATTTCCTGAGGGGGGAACAAGCACCATTTTCTGAGGCGGGAGTGAGCAGCATTTCCTGAGGTGGTAACGAGCAGCATTTGCTGAGTGGGGAGCGAGAAGCATTTTCTGAGGGGGGAACGAGCAGCATTTCCTCAGGGGGGAGCGAGCTGCATTTCCTGAGGGGGGAACGAGCACCATTTCCTGAGGGGGGAACGAGCAGCATTTCCTGAGGGGGGAAATGAGCACCATTTCCTGAGGGGGGAATGAGCTGCATTTCCTGAGGGGGGAGTGAGCAGCATTTCCTGAGGGGGGAATGAGCAGCATTTCCTGAGGGGGGAATGAGCTGCATTTCCTGAGGGGGGAGTGAGCAGCATTTCCTGAGGGGTCCATGTTCAGCATTTCCTGAGGGGGGAACGAGCAGCATTTGCTGAGGGGGGAGTGAGCAGCATTTCCTGAGGGGGGAATGAGCACCATTTCCTGAGGGGTCCATGTTCAGCATTTCCTGAGGGGGGAACGAGCAGCATTTCCTGAGGGGTGAACGAGCTGCATTTCCTGAGGGGGGAGTGAGCAGCATTTCCTGAGGGGTGAACGAGCTGCATTTCCTGAGGGGGAAGGAGAAGCATTTCCTGAGGGGTCCATGTTCAGCATTTGCTGAGGGGGAAACGAGCAGCATTTCCTGAGGGGGGAACGAGCAGCATTTCCTGAGGGGGGAACAAGAACCATTTTCTGAGGGGGGAGTGAGCAGCATTTCCTGAGGTGGTAACGAGCAGCATTTGCTGAGTGGGGAGCGAGAAGCATTTTCTGAGGGGGGAGCGAGCAGCATTTCCTGAGGGGTGAACGGGCAGCATTTCCTGAGGAGGGAACGAGCAGCATTTCCTGAGGGGGGACCAAGAACCATTTTCTGAGGGGGGAGTGAGCAGCATTTCCTGAGGTGGTAACGAGCAGCATTTGCTGAGTGGGGAGCGAGAAGCATTTTCTGAGGGGGGAGCGAGCAGCATTTCCTGAGGGGTGAACGGGCAGCATTTCCTGAGGAGGGAACGAGCAGCATTTCCTCAGGGGGAAGCGAGCTGCATTTCCTGAGGGGGGATCGAGCAATATTTCCTGAGGGGGGTACGAGCAGCATTTCTGAGGGGGGAGCGAGCAGCATTTCCTCACGGGGGAGCGAGCTACATTTCTGAGGTGGATCGAGCAACATTTCCTAAGGGGGGAGCGAGCAGCATTTCCAGATGGGGGTACGAGCAGCATTTCCTGAGGGGGCAGTGAGCAGCATTTCCTGAGGGGGGATCAAGCAGCTTTTCCTGAGGGGGGAAGGAGCAGCATTTCCTGAGGGGGAAGGAGCAGCATTTCTGAGGGGGGAATGAGCAGCATTTCCTGAGGGGGGTGCGAGCAGAATTTCCTGAGGGGGGAACAAGCAGCATTTCCTGAGGGGGGAATGAGCTGCATTTCCTGAGGGGCGACCAACTGCATTTCCTGAGGGGGGAACAGCAGCATTTCCTGAGGGGGGAGCGAGCAGCATTTCCTGAGGGGGGAATGAGCAGCATTTCCTGAGGGGGGAACGAGCAGCATTTCCTGCGAGGGGAGCGAGCAGCATTTCTGAGGGGGAAATGAGCATGATTTCCTGAGGGGACAGTGAGCAGCATTTCCTGAGGGGGGAACGAGTAGCATTTCCTGAGGGGGAAGCGAGCAGCATTCCTGAGGGGGGAACGAGCAGCATTTCCTGAGGGAGCAGTGATCTGCATTTCCTGAGGGGGACGGGAGCTGCATTTCCTGAGGGGGGAACGAGCAGCATTTCCTGAGGGGGGAACGAGCAGCATTTCCTGAGGGGGGAACGAGCAGCATTTCCTGAGGGGGGAACGAGCAGCATTTCCTGAGGGGGGAACGAGCAGCATTTCCTGAGGGGAGAGTGAGCTGCATTTCCTGAGTGGGGAGTGAGCTGCATTTCCTGAGGGGGAAGGAGCAGCATTTCTGAGGGGGGTGCGAGCAGCATTTCCTGAGGGGGAAGGAGCAGCATTTCTGAGGGGGGTGCGAGCAGCATTTCCTGAGGGGGGAGTGAGCTGCATTTCCTGAGGGGCGACCAACTGCATTTCCTGAGGGGGGAATAACCAGCAGTTCATGAGTGGGGTGCGAGCAGCATTTCCTGAGGGGGGAACGAGCAGCATTTCCTGAGGGGGGAGCGAGCAGAATTTCCTGAGGGGGGTACGAGCAACATTTCCTGAGTTGGAGCGAGCAACATTTCTGAGGGGGACGGGTGCTGCATTTCCTAAGGGGGGAGTGAGCAGCATTTCCTGAGGGGGGAGCGAGCAGCATTTCCTGAGGGGGGAGTGAGCAGCATTTCCTGAGGGGGGAACGAGCAGCATTTCCTGAGGGGGGAACGAGCACCATTTCCTGAGGGGGGAGCGAGCAGCATTTCCTCAGGGGGGAGCGAGCTGCATTTCCTGAGGGGGGAACGAGCACCATTTTCTGAGGGGGGAACGAGCAGCATTTCCTGAGGGGGGAAATGAACAGCATTTCCTGAGGGGGGAAATGAGCACCATTTCCTGAGGGGGGAACGAGCTGCATTTCCTGAGGGGGGAACGAGCAGCATTTCCTGAGGGGTGAGTGAGCAGCATTTCCTGAGGTGGTAACGAGCAGCATTTGCTGAGGGGACACCGAAATGCACTTCCTGAGTGGGGAGCGAGCAGCATTTTCTGAGGGGGGAGCGAGCAGCATTTCCTGAGGGGGGTACGAGCAGCATTTCCTGAGGTGGCAGTGAGCAGTATTTCCTCAGTGGGGAAGGAGCAGCATTTCCTGACGGGGGAATGAGCAGCAATTCTTGGCTGCGGGAACGAATAGCTTTTCCTGCGAGCGGAGCGAGCAGCATTTCGGATGGGGAAATGAGCATGATTTCCTGAGGGGGCAGTGAGCAACATTTCCTGAGGGGGGAACGAGCAGCATTTCCTGAGGGGGAAATGAGCAGCATTTCCTGAGTGGGGAATGAGCAGCATTTCCTGAGGGGGGAACGAGCAGCATTTCCTGAGGGGGGAACAAGCAGCATTTCCTGAGGGGGGAACTAGCAGCATTTCCTGAGTTGGAGCGAGCAACATTTCTGAGGGGGAAGGGAGCTGCATTTCCTAAGGGTGGAGTGAGCTGCATTTCCTAAGGGGGGAGTGAGCAGCATTTCCTGAGGGTGCATCAAGCAGCATTTCCTGAGGGGGGAACGAGCAGCATTTCCTGAGGGGGGATTGAGCAGCATTTCCTGAGGGGAAATGAGCAGCATTTCCTGAGGGGGGAACGAGCAGCATTTCCTGAGGGGGGAACGAGCACCATTTCCTGAGGGGGGAGCGAGCTGCATTTCCTCAGGGGGGATCGAGCTGCATTTCTGAGGGGGTTCGAGCAACATTTCCTAAGGGGGGAGCGAGCAGCATTTCCTGATGGGGGAACGAGCAGCATTTCCTGAGGGGGCAGTGAGCAGTATTTCCTCAGTGGGGAAGGTGCAGCATTTCCTGACAGGGGAATGAGCAGCAATTCTTGACTGCGGGAACGAATAGCATTTCCTGCGAGGGGAGCGAGCAGCATTTCTGAGTGAGAAATGAGCATGATTTCCTGAGGGGGCAGTGAGCAGCATTTCCTGAGGGGGCAGTGAGCTGCATTTCCTGAGGGGGGAGCGAGCAGCATTTCCTGAGGGGGAATGATCAGCATTTCCTGAGGGGGGAACGAGCAGCATTTCCTGAGGGGGGAACGAGCACCATTTCCTGAGGGGGGAGCGAGCAGCATTTCCTCAGGGGGGAGCGAGCTGCATTTCCTGAGGGGGGAACGAGCACCATTTCCTGAGGGGGGAACGAGCAACATTTCCTGAGGGGGGAATGAGCAGCATTTCCTGAGGGGGGAAATGAGCACCATTTCCTGAGGGGGGAATGAGCTGCATTTCCTGAGGGGGGAGTGAGCAGCATTTCATGAGGGGGGAACGAGCAGCATTTCCTGAGGGTGAATTGAGCAGCATTTCCTGAGGGGCGAACGAGCTGCATTTCCTGAGGGGGCAGTGAGCAGCATTTCCTGAGGGGTCCATGTTCAGCTTTTGCTGAGGGGGGAACGAGCAGCATTTGCTGAGGGGGGAATGAGCAGCATTTCCTGAGGGGGGAATGAGCACCATTTCCTGAGGGGGGAATGAGCTGCATTTCCTGAGGGTGAATTGAGCAGCATTTCCTGAGGGGTGAACGAGCTGCATTTCCTGAGGGGGAAGGAGAAGCATTTCCTGAGGGGTCCATGTTCAGCATTTCCTGAGGGGGGAACGAGCAGCATTTCCTGAGGGGGGAACGAGCACCATTTCCTGAGGGGGGAGCGAGCAGCATTTCCTCAGGGGGGAGCGAGCTGCATTTCCTGAGGGGGGAACGAGCACCATTTCCTGAGGGGGGAATGAGCAGCATTTCCTGAGGGGGGAATGAGCAGCATTTCCTGAGGGGGGAACGAGCAGCATTTCCTGAGGGTGAATTGAGCAGCATTTCCTGAGGGGTGAACGAGCTGCATTTCCTGAGGGGGGAACGAGCAGCATTTCCTGAGGGTGAATTGAGCAGCATTTCCTGAGGGGTGAACGAGCTGCATTTCCTGAGGGGGGAGTGAGCAGCATTTCCTGAGGGGTCCATGTTCAGCATTTGCTGAGGGGGGAACGAGCAGCATTTGCTGAGGGGGGAATGAGCAGCATTTCCTGAGGGGGGAATGAGCACCATTTCCTGAGGGGGGAACGAGCAGCATTTCCTGAGGGTGAATTGAGCAGCATTTCCTGAGGGGTGAACGAGCTGCATTTCCTGAGGGGGAAGGAGAAGCATTTCCTGAGGGGTCCATGTTCAGCATTTCCTGAGGGGGGAACGAGCAGCATTTCCTGAGGGGGGAACGAGCAGCATTTCCTGAGGGGGGAACAAGCACCATTTTCTGAGGCGGGAGTGAGCAGCATTTCCTGAGGTGGTAACGAGCAGCATTTGCTGAGTGGGGAGCGAGAAGCATTTTCTGAGGGGGGAACGAGCAGCATTTCCTCAGGGGGGAGCGAGCTGCATTTCCTGAGGGGGGAACGAGCACCATTTCCTGAGGGGGGAACGAGCAGCATTTCCTGAGGGGGGAAATGAGCACCATTTCCTGAGGGGGGAATGAGCTGCATTTCCTGAGGGGGGAGTGAGCAGCATTTCCTGAGGGGGGAATGAGCAGCATTTCCTGAGGGGGGAATGAGCTGCATTTCCTGAGGGGGGAGTGAGCAGCATTTCCTGAGGGGTCCATGTTCAGCATTTCCTGAGGGGGGAACGAGCAGCATTTGCTGAGGGGGGAGTGAGCAGCATTTCCTGAGGGGGGAATGAGCACCATTTCCTGAGGGGTCCATGTTCAGCATTTCCTGAGGGGGGAACGAGCAGCATTTCCTGAGGGGTGAACGAGCTGCATTTCCTGAGGGGGGAGTGAGCAGCATTTCCTGAGGGGTGAACGAGCTGCATTTCCTGA